>CM077034.1:144653846-145020031 GCA_039090855.1 Macrothele yani
ACCCTAATTACAGAATATATTCTGTTTGGAATAGGTTCAAAAGAAGGAGTTGGAGCGTATTTACGTCTACATAATAACTTCAGAGGCTCACTAGACAGTCCTTCAACTTTCCCAGATGTTTCATCGTGCGACGATGTTCTTTCCATTCTTCTTCTTTAACTTTCGATATTTTTAAAAAGTATTGTGATAATGCTCTTATGTGTGTTTCAGAACGCTAAGTACAACATATGAGGTACATGCTTAAAACTGTATCAAATACATCAATAACTGATGAAAGCGTTGGTATGCACACGGGCACAAATACACACATATCTACAACGTCAGCGGCGAGAGCAGGGCTCATAAAAAGCATGCACGCGTAGCTAACAATAGATAAGCATAAAAGTATATGTGAAAGCATTCACAATTCCATGACACTGTAGGAAAAGTGCAAATGAATATATCAACTACTGTATCTGAGATACAGAAATAATATTTTAATTCGCTCAACGGTCGATATAGCAACGCAAAGGGACGTTTTTTTTTTGTAATTAATAAAGGGAGATATCGGAAATCGGAATTTACTTTATCCCCCCCCCCCCCCCCCCCCCAAGTAGAAGAAGTGTGAATCATTTGAAACAGAAACGGTACCTAAAATTATGTACATCATAAGCGGTAAAGAAATTAGTAAATATTTTAGTCCGGTAGTTAGAGAATTTAATAGCATTATTTTAACATTCTCTAGCGGCGAAGTTGTTCATTTTAAAATAAACGGAAAGCAAGTACCATCGTTCCCACATTACTTGCTTCCCAACGTTAAGCGTAGTTGCAAAAATGGGGACAGAAAAAACGAAACTATGAGCGCGCTTTTTTCGCGGACGGAAAAAAACGAAACTATAAGTGCGGGTTTTTTTCGAGGGGCATACTAAACATCCCTCTACACAACGGGTCCCACAAATATCCGAAAACATTTTTACACAGTGCGTGCGCTTGAGCCAATCTACTTAATTAGAACTAAATATGTTCTAACATTACATGTTTTCACGCCGCAAAACAAAAAAGAACAATAATTTACGTTTTCCTTTTCATTTATTAATTCAAGCTCCTGTTTTACAAGATATCAGTTAGTAGTTATCAGTGTTCTTAAACTAGGTGTAAATTAAAGGCTAAAGCAAGGAAGAAACCTCTGAAAAATAGTTTCGGTAATATACTAAAACGGATGCCCTTCGTTTTGGAACTTATTATTTTGAACCGTTTGTTTATTTAAATTTTCAGATTACAATTTTCGGAACCACTGTTTATTTAAATTTTCATATATACATTTCCGCAGTTTAAATTTTAACCGTAATGCTTTAAGAGGAATAAAGATTTGAAAAAGAATAAATAAAAGTTGTTCCTGTTTAGCTTTGATTTCTAATCTCTCATTATAATTCAATCTTTCATTGCTACATGGCATCCATTGGAAAATCTTAATGATCCTTGAATCAAGGTAGTCGGCGCATATGATACCGAGACCTGAATGAATGGACGTTCAAGAAATCATCTTGAAGACAGCTAAATGAATGTCTCACTTTACATGAATTATTTCCTTTGATTGTAATTTAAATTCCATCGAAAACTTCTATAGGACTCAAGGGAACATATGAATGTTCAGACGATTTTGCAAGTTGTATCTGGGCTTTAAAAATAACCGCTTCAGGTATTTTTTTCTATAACTTCACAACTACATATTTAAATATACTTGCAAAGTTTGGTGTTATTCAATACTTAATATCTTCAAAGATAGTTGGTTTACTAGGGGGTATAATTGTTTAGCATTTTAACAGTTTCTGATTGGGTTCCATATTAAAAATTTGTCACAGAGTTTGCGGTGAAAAACTTTCCAACCGCGTGAGTTACACTTTTTTATGAGTTTCAATATCAGTATCGCTTACGATACGAAACAATTCTTCAAATTATTGCAATAAAGACACGGAAAAACAAATTTACACATCACTAAACTTTGAACGAGTATATATTAAGATCTATTTTATGCTCCATTACTTGCTTAAACTATTTTTAACCAGAACAGCGAAACATTTCTTTGTGAAAATAAGCAGCTAATTTACATTAAGGCACAAGATATTTTTTATCAATAAATAAACAACTTTTCTTCAAATATGATTGTTCCAATTACACGGAATGATGGCATTTTAGAAAGAGTTATACTCACGTTCCACTGAGTGTCTTGGAATCCGAATTCACTTTGATAGATTCGGCCTAGGGACCTGTGCGGGTCTGCCTCCCCCACGGGACCAGTACCTTGCACCCTTCAATCATACCCCGTGTGTGTGACGTGTTATGGGCGACGCAAACAAAATTTTGAAAAAAACATTATCATTACTTGACTGGGAGATCCGTCTTCCAACGCGAGTTTTAGGGACTAGAGTCCTTTATTTGGTATCTAATAAACAATAATATACATGCACATTTCTGATAAAATGAGGATCTCATGCACATCTCTCACATATATTTAGCATAAAATCACATTTAGCAGACAACATTAATCACATGGTCCGCAGGACTAGGGCCAGTGCTGCGGTGATGACTCCGGGCCAGAGTAATCAGAAACACCTGGGTTAAAAGACCAACAAATACAAAATTCGGGAGCGACGTACCTGTAGGGGTACCACATTCTGTCAACCGCAGTTGAGCCGAGTTTTCCGTTGCTCAATTCCCTATTAAGACTAGGACATGTCTTACTGAAGCTAGAGTGGGCAACATCCAGCTTCAGGCGGAACTTAGCATTTGCAGCTGAGCAATTGCTGCGTGGCTGCACACTTGAGGTACTGGTGCTTAGATACACAGCAATTGCCACACCTATCTTTAGACTCTGGACAGTTGCTTCGGAAATCGCCGAAGCCATTACACCGGAAACAACTGGCTTCGCGTGAGAACTCTTTCAGGTTGAGCACTGACCAACCCAAGTTCAGTGTGTTTCGCCTCATTAGGAGCCTGAAAGCCTGGTGCTGCACATCTACCACTAATTGAACCCTGCCTCCTTTGCCGCTAATGGGAAAACGAGCTGTGAAACCGTTCTCGAGGTCAGGGTTCTGCTCTCGAATCCCTTCCTCGAACTCCTTACCTGAGAGCTCCCCGTCTACGCCATTGACGATCAAGCAAGGTAGTCTCTTTTGTGGGACAGTGGGAAGCCTGCAATCCTTCATCATTGGATTGCATCTCAACTCCTCAGCAAGGCGGTTGAGTTCCTCGGGACGGGAACACTCCACCGCAACCCCAGCCTTCCTAATATTTCTCACACCTTTAACCCCGAGCTGCAGCTTCGCAGGGTCTTAAATAATACAGAGGATGTTCAGAAATTTTAGAAATTTTTTGATCAGAAATTACAGAAAATAACGGAAGTTCAAAGTATTGAAGCCAGCCACAACGAGTTAGATTACCGCGAAAGACACACCTACTGAAGTTAAACATCATTTGCCAAGAAAATGGCGCAAGTACACGAGCTTTGGATAGAAGGTTACGTTTTTGGTCTTTACGAAGAGAAATATTCGTATTTTGTGATTAAATGACGCTGTGAAAAACATGGGATTATCGAATTCCGTGATTTTCACAGCTGCTTTTAATTTCATAAAACGAATATCCATAGAAGGTACAATACGTACGGATGTAAAATAAACAATATCATTAATAATAGAGGGACAAATCGGCACGCATTACTCTCAACAGTAAAAAGAAGACCAAGCACATATCCGAAGATGTAGGTATTTTTACCTGTATTTCAAAAAGTCACCGGTCTTAAAAGAGAATCCACTAAACCAAAGAGCTAGTCACTGAAAACATTTTTATCAAATGTAAACAAGATAATATACAAGATTTGAATGTGAAAAACACAAAAAAAGCTTAATGTTCAGAGCATTATGCCTAGGCACGTAGCTCAGCGCAGAACACTTTGTAGATTTCTTCATGAAAATCACTTAGTCAAGCACAGATGGGAATTTATCGTGACTATTGAGGAAGTATGGATTTATCTAAATGACTGGAACAAACAAAGACATATTTATTGTAGCAAAAGAGCAGAAAAAGACATACAAATCTGGTTCTAAGAATCTAAAGAATTTGCAGTAAAGTTTTCACGATTGTGGTTTCTCCTACAATGGGAAGTTGACGTTAAAGAAAGTTGAAAAGGATGTGACAATGGGAAGTTGACGTTAAAGAAAGTTGAAAAACTGATATTCAGTTCTTGATATTACTAAGATAATATATTTTCTCGCATATTCAAAGAGGAAATAATGTTACTTTATTCAAAAATCTTTAAAGAGTCCATCAGGATAAAGCTGTCAGACATACATCCAAATCTATCAATCTCTTTCTTGAAAAAATGAAAAAGGGAAGAGTTATCAAGTATATATAGTTTGAACATATTCCTTAGAAGTAATCTGATATGTTATCAGTGGACTATTGGGCACTTGGTCTGCTCAAAAGAGTGCTTTCTAAACGCAGAATTAAAGCAGTGGTAGCACTATTGAAAACAGTGGAAGAGTGTAATAAAATGCAACTAACAATTTAAAGAAATGCCCTGTTATCTTAGAAATCTAGATGGAAGTTTATAGTACAGAGAAAGGGCTATCGCATAGAACATTTAAGAATTTTTTTATTTTAAATGTTAATTATAATGTGGAAAAACAGTATAAAAATGTGTGAATACCCTGCGCACTTCACCTTTGAACCCTGACTGAAAGCACTTTCGCTTTGTGTGGTTGAAATAGAGATACTTTCCGCTATAAATAGAACATATGAGTCTTATATAACATTGGCGTGTATGAGAGAAGTTTCCCACCCGCTTTGGAAACTATCGCATTGTGCCCATAATTTGAGAGTCGCGTTTGTTGGCGAATATTAAACGGATACGAGAATTTCGTTTTTACAGGAAAAAAACAGCAGAGGAGCTGTTGGAATATCCTTCCCTTCTGTAAGTCTAAGGAAATGAAAATGGCACATAATGCGCCCCGTAAAAAAATTTCAAATCATATTTTTTTCGTTTTGTCTTCCTTAGTAGTGCGATTCAGCAGAGTGATTGAATGTATATTCTTGTAACTACACTGCTGGTCACCCAAAATGTAACACCAAGAAGGACACGAGATAGCAAAGCCAGATTTCCTGGACACATAACAACAGCTACAAAGATGAAACAATTGAGCTTACAGGCCTCTGCGACTTGCAAAACACGCAGACATCAATAGTTCGTGTGGCCCTCATGGCTGGCATAGCGGCCAATACACGCCGCGGCATCGAACGGCCGCTACACGCCACTGCTTTGGATGTGGGCTTGGGGTATGTCGGTCCAGGCTGCTTCCACACGTTGCCACAGTTCATCAGGCGTAGCCACCAGTGGTGCTTGCCGGGCCTCTCGGTTGCAGATCAGCGACCAGACGTGTTCGATGGGCGACATATCGGGAGAACAGGCGGGCCATGGCAGCAGTGACACCTGGTGGGCCGTGAAAAATTGCTGCACAATGCGTGCCACGTGCGGGCGCGCATTGTCCTGTTGAAACGTGGCCGCTAGCAGGTCCTGCAAGTAAGGGAGGTCTACAGGCTACAAAACGTCGGAGATTTAGTGGTGCCTGTTGAGTGTACCGGTGATACGTACCAGAGGGGACGGGTGTCATATTCAATTGCACCCCAAACCATAAAGCCAGTCTACGGACTTGTATGGCGATGCATAAAGCAGGCGTCATACATACCCTCGCCGCGATGCCGCCACACACGGATCCGCCCATCGTGGTGTTTCAGGCAGAAGCCGGATTCGTCGGAGAAGATAATGTCGTGACATTCTGTAGTCCAGGTTCGGAGTTCAACGGCCAACTGCCGCCGCTCTCGCCGATGGTGTAACGTCAATGGTAATCGGAGTAATGGGCACCGTGCGACAAGTCACCGCTACTGCAGACGACGTCGAACGGTACGTGCTGACACAGGTTGTTGCGCAACGCACCCTAATTCCTGCGCTAACGTTCGTGATGTGGCGGTACGATCCGTCAATTCCCGCCGCACAACATGCCGGTTCTCCCGTTCGGTGGTGTGCCGCGGCTACGGCAATCGCTCATGTCGGTCCGTCCGTCCCTCCTGCACCCCCGAATCCCTACTAGCCTCACTGTGGCTGGATGTCGTCCAAAACCGGCGCCGATGTCTCGGTACGATAAACCGCTGCCGCGATAAGCCACTATTTGTCCTCTGTCGAACTCCGAAACGTGCTGGAATGACTGTCGTATTCTGCGACGATGCATCAGGAAGCTTCCCACGCACAGATCCGGCAGCACAACACACTTCCACTACTTAGACCCCTCCTTCTGTGCACCCTTCTTATAGTCCTTCTCGGTAGCGTGCCGGGCGCACATGATTTGCATACGCCCTGAAATGCTAATTGTTTGTATGTTCTCTCGCGGGCGAAGCATGCTGCGAATTTCAGGCCAATCGGATGCTTCCTTTTGGGTGTTGCATTTTGGGTGGCCAGCAGTTTAAGTAACATTGCGACCAAACTTACTTATCAAAAATAAGATAATGCTGAATGCAGCTAATTTACCGAATATATATTTACACAGATGCCTGTTCTCTGGCTGTAAATGAAAGCCAGGCTTTCCGGAAGGGTTCCTTTTTCGTTGTGCCAAATTCGCTTCCGATGCCTTTCGGAGACTGATTTGTCTATTCGGAACTACTAAGTGCAGCAAAACAAAACACAGAAGCACCCGTTGTTGGAGTAATACAATGTTAGCATTTTATGACCCCATCAGACATAATCTTTTAGCTACGGAAAAACACTCTTTCTGTGGATGGGGTTGCTTGATAACTGTTTGTTTTTTTGCGCTAAACATACGTGCTATCGAAAGGTTTGCTGTAACCTAGTGGCCTTGGTTGATGACTCATTTCTCTTTTTCTTCTGTTTCAATCGGCTTTCGTATTGTTTATTTTCAATTTTTTGTATTTTTTCCTTCCGTTTGAAGATTTCAGAAATATGTTTCTTAATTCAATAATGTTCAAGTAATGAACTGCTTGAAGTCATATTTTTTGGATATTATAATTTTGTGTAACGCTTAGCAGGTTCAGTAAAAAAAATTATAACAACCAGTAAATCACCTGTTAAAAAAATATTAATTTAAATGATTTTTTTAAATTAATCTCTGTTGCTGAATAAGACAAAAAAGGCTCGCCTTTAACTAGGCTCCAAGATAAAGGGTACGATACAGCGACAATGTTATATACTACTGGTTAGATACTTATATGATGTCTTAACCGTAACACAATAAGGAGCATAAGGTGAAAGTTGCTAATAAACAACAAGTTTTAGAGATGTTATTTTCAATTCTGGTCGATGAAACACAAAAACTATGTCACAGGTAAACAATTTGTTACATAAAATATTGCTTTTGAAATTAATTTATGTAAAATCGTTCTAAAATATGTATCTAGAAAGGACAGAATTTCACTGAAAAATCTGTTTCAAATATATCTGAACAAAATCATGTGATTGTATTTTCACTCTATGTATATGCAGATGTCAATTGGTGACCTTAGTCATATAAGGTAATCTGAATGGTGATTAAAATTCTTGGGTTACCAGCAGTAGTGACTACTTATGAGATACAACTTGTACTATTAATTGGGTAATAAAAAATTGAATGCAGCCCGAAATCATGTAAACAGAATTTTGCTATTTATATTAGCCCGTCCTAAATTGTAGTTTAACACGCCACTAAGGTTTACTATGCCGCTGCTCAGGGATTTGATCACTTCTCAAAATTATTGCAGTGTGTACTGAATCTACACTTAAATAGTACTTTTCACATTGTAGAACAAATATCCGAAGAATCCAAACACAGCTGCAATTCACTTAGATTGGTCGCAGTAGACAACATGATTTTCTGCTCTACAGCTGGACACCTAGGTCACCGGAACTTCCGCCGTGCAACTTCTTTTGGGTGTGCATTAAGAATAGCGTGTACGTGCGATCTTTGCCTTCAACCCTGGATGTTCTCGAAACCAGCATGTTACAGCTGTGAAGGAAGTGACAAAAGATATGTTGGAGAGAGTATAGGAGGAAAAAGATTGTCGTCTCAACGTTGCTCGTGAAACTTAAAGAAGTCAGACAGAGGCAGTTTTTTTTCTTGTTTGATGTACCATTACTCACTTCGTATTGGTGAGCTTCGAAAAATACAGTCATTTGAAATCGGATAAATCATTTGGATAACCCTGTGTAACTCATATCGGTAAGCGAAAACAGTCCAATGGTGCTCCTGTAACTTCAGTTAGTTTGATGCCACAGTACCTTACGTGTATTACTGATTGTTCTGTAACGTGCAGAAACTGACTATATTTGCAAATTCCTTAAACTCCTAGGAATTTAGAATTATCTATTTCAACTTTTCGATTTCCTGTCGCCTTTTGCGAATTTCTCAAAAACTCATCTCATAGGATTATCTTTTTTTCTTGGCTATACTAATATAATGAATAAATACAGTTATTGTGAGAAGGGAGTAACAAAAACTGTAAGTTATTTACACCAGTTAGATTTGAGTGACATTACACTTAATTAACCAGGAGTAGAATACAAATTAGGCAAAATAATATACAGATAATCGTTTGTAGCCCGTATCAATGTTCCCTCTAAATTTCATATCTTGTGCGCCGTTGAAATTTCTCTTGTACAAAAATCAACGTACGTGGAGATAGTTTTATTCACGAAGAGGCAAGAATGATTGGCGCATATGGCTGAAGTTCCATTTTTTGGTAATGAAAAGGCAATTTTACTATTTTTGAACTTTTTCTTCGCTATTTTACTGCGAAAGATTTTTCAACTGATCTTTTGCAACTTTGAAGGAATAGTAACGACATTTACTTTATTACATACTAATAAGCTATATCAAAATCCTGGGCACGAAACGGTAAAACTAAAACGAGGCTTTAGCTTTGATGTTGCTAAGACTAAAATAGTATGAATAAACATGTTTTAAACTCATAGTTACTAAATAGTGCTGAACTTGTACTTCACTTTTAAACCTCTTTTGCATCACAATTATATGTCTCATTTGCTATCTATAGAAGATAGTAAATTTAATGTGGAACCCCCGCGATATTCTTACATCTGGAACCAATATCTACTATTTCTGTTTCGTCATCAGATGTTCGACAGGCATTTCAAACGAACACGCCGTCATCAATCGTTGTTCCGGCTAAACTTGGTCTCCAACATTTTATATGTCGAAACTATATGACCAATTACGGGGATTTCATGGCTTATTCTTGAAACACCTGTTACTGCTTCAGGAGTGAATCTCCTTCTGTTAAGTTAATTAAGACATTCATACAGCTGTAAGAAGTATCTATGATATTTTTTATTTAATTAATTTTCAAAATTAAATACTGCGAACAAACTATGCAACAAGTAATGCAAGAAGCAGGTCAGATTTAGGTGTAACAGATAATTATCCCTTAGGTATAATTAATGCTTTAATTATATTTAGTGCTTAGTTATAAATAATGCTTTCAAATTAGTACTTTGTTTCATTACTTTCGAAATTCATATCTCCAAGTTCATACTGCTCTTGGGTCCACCTATCCGGATGAAGAATTCGATTATTTCATGAATATTTTATTTGCTATATATTTTAGTATGAATTTAAGGATATGATTTTTTTTTATTATCATGTCTATGTATTTGCTGACATAACTCACTTTGGCATACAACGCTCCTATTGGCTCGCACCTTCTGTGTAAACCACATCACATAAATATTCTCAGACTTCCCACTAAACTCAATTGATACTGATATTATGTCTTTAAATTTTAGCTTATGGTTTGTTCTATTTAGCTTTAGAACCATTAGTATATTAAGGCCAATTTCCCACAACGTGATTTCAGTTTTTCCTTCTCATTTCGTATTTTCTCCTCAGAAATAAGGCCTCAGAACGAAATCCCACCTATTGCTGATAAAAAGCTCTGTGGTTCATTGGAAGCCCTGGCTTATTTCTAGAAAGATGATGTTGCAAATCCCTATATGGACTTTCTATAACCTTTTTAATATTGAAAGTTCACACAGGGATATACTTGTTGGAGTGCAAAGAAAATTGTTGAGTATGTGTCGACAGTTGCCATATGTAAATTATGGCAATTCTGGACCAATAAGGTGAGAGGTGAAGGAGGTAAAGTATCAGAACCTGTTCGAGGTAGAAAAAGTTTATCATCGATAACTTAGTGTGTGGATAATACCGCTCGGGCTATCTAAGGAGCGAAAGCAGTTGTTAGGAATCATGGCGTCGTCGTGGAAAATCCTACCATATCATGAAAAATCTCATCGGATTATTCGCATATGGATGCGTACAGCTCGTAGGTCTATGAGTACCGTAGCTGCGAGAACTTAACGAGATGCAATTGCTGGCGGCAAAATGTAGCGATAGTGGATGGAGGAAGGTAAAGTGCATCAAAAGAGACTAACGTAATCGTCTCGTTAGTTCACATTCCGTTGAAGCCCCAGGATCCTCAGAGTTGTAAAGGCAGTGTTATACATGTCCTTATCGAGACGAACTGTGAATAGTAGATTTTCTGAGGCAGGGCTGGACTTCCCTCCGACATTGTGACGACTGAAACTCATTGCAGAACATCGTCGTGCATGTTTGCTGTGGTACCGTACAAGACACACGTGGAAGAGATATGCATTCAGCGACGAGGCTCGCTACAGTCTAAACGCCAACAATCGCCCTTTATGTGTCTTCAGAGAACGCATAATTATTGAACACAACTGCCATATCACGTTAGTGGGGAATAAGATATTTTGTAATCAAGCATTTTAATAGTCGTAGAGAATTACTCAGAGTTAGGAACATACGTTTTTTGACACAAAATAATGTATTCGATTATTACTTTAAATTACGTGAGAGTGAGTTGTCATATGCCCGTACTCAACATATTTCCTTTAGAATTCGTAATTTTTCTAGCCGTGAGAATACATTTATTTCAATCACCTCTAAATTGTGTAATAATGGAATAAAAAATGTTGTGGCCTATGATTTTACTAACTTCATAACTCGAGAGAATTTTATTTGAAATGTAAATTGCAAAATTCTGGAGTAAGACCTTCAAGTATCAGTTGAGGTTTCAAGGTATTATTTGCTGTTGAGAATACCGGGGAGCTGAATTTTTCTCCCTGTGTACCGTAATTCAGCAGCCATAATTTTTGTAATAAAAGTATCAAAACGGGAAAAAAATGTTTTCATTAAAAAAAAAACCATTTGAAACGATAATAAATAGGTAAATACACAAAATGACTGAAAACCATTATTATGCCCAAGCATTATAATGAATATATCCTGAATTCAGTATATTATTTGTTTATTTACACTGATAAATGGTATTATTTCACAACAATGTGTTTTACGTGCACCATGAAATCCAATGCAATAGAAATAGCGGCCACCAATTAAAGATAAGCATAAATAAAATATGATGTACCTGTGTGACTACTGATTTATAAAATACTGTTATAAAACGATTCAGAATGGCATTTGGAGTTATCACAATTTAACGTACTGCTAGCAACTGGATGCTGTCTTCTCATTTGCAGAGGTAGATATCCAATTTATTTTAAACACTAGATCCGAGATTCCACAGGCATTTTTAAAGAACATCCTGTATGCCCTGTGGAGGTAAATAAAAATTTACATTCCTTTGAAGGCCTTTCTTTTGCACGAACATTGCAAGTTTCTGTTTGAGGTTCGAGTTTCCCTATTTTCCTTCTGATCTTTGAGAACAGAAAATTTTACAAATTTTTGAATTCTAGTTTTGGAACACAAACGTGCATCAAGAAGATTTTTAACGCATCATATTTTTATCATGTCTTTGGGAAACAATATAAACATATGAGTATGTTCAGACATATGAGTTCACGAGTCTTTGAAAACAATATGAACACACGAGGGTGTTCAGAAAGTAATGCCTCTATTAGGGAGAGCGAAAAGCACTTTTTTTTTATTTATAACGTCACCATGTGCAATAGTTGCGATCGTATTACTGAAATGACCCCAGAAATACGGATGACATTATTTGTTATCTTAGGCTTCCCCAAGAACCTCGAAATTTACACCCGCTTTCTCCTTTGTAAATATAAAAAAATACTGTATCGCCATATTATTTAATATCACCTTTGAGTGTACATAGACAGATAAAAATTCAGCAGGCGAGAGTTAATTTCTTAGACTTCCACAAAGAGCTCAAAAATTTGTCATATTTCTCCAATAATGGCATAAGTTATGTAAATATGATAGACACCAGCATTACCTAGTAGCATAACTTTAGCAGTGAATTTATTTCACATGGGAATCAGATTTTTTAAACTTGGCATCAGTTTCCTATCCAAAAGTTTTGCTCTGATGAATCCATCTCTTGCAAAAATGCCGCAATCATGAGCAGAAGAATCTGTTACAAACTTAACCATCCTCTCTACTGCCTGAGAATGGCTGGGTATTTTTCTAAATCCGTGGCATGAACTTGGATATTTATCCGACTGTAGTAATTCCAGAAGCTCATCTTCTTTCCATTTCCGTGTGGTGGGAGGCTCAGTCACAATACACTCTTACCAGTCGATTAGGTCGATGTAATCATTGCTCTGGAAATTCAGCTTGGGAATCTGAATCTTCCTGATGGCAGTTGTTTGTTCGGAAAAATTTCCTGGCCTTCATGATGCATCGAACAGCAAGCTCGCGGACATACCATCTGTCGTCAAACAACATTGGAGCGAGCAAGTTTTCTGCATGGGCGAAACACGCGTTGTATTGGACGACTCTTTTTACAATAGCCTTTAAATTTTCTGGAAGATACTGACACCCAGATATAAAAAGCTACAAATTTCTTGTAAATCTTCATAGGTACCGTTACATTTGATCGTGAACCACGATGGTGCATATACTTTCATTATGAAGGTGACTAATGAGACAAGTTGTGATGTTGGATCACTAGTTCCATCATATAAACGCAGAATGTGATTTGCGAGGGTCATCCAACGCAAATGTGCAAGTGTTCCAGGATCCCGATTTGCCAGATCTTGTGGGAAATCACCTACAGACACTGCCCAAATTTCCCACAAATAAATTTAATCCGATCTAAGATATCCATAGTTAATGTCGGACTGAAGCGAAAATTCAATTTTCTGGAAATTAACGATATGAAGGTTTGCGCACGTCTTCGAGCGCTTTCCAATCAATCCACTAAATCCTGTTGGACCTGATGTTTTCCCTTCCAGTGCTTCTGTGAGTTGGCGTAAATGCAGTTAATTAAAATGCAGTGGACATATAATCTAGGGCACGGGAGAATTGAGCTTCTCTCCAAGGCGACAGATTATACTTATGTTTGTGCCGGTATTAGTCACTTCGCCGTCACTTCCTAATAAAGACTAAATCCGACAGGTCATAGGCCTTCTGCTCAAATAAGCTGAAGGTACCGTCGGAAATGTCCTTTGCACTCTTGCTCTTCGGTGCAAAATGTTCCAAATAGATCGAACCCGGTTCTTCAACATGTGTAATATGCTGCTCCCATTCTTTTCGTTTGTGCCACTTGCCATTATCTGTTTGTGTATTCGTAAGCGTTTCATCCCTTCTTCTTTCCAAAAATAGAGCTACAATCTTGCGAGCAGTCAGGTTTTCCTCATCTTGAATTGTTTGACGGGCCTTTTTCCTTTCTCGTCGTACTTTATGCCTGTCAATAACAGATACAGTGCATTCTCTCGACTGAACCAGTTCACTTACATCATGAAGCAACGCCGACAAAAGAGCGGCTGCCTCTCGATCGGTCCTGCCTCGCCTATCGCACTATCTAGAAAATGCAGACAGTGTCATTTGACGCCTAGGTGTTGAAGAGAGACGTGGAGTGAATTCGTAATCTTTCTCCGAGGCCAACAAATGACTAGGACCCTGCTCCTCTGGTTTTCCTGTAGAATTAGTATTTGTATTCTCTTCTGAAGGATCATCGTCGACTCGCAGGGGTCGATTTCAGTGATGCAGTTTTCCGTACTTTCTTACGGACAGCTCTTCCCTATCACTCTTTCCAACTGTTTTTTCTTCAGTATACTGGTGGTGTTTGCCTCAAACCAACATACTATCATTCTTCTGTTTGTTCTCTGGTCCATTAGAAATTCTCACTCATTCACGGGTACCCTTTTTTTGCAGGGCTGCATTTGTAGGTTCTAAAACATTTGCACTTACATGAGCATATATCAAAGATGCGTTGCGAATCTGCACGAAATTGTTCAACCTTCTTTAGGTAGGTTTCATTCATTCTTGCAGCGTGTTTTTTCAGCTTTTAAATTTCAGTGCAGTATGCGGCATTACGCTTTACAACTGATTTGTGGAGTGATGTAGGAAGAGATGCTTTCTTCCATATACTTAACATTTTTTTCCGCGACAATATTTGCTGTTTCTGCTGCAACAGGCTCATAATTTGCACCTCCCTGTCTAAGAGTATTTCTCAAAAGGTAGTAACAGTGCATTTCATCTTCGTATGTAGGCAACACATTTTCATGCATCTCTCTTTATAACTTCTCGAGGATAGGGCAATCAGCTTTATTTTTTGTTGCAGCCATCTTAAGTAGTTGAACGACAAAACGAAAATGCCTGTACGCTCCAATCAACGTCACTAGGAGGAAATAAACTGTTGCATCATTATGACGCAAATCCACCAACATTCTCTCCCAAAGTGTTCTGTGCGACTGTGATAAGATGATTCAGCCAGTTCGCAAAGAGAGCTCTGCTTTGATGGAGAGGGTGGGGTGAGGTGAAGAAAGGTAACAAAAACAAAGGAAAGTGCAAAACAGCAAACTATGCTTCTGAAAATCAACACGAGGTTTCCAAAACGTATGAGAGGGGGAGGGGATTATTAATGTTAAACCCAAATTCGTAACATTATGGCTGCTGTCGAACTTAATACTTACGCAACTTATCATTACAATTTTTGGTGAAAATGTACGTACTTTAAGGGATCTGGAAGCCTAAGAAATTAACTCATATCTTTTGAATTTTTTACCAGTGTTTATACACTCAAAATTGATATTAAATAATATGGTGACACAGTATTTTTTTATATTTACAAAATGGAGAAAGCGAGTGTTTTTAAACCAATTTTCCCTATAACTTTCAAAATTCGAGTTTCTTGGGGAAGCCCTAAGATATCAAATAATGTTATACATATTTCGTGGGGTCATTTCAGTAAGAAAATAGCAACTACTGCACACGGTGACGTTTCAAATTAAAATAAAAAAGTACTTTTTTCTCCACCCTACTCTACGGGTGTGTCCTATATACGAAGCACAACATTCAGAAGGAATGTAATAAATTCACCACAAGTTTTTGTTTTCAACGTAGTCCTTTGATCCTAAAATTTTTATTGCTTATGGGTTTAAAATCACTTTAAAAGTGAAGGGTTTGAGAATTTTTGAAATTTTGAAGGCAGTGTCACAGGAAAATATAATAATGACAAAATTCTCTCGCAATGGTGCATAGCAGGGGTTCACGTGGAGATAGGCTTCGGTTTCCGGAATTTTTGTTAAAGCCTTATATCTATAATACCCAGCGAAACCATGGTCGACTTGAAAAAAAATATTGTGACAAACCATGTTCTATTCTCGTAATAAACTTCGGAACATAGTTTGAGGAAAAAATACATTAATTTCGCTTAAACTCAACTTAAATCCGAATTAATAAAATCTCTGTACAGGGAGCAGATAGAAAAATGTTAAAAGTTTACATAATTTTGCCCGTTTAGGCTTAGTAACCAAACCATTTAAAAAACTAACTTACTCTCTTTGGTTATTTCATTCCTGTAGATATAATTAATTTTTGGAGTAAGTAATTGAAAACTAGTAAACAAACGCCTGAGGATATTTTAGCACTTTTTTTTAAGCAAAAGATTTTTAAAGTATACTTCCAAGTATGATATTTTAAAAATATATCTCTCAATAACGAATTTTTCTTTTTAGTGTTCATGTTTTGAAAAAAATAAAGTCAAAATCGTGAATAAAATTATTATAGAAACCACAATAAATCATGAACCTCTAAATTGCAGGTATTTATATATTGACTACCCAGACCAAATGAATTTAAAAGTTATTGCTAGCTCGTCGTACAGATTAATCAGATTTGCATTTTCCAGTGGAGAGATACGCTCTTCTGCCACTGTGTTCAATTGTCGTCAGAATGTTAATGTGGTTTGCTGGATTAAAACATTAAGAAGCAGTTGTCATTTGTATTTCAATTAGCTTTAAAACAACCTTTCTTGATGACATTTGATTTCCATTTTTTATGCGCCCTAAAGATCTAGTTAAGTACTGTAATGAATTTATCTTTTCAAACACCTAATAAATTTTGCCTGTTGTTAGAACTCCATTTTTCTTGAACACTGAATATTTCATAAGAATATAAGGAATTATTTTTAATGCAGATAACATGCTGCAAGAGCTGCTGTTATGGGTCATATCGTCTGATTTTTTTATTTCTGTTTATATTTTTTTTCATACACATGTTGAACATAATTTCAAACGATCAGTGGCGTACCGTATGAAATTTATACTTTCCTCATATCTACAAATTTACATAAAACCTCGTTCATTTTAATATAAGGTAATGGATTTTTTTACTACTGCTTAAAGTGGAGAAAGAAGAAAAGAAAAAGAAATAAAAATTTCAATAAAAACGGAATTTTTTTTTTGTGTGTAGAGCATGTATCACAGATGTATTGAATAATGACAGAATAAAAGAAATTCAGCTTTCAATGTCTCATTAAAGAACCATTGTTCTGACTGTGCTGAGGATATTCCATCACGTATTTGAGTATATCTCAAACTCTAAAGTAAAGGGTGCTCTGAATAACTGAAAAGGAAATGTATGTTTCCTTTCAACAGTTCCTTACATCATCGCAGCTTATAAATGCATAGATAATACACAGGCGGAAAGTAGAAAAAGAACACAAGAAGGAAACGTCTGATACCAACGAAATTTATACAGCATAATAACGGAATACAGAGGATAACGTGATCAAAACATTATGGCAAAATACAGCTGTATTTGCTGGTAAACTGAAAAATAACATTTCCATTTAATATGGTTAGTACGAGGTTTAACCGCCATGAAATGCGTCACACTGCAATTCTGGCATGGAGTCTGTCGTACAGATGTTGGATGTAAGTTTAGGGTATTGAGTTCCAAGCATCCTCAACCTGGACGCGTAAATCGGGGATGGCCGTGCCTTGCCGTGGAGACCGGATAAGTCGTTGTCCCATAAAATCCCACACGTGCTCAATGAGGGATAAATCCGGTGAACGTGCAGGTCATGGAAGTTGTCTCACATCCTGAAGTGCATGTTGCGTTGGACGTACCGTGTGTGGGCGTGCGTTATCTTGCTGGAAAACACCACGATGGACCGACCTTACAAATGGCACAACAACGGGCTGAATAATGTTGTTGATGTAGGAGGTGCTGTTTAACGTACCCGGTACAAACACTAGTTGTGTACGGGAGTGATAGCTGATCGCTCCCATCAGCAGGAGACCAGGTGAAGACCCTGTGTGTCGCTGGCGGATGCAAAAAGGGTGGAGACGCTCCCCTGTGCGTCTGCGAACACGCATAAGGCCATTGGAGGCTCCCAAGCAGAATCTTCTTTCATCCATGAACACGACAGATCGACATTGTGTTCTCCAGTGCATACGTTGGCGACACCACTGCAGCCGTTCCTGAGGGTGGGCTGAAATCAGATATACACATTCCAGAGGCACAGGTGCACGTAGTCCTGCATCCAGTAGACGGTTGCGGATTGTTCGCACAGTCACCTCAGGTGCCACGGCAGCTCGGATTTGCGTCGCAGTGGATGTTCTGCTTGACAACGCCGCTCTTCTTATGCGTCGATCTGTCCGCTCATCAGTCCGTCTGTGACTCCCGGTTCCACATCTTCTCGTGTGGGAATGTTCCTCGGACCATCTACGCCACCATCGTACCACCACCGATACTTCCCGTCCAATTCGCTCCGCTATACGACAATACGACCACCCGGCCTCGCGGAGTCCGACTAGACGACCAAGCTCAAAGTTCGATAACTGCTAAAATCGTACACGTCTTCCATGTCCAGGCATTGCAGCTTCTTCAGGGTCTTCTCACATGTCCGTACGCCGATGACGGATTACATTCACTTCGCCGTACTCCTTAAATACCACCGACGATAATTTGCATATTATGCCGTGCTGTGGCGTAAGTGCTCACCGGTTGGTCCCACATTTAACATCACACCTACGTAATCTCGACCCCATTAACATATGTAAATTTCATGATCGTCAGCCAATTCCTTCTTGGTGTACTTTTTCACTTTCCGCCAGCGCATATTAATTTGGTATAACCACAAATATAATTTCCGTTTTTCAAGGTTACATGTACATACGGCATATAGTTCAGTGCAGAAGATATTCTTTTTACACTGTATTTTCCTAATCTTTCAGCATTATATTTCCATTATTCATTTAAGAAAATCAACACAATATATCTTTCTTATGACTGGAGCTATATACAAGTACTTGTGAATTTTAAGGCATCATTACATGACTATTCTGTGCCAAATTAAACACGAAATGAGCCGAAAGCGTCATTTCACATACATAAAGTTTTAATATAGCACTTCAAGAAATAAAAGCAGCAAGGTTTGACGGACTCGAGCAAGCAAAGTTTAGATACAATTAGTATCAAACTTAGTATCTGTAGAAGGAAAGTTCAGTATGTTTGGAAAGGTGCTTCACAGCTGCGCACTAACAGGAGATGCTATGCTGACTGATCCCCTACACAATCTTATGGCCTTCGCGTACCCTGCGGACGATGATCTGCTCAGCAGGACAATGCACCGCTCCACCGGGCCTCAACCGTCCAGACATGGCTCGAGGAAAACTCATCTACATTTGAAATCATCCAGTGTACTCCTAAGTAAAGAATGGAAGAAATATTCTTCTCATAATAGGTGGCAAATACGTCATCATATTTAACACAGCAATCAGACATCTCTGAATTGACTGTAATTACTGTTTCACACCTGAATCAAATTACATCAGAAAACTTGAATATTTCATCGCCGTGGAGTGGGAATCGAAGCCGCATCCCGATTACCTTTCGAGCATGCTATCAGTTACATCACCCACGACGGCGAATTCGCAAGTATCTGACTGCTAAGAACATTGGAATATTTTCCAACCGCGTTCTTAATTAATGCAGATTCTGCTGCCATCTAGCGTTGTTAAGTAAATCTCCAGTTGTTCAGAAATAAAGAGTGGACGAATTATTTTTTTCATAATACGTGGCAAATACGTCATGATACTTAACACAAGGTAATCGGGAGATGCGGATTCGATTGTCGCTCCACGGCGATGAAATTTTCAAGTTTTCTGATGTGATTCGATTCACGTGGGAAACAGTAATTGCAGTCAATTCAGCGATGTCTGATTGCTGTGTTAAGTATCATGTACTCCTGCGTTTTCGGATTTAAACCCTGTGGCAGCTCTCTGAAATGAGGTGGAGCTGAACATCAGATGCGACGTCGCAGGCAGGGTTGTAGGTAATGCTGCTAAAGGCATGGCTGACATTACCTCCTGAAATCCTCCGGCATCTGGTAAAGCTGATGCTTCTTGTCGTGTAAAATCTGTTGTCCACGCTAGAGGATGAACAACACGCTATTCGGAAGGGAAATCCTAATATTTTGGCATTTGAGTATATAATGTTACAGAACAAAATAAATAAATACAATATAATACGCCATAATTTTAGACCCAATTCTTTGTGTTACAACCACTATTTATTCCGTTTAATTTACTGAAGCTCCTTCAAGACCAGCGCCAATGATAATGCCTTTTTTGAAGACAGTGGGGACAACATTGAGATCAAATGAGCTTTGTAACTTCCCATTTAGGGAACTTTGGGATAGGTCTTCATGTTGGTCTCTTAAGACCCTACGAAGAGTGTTACTGAGTTTTTAAACGAATAGGAATAGGGAAGCGATGCAAATGAAAATAATGCAATCAATTTGAAAGGGGATGGTTGCTATTTAAATAACACTGATTGTATCTCCTCTCAAATATCGAGCATCCCATTGGAAATTTCACCAAATGCTTTGCACACAGGTATCTACTATAATGATAATCAACATTGTCAATAATATGTAGGCATGCCGCATACAAACGTGAAACGTTGGGATCTTGATCTCTTCTAGAGAAATATAAATTCTCCCACTTCATGCTGTTGTCCTATCATCAGCATCTCTTTTGTCTATGCCAAAAGACACTTTAACTATCCGTGTCAAAGTTTCCTCTGCTTACTCAGCAGCTCTCTTGAGTTTGATTACCGCTAACATCGATAATGCTGTCTGCCGCTTTACCGTCACCATGGTTGACCCCAAACACATTTTAATAACCCCTGTTTTTTTCTCCAAGCTGGCTTGAGGCTCAAAATTCTTTTCGAATTGCTTCTTCTCAAACTGCTCCGGAATGTTTAGTTCCTTTTTCCGATGCTGCTGTGTCTTATCTGAGTTTAGAAACGTACAGTTTTTCCCAATGCCTTGGATTTAAACCTTGTGAAAGCTCTCTGAAATGTCGTGTAGCGGAACATCAGAGCCTGACATCTAGAGTGGAGTTGCGGACAATGCTGCAACAGGCATGGCTGTTGGAGCATTGTCATGCAACAGGTACGGCATTACCTCCGGAAGCTCTCCGGCATCTGGAGGATTGGATGACTTGGCGTGTATAGGTATTTATTTTTTTTTATTGGAGGTTTAACGACCACCGTGAGCGACTGAATGGGCTATAAGCAGTCTCCGGTCCCTAATTTAGGGTCACTGGTTCCACGGAATGGGGAGAGCCAGTGCCGTAAGACAAACACAACATCCATGCCTGACCGGGATTCGAACCCGGACCCCTTACGGACGAATGATTAGAGGCCAGCGCCTTAGACCACTGCGCCACCGGGGCGGCATATAGGTATTTAAGCGCGCTACAAAAGAACCAACAAGCTATATTAAACACGTACCTAATAATTTTTACATCGAGTATATATTTTTTTTATATGAAACTACCAGAAACAAAATCAGAAATAAAATCCTTATTATTTTGTGCAATACATTCGTGATTGATCGGAAAATCGCAATGGTAACAAGCCACTCCGTACGTAAATAAAATGAAAATCAAGGGCGGAAATGCTTTATGTTGTTCTAAATCAGTGATACATGATGTTAAAAGATGACTACACAACATTCAAAAAATTGTATGAGGGCACTAGCATTCCTAATGTTGTTGATCGGTGATGAATCTAAAATATTAATGTTAATCATCAACAATGATGTGTTCAATTCAGGATGAAGGCTCCCAAATCTTTTCGACATCTTATTATTTTGAGCCTGAAACTTTCAAGTCATTCCGACATGCCTTCGAAATTCATTAGCACATTACCACGTGATCTTCTTCTGGATCTCCCTATGTTCCTTGGATTCGGTTTAGTATTTCGTTTGTCAAACGGTTAAGTGTTCTTCTAGAAATATGGCTAACACTTTAAATTGCACGGATTTTTTCTTTCCTGATGATATGGTAACCTGTTTTCATTTCCTAATCCATTTATTTCTCTTCTTATCATCCCTGGTTGTCCTGAATGTGCATCTCTCCATGATGCTGTTAGTTATTTGCAGCCTGTGAATATTTTTTCTATGTTAAAATCAATGTCTCTGATGTATAAGAAAAAACTGGAAGAATGCTTTATATCGAAACGTTTAAGACCTAATGGTACATTGTTCTTGAAAACTGCACTGCTTCTTTCACACGCTCTTCACTCCGTTCTATACGCCTAATTATTTGTTTTTCTATGTGAACCTCGAAAGATACCTCTTGCAAATGTAGTCATTGGTTTCTTTTCAATTTGTTGCAAACATCGCTACATTTTCAATTGACAAAACATCTAACTTCAATTTGGTTTTCTGGAAATTTAAATTTAGATCCCTTTTCTCTTCTCAGCAAGCTCCTGGGTCATACACCTTGGCACTGAGTTGTTACTCTCAAATTTACGATTTTGTCAGCTCAACGGAGGCAGGTTAAATAATCTCTATAATTTTTTTTTTGTTTTTGTCTGCCAAGCTCAATAATTGAGAAAACATCTGAAGGATGACAAGGAAGAGTTTCGGAGATATAATGTCCACCCACTGTTGCAGTTTTGAAAGTGCGGTGTTTTCGTACATCTGAACTTGTTCCCTTTCATTTTCATAGACATTATTAATAATGCTGTATGTATCTTTAACACCACAGGAATTTAAAAATTTAAAAATTCTGATCCTTTCACAGATTCAAGAACCTATTCATATTCAATAAAAACCTCGCAAAATGGGAATTCACAAATATTCATTCTTTCAGTCAGTTCTCTCATTTAAGGTGTACGATTTATAGTTCTTTAGATTATTCTGCATTCAGTTTCTTTAGGTTGAGCAAAATCCTTTGCGTCATTCGAGTGATGCAAAACTACCTTAAAGTATATTTTGAAAACTACTTGTAGGAGTCTGATGTGTCTGCGATTCGTAACGTTTTCCTGTTCCCTTTTTATCTAATAAGATTAATGTAGGATGGTACCCATTATCAGGAGTCTTTGCTTCACTCACAATGATATAATGTGTATGCATCCTTGTACGTGTTATTAAAATTTTCCTCAGTGAAATTCTTTCGTGGATACCCTTGAAATATTGCTTCCACCAAAACATCTTCCTTCTCTCAGTGTTCTAAAAATATTAGATCCCCTATCTGGTTTTTAATTTAACTGTTCGGTGACCCACTTTAAAACAATAACTCATCTGCGGCATTTTTCCATGTTTCCAATAAATTCAAACGCCTTTGACTTATTGTTCGATATTATCTGCATTTTAGCTACATTTCGTGCTTCTTAAAACAAAATATCTGCATTCATTCAACTTGTGCGTGAGACAGGTGTTAATGTTTTAACAGAAACAAAAATTTGATCAACAAAGATTTGTTCGGAAAACAATAACAACTCTTCCGCCGGAGTATTTTTAATTGATTAAAAATGTTTGCGTGCCACTCGGGCAAGGAATTGCTGACACTCCTGTATTTTTCGGAAGATCTTTCAGCAATGACGAATTCATAGTTATACTGAGAAGAACATCGCATTTTATAATGTTTTTAACCAGGAAAAATTTGGCAGGGCAAGTTTGAATATCCAGACCTTCCGTTCGATAAAAAGGAAGGCCTCAAAGCAAATGTCAATTAGGAACGCAGTTGAAAATTGTTGATTAATGAAAATCATCGCATTACACTGACAATAATAAAGAATATCCTCCATATAAACAAAGGCTTCTTGTAGTTTCGGTGGGAACTTTTACTTCCTGTCAGCGAAAAATTGAACGGTTAAAGGCCATTAAATGAAACTGTAAAACCTTTATTCATATAATAATTTTTTGAGGGAAAATACTGAACGCAGGATAAAAAAAGTTAAAATATGGACTATATGGGTACAAGAAATCCCTGTGTTTCCTTCTTTGTTAATAATCTGCTGGCCACCCAAAATGCAACACCAAGAAGGACACGAGATACCAAAGCCAGATTTGGTGGACACATAACAACATATACAAAGAAGAAATGATTGAGCTTACAGGACCGTGCGACTTGCGGACCACGCAGACATCAATAGTTTGTGTGGCCCCCATGGCTGGCAATAACGGCCCCTACAGTCCGCGGCATTGAAAGAAACAGGGTTTGGATGTGGTCTTGGGGAATATCGGTCCAGGCAGCATCCACACGTTGCCACATTTCATCAGGCGTAGCCGCAGGTGGTGCTTGCCGTGCCACTCGGTTGCTGATCAGCGACCAGACGTGTTAGATGGGCGACATATCGGGAGAACAGGCGGGCCACGGCAGCAGTGACAGCTGGTTGACCGTGAAGACTTTTTGCACGTTGCGTGCCACGTGCGGGGCGTATTGTTCTGTTGAAACGTAACCACTTTCAGGTCCTGTAGGTAAGTAAGGACTACAGGCTCCTAAGCGTTGGAGATGTAGCGGTGGCTGTTGAGTGCACCGGCGAAGCGTACCAGAGGGGTGCGGGTGTCATATATAATTGCGTACTAAACCATAACGCCAGACGACGGACCGGTATGGCGATTCATAACGCAGTCGTTATACAGTCTCTTGCCGCGGTGCCGCCAGACGTGGATCGGGCTATAGTGGCGTTGCAGGAAGAAGCGGAATTCATCGGAGAAGACTATGTCGTGCCATTCCGTAGTCCAGGCGCGGCGTTCAACGGCCCACTACTGCCGCACTCGCCGGTGGTGTAACGTACATGGTAATCTTAGCAATGGGCGCCGTGCGACAATCCCCGCTGCTGCGGACAACGTCAAACGGTACGTGCTGACACAGGTTGTTACGCAACACACCCTAATTCCTGTGCTAACGTTATGCCCGCCGCACAACATGGCGGTCCTCCCGTTCGGTGGTGTGGCGCGGCTGCGGCAACCGCTGAGGTGCGTCCGTCCGTCCCTCCTGCACCCATCGAATCCATACTCGCCTCACTGTGGCTGGATGTAGTCTCACACGGGCGCCGATGTATCAGTACGATAAACCGCTGTCGCGATAAGCCACTACTTGTCCTCTGTCGAACTCCGAAAAGTGCTGGAATGATTGTCGTATTCTGCGACGAGACATCATGAAGCTTTCCACGCACAGGTCCGGCACCACAACACACTTCCACTACTTACACCCGCCTTCTGCATACACTTCTTATAGTGCTTCTCGGTGGCGTGCCGGGAGCACATGACTTTCATATGTCCTGCATGCTAATCGTTTGCATGTCCTCTCGCGGGCGACGCATGCTGCGAATTTTAGGCTAATCGGATGATTCTTTCTTGGTGTTGCATATTGGCTGGCCAGCAGAATATATTGAGTCTGCATTGTTTAGATTCCTATCTACAGTTCCGCGTTTCTACATTTATAAGACGTTCAGCATTTTGTATGTAGTACTACCTTTTCCTATTTTTTTCTCTCCCACCATTCATCTCCAAAGGAATTAGTTTAATCGCAAAAGAAAAACAGCAAAACGTAGGGATACCACAAGAAATCTTACATTTCAGGAATGTTTTCCTTAAAGAAGAATGTATAACAAAACATGAAACCAAAAGCAATTTAACATGTGAAACGGAGAAGAGAATTTTCGCAGCCCAACAGAAGAGTAAAAAATCAGATGTCTTCTTTCCTTCAGAGAGCACTGTTAAATTTCACACGTGTTTGCCCATTGCAATTTAATTTAATTTTTTTTTTAATTTTTTAACTGTTACAGTCTTATATCCAGTTAATATTTACATTTTACTGTAACGAAGATTAATTATTATAACAGCAAGGGAATGAAGAGAAAAGGTCTTTAATGGCCTGACTAAGCGCTGATCTCCCAGCGCTTAGTCAGGCCATTAAAGACCTGCAATTTTCTACACAGGCCTGCAATTTTCTACAGCGCGATGGAAATCCATCGCGCTGTAGAAAATTGCAGGCCTGTTCATGAACCTCGAAATATTTGCTCAGACTTTATGGAACCAAATTTATGTAGACGTGTTGGAAGAATGAAAGCCGTACTTTGACAACCGTTCCATGGATGACAGACGGTTTAATCTGTAGTATATAATAAGATTTTATCAGAATCAAGGTTTAAAAATTTTAAAAACAGAAACTGAGGATACTTTGATGTTATACAATATAAACGAAACAATTGTCAGCTATATCATACAAAGCATGTTTCAAGCTACTAGGTGCCACTGTTCCACATTCGTGAGTGGCACTGTAAATATTCTGCTATTTGTTTTTTATATGTAGAAACAGAAAAGTATCAATCAATGACACATATGCCTTGCCACTAAGAAATGCACCAATTACTGCACACCAAAAGTAAGGAATACTTTATAATATATCAGGTTTAATGGTCCCATCTCTCAGCAATTATCGTGTTATCCAATATTTTAAAATTAATTTACGATATCAGTGTCTTAGTATCTCCTACCTGAGAAATAAAAGTTACTATCCCGTGCATTTTATTTCATTTTGTTATAGGGTACAGCAATAGACTATAACTGACGCCGGTGACTGTTCTTGCAAACAGTTTTCTTACGAAAGTCATTCGCTTTAGGAAATTATCGTTTAACGATCATTCGTTCTACTCCTGTTACACTATAGATAAAGGCAGTTATTCCGTCAGTTAATGGAGCACGACAGCCTCTGATGGAGACCGTGTTGATATACCTACGTGCAACCATATACCGTCCTCTTGGCTTAGAGGACTGGTGTGTCTTACATGTTGACATTTATCGGCACTCTTTCCGTTATCGAATAGGAGCGCCCAGCTATAATCTGAAGGTTTAGAGTTCAAGCTTTTGGACTAAGGCCTAAACGACGAGTCTAGGAGTAATCGTTACAACTTGTCAGCTCTTGTAACGATGCTTCCTACACACCAACACCCCCACTCGGATAAATATACATATGCACAGCTGTTTTTAAAAATTGCGACACCAACAAGAAAGCGGGCTATTCAAAGGAAATTGCAGATTATTCATGGTACTGCAGATAACTGATTACATTTCTATAGCTACAAAAGATTTTTCGCTTCAAAACTGTGTATCGTGTGAAGCCACTTCGCGCAAAAATAACAGCCTCTACACGGCGAAGCATTGAATGGAAGACGTGTTTAGTGTTGTCCTGACGAATAGACTGCCAGGCTCCATTAGTTCGAGACCCGAGTTCATTTGTGGTGACTGGCAGAGGCACTTTATTGGCTAGTCGCTTAACAACCATGTCCCAGACATGTCTGATCGGGGACACATCAGGCGAACGTGAAAGCCAAGGAAGAATCGCTGTCTGCATGGAAAAGATCTGGGATATACCTGGTCATATGTGGCAGACCTTTTTCATGTGGTAAAATGTGCCAGAACAAGTATGAATTAAGCGTAGGATCTCTTCCTTTAAAACATCCGTGATGTATTGCTGGCTGCTGAAGGTTGCCCTCAATTCGTATCAAGCGAAATCGCGAATTGAAACCAATGGGCTCAAAACCATGATGTTAGGCGTCGCCATGTAAGGTGCTGCAAAATGCCCTTTACCACAATGTATGCCTATCATCATCAGAAGCAACAACAACGACCATGGAGAATAATTCCGCAGATGTTTGTTACCGGGAGGCAACAAATTCATGATACACCAAACTGAGTCTTGACTCACCAGAAAATGCCACCTGTTCACGGTCACCTCTCCAATATCTCTGTTCTAGATTTCCTTGTGGCCTGAGAGTCTGTGATGGAGAATCAAAAGAATGTGCAGCAAACCACCAGCCCTCTGTCAACCAGACGACGTCAAACTGTTCTGGAAGATAAAGCCTGACTTGTGAGAGTGCTCCCTGCTGCGCTAACGCCGTGGAAGCCGCTGTGCATTCCGTCAGAGCCATGCGGTAGAAGTATCTGTTATTCCGTGCAGTCTTCACTCAACATAATATGTGGTGGTGTGGGGGTATCGAACGAATCGTTATGAGAGCTGAGAAATTACTTTACATTATTCGAAAGGTAAAGATTTATATTATGATGCGGCATTTCCATTTTATAATTACAAGAATCCGAAATTGATGGCGACACATAAGAAAAACGTGGCGAACACGTGCTTCACAAACCAAGTAGCTGACAATCAGTTGAACATAGGTATGTCATCACCGTTTCCATTTGAAGTGGATATAATCCATTAGCTGACAGAAGGAACTGTGTTCGTTTAATCTATCTTAAGAATAGAAAGAAGTACCGTAAAGCGAAATACCCCGTAAGAAAACTGATCCCAATGCTATTAATTGGTGTCAGCTATTTTCCATAATTGTGCCGTTTAAAGGAAAGAAACAACTGATAGTATAAATAACGGGTCATATTTTTTTTGTGCGAAGCAAAATTTTAAGCTGTTCAAAACATAAGAGTAGTCTGAAAGAATATTTATTATACGCTATTTGCCAACAGTAGGAGCCGCAAAAGTGGGTATTATCTAAATTATTCATCTTCTTTGTGCAATCATTAGTGTATTTCGGCATAACAGAGCATATTTTTAATTTATTAAAACTTTTCTTCTTTTTTTCTTAACAGAAACGAGTACAATTCACAGTAATTTTAAAATTTGTTTTACCTATGTGGAATAGTAGCAATTTGTACCTTGAAATGCGCTTCGTATGATATTATGCACACTGATTTCGCATTTGTTATGTAATACTGAGTATATTCAGTATTAAAACCAGTCATCCGCTACAGTTTGTTCCTAAAAATAATAAACGTACTAGTTGAAATCAATTTTATTTTTTTATTTTTCAGCTAAGAGAAGTCATATCAATTTACCTTTTTTATTAAACTACAAGAAATTGCGCTAATTTAAAAGAAAATAATTTATATAAGTAAATTGAACTAATAAGTTTTTAATAAAAGTAATACATTACGTTATCTGTTACCGAAGTAACCTTAACCTCATCTCATGGGATTATAGGTTACGGAAATTTAAACAATCATGCTAGGAGTTTAGTTTAAGATAATTATATGCGATTCGATGTCGCTGCCCTCACGTGAACAAATCGGATTTTAGAGGAATCTAGCTACAGTGTTGTCCCGTTGTAAACATGGGCAAACCGATTATTTTGAAAGAATCGATTCTTATGATTCGACCCTGAAATATTTGTTAGGACCGAATCGTTCGTTTTCGTCGGTGATACTTCCGGTTTAGTGAACGAATTGTGTCTACGAAAACTTTTCTGAGGGGATCGTTTCGTTCGGCGATTCTTCTAATTTGGAGAATGATATCTATCTAGGGAAATGATTCTATGTTGGATCCTTTCGTTCATACAGATATTCTGGATTAGTGGACGTTTTTTAAGTGTAGATTTGAATTTAATTATTACAGAAAATATTTCCCTTGGGTTTCATATAAGTTCGTTTCGATGCGTTCACGCAATTTATTGCATTTGTACGCTTCTGAATAAAGTAAAAATTCCAAACAAAACATGTACCTCAACGAGACACAATGGTCAAATTCTGATGTTTAATAAAATGTAATTCTGAGTGATTGACACAGGGAATCGGTAATTCTCAGGAACAATGCATTCGCTAATGACTCAGTTTGCTGGTTCGTTCTTTTTCGATAGAACCTTACCAGAAGGACACATCTCTAGTTCGCTATTGTCACATGAACAAAACAAATTTCACAGGAAGCAAGCTTCAATTTTGTGTTTCGGAATAATTTTATTCTTGCAATAAACAACTGTCTTACTGTCATTTGTTTACAATCACAAGAACAATATGCAGCTGAATCATAATGGAATTATGATATATCAAACGTTTCGGTAATAATTATTTCATAAATATATCAATATATTGATAGATAATGTGGCATACGATCTACAAAAATGCCAAGTCTTTATTTTTCAATTTCATATTTCACATAATTTCACACCCACGAACCACCAGATATAATGGCCTATCTGGATGTGGGAAACGTTCTATGTCTTTTGCTAACGAGCATTTTATTGGATTTGCACTTTTGTGCGGTCAGTATTCATGATGCTGGACACCACTCTGGTGATTGTTTCCTCTCAATGATCGTTGTACGATGCTCTTTATTTTGGAACACATCCTCTGTTTCTTGGGAAAAAGAATTAAGTTCAAGATCTTCTATTTGTATCACGCATTTTCTGGACGAAATATGACAACAGATAGAAAGGTAATACTTAATTTTCTTTATGAAGTGCTTTTAGAAGCTAAATGTAGGATGATGGATGCGAAATGAAGTACTTCACACCTCTAACTTTAGTGTCATGCTTGTCCACCAGAGAACGTTCCATGACGATTCTCGTCTGCAGTTCCGATAGTTTTGTTTGTGAAAAACAATTTCCCTAGCTGCTGCGATAATTGCACGGATATCTGCTGTTTGTTTCATCTTCCGTCTTGTTTTCAGCGTTTGATTCACCTTCTTTCTTCGCAATCCAATCCACAAATCGGAACTCTTTCTGATTTATAAGTCTCAGGTATAATGATTTGAGCAGTGAGAAGGTTTCAAACATTGAGATGAAAAGTTTTTGTGAACAGAGAGCCGTTCTGCTTGTAGCAAACTGTGATGGATAAATTAACACTGATAGTTGAGCAGTATGTGTGATACGTTGTGGATATGTAATGTTACAGTTACAATAATATGCGAGTTTGGACTTATTTTCAGATTAACAATAAACATGAAGTCAAATTATTTGGGTTTTTGTACGCCTGAAGCAAAGTCATTCATATCCGACTCTACAATAACTTTTAGATGGAAACTGAAGCCATCATTCTTCTTCACTAGAAGCAAACACCTTTCTCATGTGGTAAATGAGGCAATAGTACGTACTCAGAAATTTCTGAGTGATAATGATTGTAGGAGTGATTAATTAGGTATTAATCACAAGTTAAGTGCCAGAATAAAGCATCAGTAACAGAGAGAATAAAAATAACTTTCAATGCAGAGACGCCGTAGTTTAACACTGGGGCTAGTTTCGAAGAAAGAAATTACTGAATTTGAAATTTGTCCGACTTCCCAACAAATGCATGTCCTTTTCTGTACAAACTTATCTGCGATTGAAACTAGAGACATTTATCCTCATTGTTAGCCGTAAGTGTCAAAATATCTGTGGCAAGTGTTAATTAGAAACTCTATGTGAAAACGACTTGCCAAACGTATCGCAATAATGCTATTCAGAGACGTAGAAATCATGGAATTTAAGGGCAGTGTCATGAACAGTGAGGATGATTAACAAACTGTGTCATTGTAAAAGCAGTAACAGACATCGTATACTACAAAATAGTTAAAAGCTGACACATACGATGCACGCACTGAAAGACTAAGTACTAACTGAAGCGATTAACAATATTCTGATTGACAAATCCTCATTCTAACATTCAACTTAGTTGAATGGTCATATGAATATATTAATTATTGCACAGATCAGTGGAATTCCATGTTGTTACACTAAATTGGAAATATAATTATTGTTATAGACAATATACGGAAAGTTATTGTACTTTAAACATGACATTTCATTTTAACATGCATTATTCTTATTAACGCATGTTTTAAGCTAATTTTATATTAAACAGGTGTAAAATTAATTTCCGAAGATATCAACTTAAGTACGGTTCTTTATATCTACAATGTGCAGATTTCTTTTCATCAAATTAAATGAATTAGGTGCTGGATCATTCTAAAAATTTGTAACGCATATGTATTATGAAAGTCGAAATAATAATTTCTCATGGCTCCACGACTCAAGGATCTCCTTTGAAAATTTCTTATTACGTTATGAAACAGAACACAGCTTACACGATGACTACACTCTGAAACTGCATGTACAAAAGACAATTAGCAAGAAATGATAAAAATAAAAACGTAAATAATATTTCCCAAGGAACTTTCCGAATCAAATTTCGTTTCGAAATTACTTTCGGAAATACGTGATGATACGCAATGGTGAAATATTAGGGAAATATGATATATTTTCATCCCTATGATATGGTTTACTAAAAGAAACAGTAACAGGGTATTGCTTAAGGATCTAATAACTTATGACTGGGGTTCAAATATTCAGGTGTTCGAAAACTTCTTATCTATATGGATGTCTAAGATAAACTTCAGCATACCTAAGGATATGCGCAAAATATGAGAAGCAAGAGCCCTTCATTAGTACTTACATTCGTATTTAATAATATCAACAAATAAAGGCTGCCTTCTCACACAATGAGAGAAACTATAATAATATTGTGCAATCGATAGCTTCTTCCGTGCATTTTATTACCAATAATTGTAAAAACATAGAAAGTTTTAATAATGAGGCATAGAGGCTCATTTTCCTGATTGAAATTCAGAGCAGCAATTTATAAAATTCAGGAAGTAATATCCGCGATACTACTTTGCTTTTTGTCTGGGAGTTTACCGACCACGTTGAACAACTCATTGCGTTAGAAGCAGTCCCCCGTCCCTAATATAGGGTCCCAAACTCCAGGGAAAGGAGGCAGCCAGCGCCGTAAAACAGAAAAAAAAAATCATCCATGATGCACGGGATTCGGAACTGAAGCCTACTCTGACCAGACGTTAAAACCTAGCTGTTAAACTACTAAAAAAACAAAGGTTGTTCCAAAACAACTGAGAATGTTTATATAAAAAAATACGTATACCTTAATTATCAAGGACGTTATCATCTTTTTCGAAATACTGTCCATTGCACCGAATGTAGGTGTCCCAACGTTACTCCCACTTTTTCAATGTCTTACTTCTAAAATTCTGCTGAAGCCCCGGCACACCTGCAATAAGAAAATGAGCAGTCTTAAATTGTCGTCCCCGTAATTTGTTTTTTAGAACAGGGAACAACGGGAAATCACGTGGTGACAAGTCTGGAGTATATGCACGTTATATACTCCAGACATGTCACTAAAATCTTTCCACATTCCATATATATTAATATGTTCTTTTTATCGTAGGCACTCTCTAAATTGTTCTTATTAATTTTTAGTTTAGAATTCCCATTTCCTTACAAACTCATAGAGAGTTATGGATATAAATCTCTCGTTCCTTAATTTTTCTTATTTGAAGCACAGCTAAAAGCATTGCCTCTTAAAATTGAATATCGAATAAAATATTGCTACAAAGAAAATTACACCGAACAGTGAAAACATTATGACCAGATCATGATCATGGAAATTGAAACAAATATACGCAAGCGACGGCGCGGGTATGGGATATAAAGCGGTATAAATAACACCTGTTACCGATACTATTAATCAGTGTAATTCCTATTCTTTAGAGAGAGAGGCAGCAGAATTAAGCAAGTCTGAAAATAGCCAAGTTATGAAAGCATGAACGATGCCCCATTGGACAGACGACTTGGTCATTTACCGAGACGGCAAAGTTTGTGGAGTGCAGACGATCAACCGTGGTTAGGATATTCAAAAAGTGACAGATGTAAATGCCATGAACAGCTGGCAGAGTGTGGACGGATCATGGATCGATTGAAGTTATCAGAGACTATCCAAAATAGTACAATATAATAGAAATGATAATGGTGCATTTCGAAAACTGCTCACAGGAGTAATGTGTAACACCCCACATTACATCGAACCCTGCTGATAATGGGGTTGCGTATCCACACGGCCTTCCGATTGCCTATAGTAAATTCGGTTCATTGACGAGAGCGCCTAAAATGTGCACTCGATCATAAAAACTGTACCTTGAATTATTGGAAGAATTCGTGTGGTCGATGAATGTCGTATCTTGTTGTATCATGCGACAAACTTGGTACGTGTGCGTCGTTAACCAGGGTAAGTGTTGGGATCTTGCTGCGCCCTGTGACGAAAACATGCCAATGAACGAAGGGTAATTCTTTGAGCAATATTCTGCTGGAAAACCCTGGGTGCAGCCATTCTTGTGCATTAAACTGTGACGTCTACGACGTACGAAAGTACCGTTTTCGGACCAGGAACACTAGTCCATTATACTTCATATATTCCTGTGTAGTGTTTCCTTTTTTCAGCAGAATAATGCACCATGCCACACTGACCTGACTTTTGAAGAATGTTTCGCGGAACCTGAGGAGGACTTTGCGTGTATTACTAACTTACATTCTTTTCATAGAACAATCCAACTAAGGATCTGTGTTTCGTGTTGGAACAACAAATCCGTTTTGCGACGGCTCAGCCACGTAACTTACAAGAGTTAAAGGACCTGATGGTAACGTGTTGGTACGAATACGAGAGCTTTAATCAGATAGATACTTGGGGTTCCATTATGTTGCTCACTGGGAATGGAATTGTTTGGGACACTAACGGATGAGTTGCAGTGGAGGGTGGTTTTGGATGGTTTGTCGACGTTCATTCATGATTACATGACAGGTTCTGTTGGTTACAGAACAGTCACATTCTGATCAAAGTATTATTTTCTGTTATTGTCCGATGAAAAAAATGTTTCTGGATAATTTTACTGTGCTGAAAAAGGTAAAAGTTCTTAAAACGGACATTTACTAAGCAAATTCTTTCGATATCGATTAATAGCTGGAGGTGTTTTACCGCAGACTTCATAACCATTTCTTGTGCCCGTGATTCATTAAAAAGGATACCTAATTTTTTCCGTCGGAGAATGATAAAATTTCAGCCAATCGGGAAATGGTGTAAACGAGATAAAATGGGAGTATTTGTTATGCATTTCCAAAAGATCAAATATTGAAATTATTCCAGCTGTGAAAACAAAAGTGTATGTAAGGATCGCGAGTACTTTCATGAGGAGGCGAAGGTTTAATGCAACTCAAAGATCAAAAGAACTGCATAGCTGTACACAGAAAATGAGTCAGATGGAAGACACTAACAAATTAATAACAATTTTTTTAAATTTCATGCATGACGTATTCAATCTGTACAAGTAAGCACATTTTATGCCAAGCCCCTCATCAATAGAGTATGTTAAAATCGTTTTCTGTAGTTGCCATAAAATTTCTGAATGCTTCTGTTTTTTAAATTTCTCTAATTCAGAAATTTTCTAAAAATTCACGGTTCGTCAAATTTTCACCCGCGATTTCTTTTCTTTGTACGAGTATTACAGCCGTGTGTCCTAAATGCTGAGGTAGTTTTGATTCACGGGGATGAACCATCTGCTAAAAATTGCAACCCAATGAAGAGAAACACCAGCTGCTTATTAAATTACATCAAAATTGATGTGAAAATAAAACATAACTGTTCCTAATACTATAATGAAGCTGATGCAGTTCATTAAATTTCCTTGCATTATTGAATTTCATGTTAGTTAGGATGAAAAATGCATTCTGTAACTCTGAACACCCGTATTTATTTAATTTGATAGGAACAGAATGCTAAATGTAGGTTCGTTTACTTTAATATTTGTACAATTAAACGTTTCCATCATAAATGGACATTCCAAATTTTTTGGGGTTTCGAATATTTCTTCGTATAGCAGAAATAAATAGGGGTAACATATGATCCTTCCTTTTTGAATTTTTCAATTTGCAGCAATTGACAATTCCCAGATATTGACGCTTTTGGCTTCTCTGTGTGTGATCCATTATCTGACGAGTACAATTTTTGTTTCCCTTCGACATATTTTTACCAACGTTTGTAGAAATAAGCCAATATATTTCGACCCAGGTATGTAAATGAGCGCATGGGAATGCGGCAATTTCTAAAAAAAAATTGTCTTATTATGAGAAAATACTGAATTTTTAGATATTATGCGTTGTGAAAAAATATTTTTTTTGAATTTGAACTAGCATATTTCGGTGCAAGCCTGTATTCACTTCCAACAAATATAGGGTGTTAGCTGTTTTAATAAAAACCATATCCTAGGACTAGTTCCTCTCATAATTTGAGGAACCAAGCTGAAACAGACATGAGAATAAGGGAGATAGGCTTAATTTGTAAGAAAAATGATTTAGTTCTTCAAACGATGAATAAAAGTACATTTTCCTAAATAAACTGACAATTTGAATCAGCATAATTTATTGTGAGAATAAGTTTGTTTGTTACGAAAGCCGTGTAACATTCTGGTCTAATTTTATTGTTTCCTCGTAGGATATGGATGCGTCCAAAGTTACCGAACGTACTGTAATAAAGTTTTTGAAATGGGAGGAAACGCCACCAACCAAAATTCATAGACATTCGAATGAAGGCCGTGTATGGACTAGGTCGTCATCCACGTAGTACAGTAATGTTGTAGTGACAGCTCATTAGTTGTAGAAGAACAAGAACTGCAGACTAGCTAATTTCAGTGCCACCACGTCGTGCTGTTTTAGTGACGACAGTTGAATGTGTGGACTTTGCTTTAAAGTACAAGCAAATAATCATTATCCGAGAACTGGCGAACAGTAAGAGTGTGAGAATCGTGACATGATCATGTATTCGCACCTTGAATATCGTAAGGTCTAAACCACGTGGGTTCTGGAATATCTGTCCGATAAACAGATGAGTCAACAAATGGGACTATCGTTATAGCATCTCTTCCACTATGATACTGAATGTGAAGATTTCCTGCTACGCATTATTTCTGCGGACGAAAGCTGGTGCAAACGTTCCGAGCCAGAGTCGAACCGCCAGAGCATGCAGTGGAAACCTGCAATAGCGCCACTGCCGGAGAAATCACGATCCACAGTTTCCTCAGTTAGGATGCTGTTAACACTGTTTTTGTCCATGGATGAATATTGCTTCTTGATTAGCTACGTAAAGGATCATGAGTGCTGAAAGATATTGTCAAACTCTAACGAAGCTTCAACAAGTCGTCAAAAGCAAGTGACGTGGCACCTCTCTGAGGGTTTTGTGCATATGAATGATAACTCCATACCGAATACCTCAGTTGCCACGCAAATGGCATTGAAGCGCTTTGGCTGGGAAGTCTTTCAACATCCGGCGCATACATTGACCTATCGCCCTGCAAATTTCCCATCTTTGGACCTGTCACGAAATTTCTTAAAGGTAGCGCTTTTAGTTCAGATCATTGGGTGCCTGAATTTGTAAATAACTCGGTGCAATAGCAGCCTGCCTGGTTCTATGAGGCAAGAATTCAAGGACTTCGGCAACAATGCGACCACTGTTTGAATATTGGCGGTGATTATTTGTAGTTATTAATATTTTGCCTCTTTCAGGTAAAACGTTTTGTGACTTATCGAAGAATAAGTATATAATTGCATTGTTTTGATAAAATCAACAGTAAGGTAATGATACTTGCCTTAGATTTTCAATACCAAAACTCCATTAGGGTCTTAGTTTTAAAACAAAAGGTAGTTATTGTATGGCAAATATGATTACCGCAAAATGAGATCCATCATTTTTATACGCCTATTTAGTGGATAACTTAGTGGCACTATATTGTTTATGAATAGAGATACGGTACTTGATAATTATCCAAAGGGTTGAAAAGAAATATTAGCCTAAAAGTTCAGAATATGTAACCTACATAGAGAGTTATTTGCTTAGCTTATATGCAACCAAAAATATTCTGAAGAGATTTGAATTTGTTTTGGGGTATCTATTGTCGCTACTGTATTTGAAAACAGGCGCAATGATGACCCAAGAATTTCAATATTTTCCACCCAATACGTTTGGAAGAAACAACACTATTAGTGATAGTGGGATACTTAATAACATAGAGCTAAGAATAACAAAAAAAAAATGGGAGTCGTAATTGCTACGTCAGCAAACCTTTACACCCAAGAATCTGTAACGGATAGTTATGAATAAATGTTAAGTTCACCGCTATTTATCTCTACAAAACAACCGAAAATTTATCCATAATATGGCAAAAAGCGTTCTTCCGCTTTCTCCACGTAATGTTAAGGACCCATGTGTGAAATATAAACTTAATGATGATTTTATATGTTATTTCCAGATATAGTATGTTAGAAAGGACTGCCTTCACTGTCACGTGTGGTAAAAATTGGAAGTACAGGAAGCAGAATTTGTCTGATAAAATATGTTCCATAACTCACGAGCAAATTTATAAATACGTAGTTATAATATTCAGTCAGCATTGCGTTATTTAAAAAAATCTTCCCACGAAGATATAAGGAAATAATTTTTTGTACTACGCAAAAAAAATCAAAATACAAAAAAGAAAGATCTTGCCGAATCGCAGATATAACCCTCTAGAAAATGAATAAATATGCGGGGTTTTAGTGAGGCTGTGACTCAGTTACTTATTCTTTCGGCGGTTTTTATTCATAAGAATAAGCTCGTTGAATTAACATGGATAATGGAATGAACGCCGTGGAGCAACGACGAGAGGAGGAGTGGGAATGCATTAGTAGACTGTGGATTCTGACCGTGAAGTGCCTTGGCCTAAAACATTAATTAGATAAATTCCCGGAAACAGGATATGGAGAAAGAATGGATTCACTGGTTTATTGAATTCGAAGAGCAGGAAACACCTTGAGTTCAAAAGGAAATGCATAATCGGCAACTGAAATATGAATGGAAATCATGTAAAATGATCATGAAGTGCAAACGTGGACACCTTTAATCTTGAGGTGATTTGAAGATGTGGAAAAATTAATTTGGTGGACCCAGTAAACGATGCCTTTTTGGAATTTTCCGCAACTTAATGTCTTGCGAACTTCAAAAACTTCAGAAAAAAAGAAGCGCACGGATTCCATCTGGGACTTATTTTGACAAATCACGGATTCCATCTGGGACTTATTTTGACAAATCACGGATTCCATCTGGGACTTATTTGACAAATAGCTTAGCATAAGGTAAATTTCAGCGATAAAAAATTAGGAAAAATAATTTGCGAAATAAAAGTGCAATGGTATAGCTAAATAATATATACTATATTGCTTAATTTTCTTGTGTTGAATGAAAAACTAATTAAAAAGAGTCCATTTCTCTGTGCTGAATATTTTCATTCCAGAAAATAAGCTGAAAGTAGTTCATATCACAAGAGCTATGTGTGTAAGCTGAATACCTTACACTTACAGTATCGAAACCCCGAAAAACAGTTAAATAACAGAAAAAAATATCGATGCACTGTATATATGCGGATTTTGACAAAACTACCGATACTATTGACAGTACTATCAACGGTATCTCCAGCTCAACGTACAGCCAATAATACTTAAAATTTCCTGGTTCCATTTTTCATTTTTAAAAATTCATTCATTATCATTTAAAAGAAAGGAAAAGAAATACACAGCCATGTTTTGTTTTTCCAAAGCGCATGAATACGTGTTTGTATAGTCTTACTCGATATCCTGTCCTTTACAGGAATGAGTAAAATGTCTGATTTGAAATTTTTAATAATATTTCGTCCTTTCCCGATAAGCTGAAGAGAGCAAGTTTCGCGACTTCTTCAAATGCAGAAGCATTTGAAAAGGAAACCTTTCAAGGATATTACATGAAATAAGTATTTCATTGTTAAAGAAAGATAATGTTTTTGAAAACGAAAAATGAAACTTAAATTCCCTGTGTTAATTATTTAATCACAGGTTCCTTAAAATACCGTGTCGCATGAAATAACATAACCCTCGAATCTACCTGTTGTTTTTTTACATTTACTATAGCTTCTTTTAAAATTAACAAGCAAGGCAATTTTTTCTGGGTAACCACACACAACCAATGATCATTAGGCTCACGTTTACTTCTTGATTTAATTACAACAATTGTGAATGAGTACGACTTCTGCAAATTCCGCAGATGTAGTTCATTTCTGAAAAAGGTATGCGCGGATTTTAAGTCGTACTCACCCGAGCAGGCAGATTAGGGCTGCTATTTTCGTCTGCCAGTGTGAGCGTTTAAGGCTGTAGGTTCGTTAAGGTGTTAAAGCATTGTGTTCCACTGTTTTTTCCCTTTCAAAACAACTGTTTAAAATCAAATTTTTCCATCATAGATTAAAAATATTTGCATATCAAACGAATTTACTTATCTGTATTTCGAGTATTAAACCCCCTTAAATTAAATTAATACCTCAAGCATCTATTAAGATTATTGCCGGAAATATGAAACAAAATTCAGAGAGATATAAAAAAATTGGAACGAGCATAAGGTTTGGGCTATTTTAGAATGTCTTTGGAATGCTGAAATTCTAAATGCACTGAAGTACATTTTTTGAAGTGCCATTCAGATTGATTTAAAAGATTGGCAAAATTATTGAGAGTTTTCTCGCTATTCATGTACCTTAAAAAAAGTGGGGGTTCAATATCTTCTCAGCAATAAAATCTGGTGAATATAAACTCAGTAAAATATTAGAACACTACTTTTACTTTTGAAATTGAACATTTCGGTCCGGCGAGAAAGCAGCACTTCAATGATGGCAACGAATTTCGCAAAATAAAAAGTGATATTTAATTTGCCATTCAGGTGGAGGGTACTCGACGATGCATTCTACTATAAGCCTGATTTAAAAGGAAACAGGAGGTGCAAATAGTTAAAATGTCTCAAGCACATTCCGTTTTGGATGCTCATTGCGGAAACATCTTCAATATTTTGTTGCAGCAACGAATCACGTATATCATACAGTCTGTATCCGCTCAGAATCTCGCTTATGAGGTGTGAATCTGTACAGAAAGTTATAGATCATTAACATTACAATACATCGTGTTTATATAAATACATGTGGCAGTGGTGTTTCTTTAAATGCAGTTGCTTAACAAGCAGAACTAAAATCATGGCGATGACATGCAAAATCTATGACTCTGACAAAGAGAAAGACAGAAATCTATGAATCTGACAAAGACAAAAATTAAAATGAAGTTTCTCGATGTTTGAAAGGATATGTTATAATGATCAAAATTATTTCCGTTGAACACACTTTGCAAGGTAAATACTGCTGAAATAAAACTTTTACTTTTGATATTTATCGGCATAACACAAAAATACCATCAGATAGCATTATGAAGTATTGATGCTTTACATAAGCAATTCCAACCCACGGCAAGAAGTTTACGAAAACCCATTACGGACGAAACATCGGTCGAAGACCAGAAAACTAAAACATTTTGGTTATTTATTATTTTCTTTGTTGAAAACGAGATGGGGACAGTTCCCCGTACAAGGAATATCAGCCAAATCTTCATTTAAGAAAATTGGAAATGAATTTCTCCTTTGAAACAACAGGCCTAACAAAAGACGAACAAATTATCCTATAACTGGTATTAAAAAAGCAAAAAAATTTACTTTATTATATATAATCCAATTTAATCACATTCTATTGCAGGTTAATTTTTTTAATGTGTTACTAACAAAATCAGGCGACGTACATAAATATATCTTTTTTCTCGAAATCCCTGCCTCTAAAGGACCTGTAAAAATTGCAATTCGGAATGCTCCTCACATTATTTCAAATATTACGTAACGCATATTTGTGCCACTAGATGATGAAAGATCACGTTTCCCTTTCAAGAAAGTCCGCAGCAATATATGTGGGACTAAATTCCGATTGAAAAAATTATTTTTGGTCGGAGACTTCTTTTTATGAAAACACTGGTGTATATTTGCTTTACAAAACACTGGAAATTTTCGGAAAATGGAAAAAACGTTTAATCTATTTTTCTTTATATCCCTGCTTCTAAGTACGTGGTTAAAAAACATTGTAACACTGGATACCATTTATCTTGCTCAGCAATTCTGGTTTTGTTTTTGAGGAGGTTTTGTAGTTCATAGTTACTCCTTTTTTTGTTTACTTCTGCTATTACGTACTGATACGTTCTCAGTTTCAAGCTGTTAATCAGCTTCAAAAAACCCTATTGAGGAATTTCTGGTTTTATTGTGTGCAACACAGAAAGGGTGCAGTATCCTCTTTACTAGTAAATCGTAAATGTCAGAACCTTTTTCTTGCTACCTCTGCTTCCGGAAGACGTATCTGCAAAAATAATTTTCCTTATCATAGCTTCTGTAATGAAAAATACTTTTTCCAATTTTTTAAATTTTTCATTGTGGGAATTTCTTCCGCTAGGAGGCGTAGACTTATATTTCGTGTCCTGTTGTATTTCTTCTTCTTTTGAGTAGTCGATTAGAATTTTATTTGTGTTTCATACCTTCCTTCATGTGTGAGAAGTGTTGGTGAATCATTAGTTAATTTCCGTAATCTACATTTCTGCCTCTGGTGGGAATAAATAACTGTTTCTATTTCTGGTTGTTTTGTTGTTTTCATATATTCGGTTGTGTGTACTTTTTGTTCTATCCGCTGCCATTGACTTCGAATAAATTTGATAATTTCAATCGTGTTGGAAATAATTCAAAAGGCGTGTTCAATTCAACCGAAAATTCGGTGCCATTTTGTTTGTTTTATATTCGTACGAACAAATTGAAAAAAATGATCTTATACCTTCCACGAAGCTTGAAGATGATGGTATCTCATAAGGCAATCTAAAACATTTTTATTACAGTCGAAACAAAAAATCACTTTGTTTTTTATTAATCTTATTTTTTTTTGCTAGAAGATCATGCAAGAAGTCATAACTGAGCATCTTTGTGATCTTTATTCTGACGCATACAAACTAACACTGCGCTCTCAGTGAGTCTTAAGAGTTTTGAAAACATCCTAGTGCAACGAGCGGGCAACCATTCTCAGTGAAAGTGGTAGAAATGGGTCGAAAACACGTAACTCTTACTTTGTCACAGTGACTGAAAAATCTCTGTCATCGTTACGACTAAGGACAAACAATAACAATTCCAAAGTCACTGATAAGAATATCATCGTTAGCTGTGTCCGAGCAAACCTTGGGGTCCAAGGTAACCATGTCGTTTCTATTGAAACATCACAGACGTCGCTAGTGATGCCAGGTTTCTTCTGAAGAAACCGGTTTTTCCTGCTCGTATATTCCGGAGTAGTCATATGGAATGTACGTTAACTATAATAAAGTGTAGTGCTGTTCAGCCTTCAACATAAGAGAATGTCTGACGCCGAGCGTAGGAAATCCAGTGATATATGAAATTATTTCACTGTCTGTAATGAACATTTTATTTCGCGTGATAGTTATAAGAAAAATCTTTCTTACAAAAGTTCGACTCCTGGTATCGCTGCTACTCTCTCACCCTTGTTGTCAACAGTGATTTTTGTTACTGATATTAGTAAGACAATGACTCGCCTTTCCGATACAACTCTGTCACCGCTGTCGTAAACGGTGACGTTACCACTGTTTAAAGTAATCCCTTCTTCAATGGAATTGATATTGTTGTCACTGTTATAGTAAAATCACTGTTTTCCACAGCTCTAGAACGCAGAGCCTAGTTAAAGACTTGAAATAAACTTTCCATCTCTCAAAAAACTATGCCATTTCAATAAAATTCAAACTTCATATTAAACATTTTTCAGATAAAAAACTAAAAGTCTATCTATATTCGGTTGTAAATAATTGTAAATAATTGTGGTTTGTATTATTAAACCGCACTTGAAACACTTATCTAAGAAATTTCCAAATACGCTACGAACTACAACTTTCATTGATCTAACGAAAAAGAATATCAGAAAATGTAGTGTAACGCATCAAAACATTGTCCAAAGGAGAAATCAATTCCCTGCAAAGAAAGAGGCTAATACTTTGATGTAAAAACGTTTGCTTCCTTTCTTCGATGTACCTTAAGGTCGGATAGATGACATCTCATCTAAAATGACAAAAAAACCAGAAATCACTTTCAATCCCTTCCCCCACCTCCTAAAGAAATGCGCTTTTTCATCCGTACCGTGCCAAAAGATGAAATGATTGCCCTCAAAATAATCAAAACGCTGAAAAATGTATCTTATGCACTCAGCTGCGGAAAAGGATATTTTTTAATCTCAAGGTGAGATCGTAGCACACATAAACGATATATTTTACCACAACATTGCAATTCTGTTAGGAGATTTCAGTTCCTTTCAGGAACGTATACCGTTAAAGGTAATAAAGAATACAGAACGTTTCAGAGTTTCACATGTCTGAGAAATGTTTACGCAGTGAAGTTTTTTCGGTAACATCTGTCCACTCGGTTGCTGAACCTGCTATTAGGCAAACAAGACATGATAATAATGACAGAAATTTAACTTAGAAGTAATCCACTCCCACAGGCATATTTGAAGAACATGCGTGTTATTCAATTATCATATATGTACCTTCGCCTCGGGCAAGTGTACACACTGTTTTTCTTTTTGAAATGTTTCTTTCCATATTATCACGTTTACTTGAGATGCATCGTAATCTGATATCAGATATATTTGCAGAGAATAAGGGCTGGACATTTTAGCAGAAGTTCAGACAAATTTCTACACGTAAAACACTTAAGATATGAAAAACAATCTGGTTTGAATGCAAAAGCAATGGATAAAGAAATAAATAATTGGGCAAAACACTATGTTCTGGTGATGTAGGATGAGCTGTTTTCATAAGTAAACATTTTTCCTAAAGGAAGAAAATGCATAAAATTAAAATATTGTTTAAAAGTATAGTGAATGTGTAAATTCCGAAGTGTTTCCATTTCAACTCTTGAAATGTTTTACGTGGCCTACTAAAATGGCGGACACTTGAGAATTTTGCATTCTGATTTTCGGTGTGTTTAAGATTTGAATATTTTCAAATGACACAGTAAATATCTAATTCTCCTAAATTACCCAAATCAAATTACGTATTACCGCTATAAAAAATAACTTTCATTATAATATTTTCTGAAAGTTATTAATTTTCGAATTGACGTTTTAAGTAAGATGTGCTTGAAAATCAATATGCAATTACTAACGTGATACGATCAAAACATTTAACTTATATTATCCATCACTTTATTACTTGTAAAATTATTTATATGAATTATTATTAAACACAATTAGTTGGTCGTTCTAATCCTTTGCTTACATAAGGACGCCTTGTAAGAGGCTTGAAAGCAGAATCAGGTGTGTGTAAATTTGCGGAAGATGCATTGAAATCAATTTAGAAATTACATCATTTTAGCTGCAGTTTCGAAAGTTTGTTGTAAAGTTGAAGATGTGTTCAGTACAAAAGTACTCTTAAAGGAAAGAACAAATCGACAAAAAAGTTCTCAAAAAAGAAATTTTCTAAATTCAGCTATGTGAGTTTCCCAACTCAGTTATGGTTTTAAATGAGCCGTAATGACATTGACGCCACCTGAAACATGTGTGGCTTCTACGTCGCAAAATAGTACCATTTCAATGTATCTGATTACAAGTTGCTTTCATGTATGATCGCTAAGAAACGAAGTGTCGACCTTTTCCATTACACTTTCTGCTGACAAAGCAGGTGAACTGCTTTTGTTTCAATTAGAGGAATGTCAATCAGCTTGTTTATAAAAATAAAGATATAATTCAAGTGACAGATCATTTTACAAACCAATAACTTCCTCCGAAGTAGCTACCAATAGAACAAGCCGTGATGTGACTCTGCTTGGGAGTTGTTTCATTCCCACTCAGTAACACTCCTTATTTCGGCACTCCAGGGGAGTTTCAACCCCCATGCTTACATTAATATCAGTCATCTATTTCGGAACACGTAATACCTTCCATTTTCAATAACAGAAAAAAAATATTTTGAGTTCGGAAGAACGATTGCAAATTATTGCACCCTCGGATTAGTGACTCTGATCGAAACCATATCTCACGAGTACAAATATCACAATACCCACCAAATACCACAATTCTACAATATCAGGTTCCTCTCGCTGAGCATGCTCAGAGACAAGATGAAATTTTTGGTACAGTGATGCAAAAGATAAGCTCCTCCATCCAGCAGCCCTCAGTCGGAGAGTGGCTTGGATAATCAGTTGACGCATGCACAGTGACAAAATATTCGTTAAAACATTCTGCTAATTTGTTTAGTTTCTTTATCTCCTTTACAATTATTGATTTTGTTGTTTTGCTACGTTACAATTCTTTTAATGACCACATTTTAACAGGTTCCCTCAAAACTGAAGGTACACGGTTTAGTTTTTAATATTGATCATTCTTTTCTCATGATTTGCTTGCCTTTAGTCCTGAGTACCCGCAAGTTTAAAGTTGTTGCGTTCTTTCATATTGCCAACTTTGAGCGAAGAAAGATCATTGATAAAAACTGTGCAGAATAGTCCAATCCTAATACGTACTTACAGTACATCTATTCGTTTTTCAGTCACATCGTTCGCCTTTGGAGATTTGATTATTTCGACGAGTGTTTGTGCACGAGTGTTCCATCCACACTTTGCATTGTGTTTCATTTGTCAAATCCTGAGTGGTTTGCTTGTTATGTCCATATTCTTTTTCCAATGTTCATCATAGCTTTAACTTAATAGCGCGTTACTAAAACCATATTTAGTTCCTGCTCGTTTTCTGCATGCAGATGGGACTGATAATTCTACTACATTCGAAATGCAAGGTATCCTTCTTCTCTGGCAAATATAGCACGACAGGTTCGTTTCGGTATGCGCCTTGCAAGTTAATCTGAAAATTTGGCTAAGCTCAGGTTTGCTCACCTGGAGTGATGAGCTTTCATAGTAAGGCTTAATAACGAGTTTTGCATGATTATCACTTTTTTTTCACTCGGAGTCAAATGCATGGACTTGAAAATTTCGTTAAATTTTGATGATAATTTTTAACAACTACACTGGCGGAAATTGAAAAAAGAACACCAAGAAGGAATTGGCGGACGATCATGAAATTTACATATGTTAATAGGGTTGAGGTTACGTAGGTGTGATGTTAATTTCGGGACCAACCGGAGAGCGCTTACGCCATTGCACGGCATAATACGCAAATTATCGTCGGTGGTATTTAAGGAGTACGGCAAAGTGAATGTAATCAGTCGTCGGCGTACGGACCGTGCGAAGACGCTGAAGAAGCTGCAATGCCTGGACATGGAAGACGTGTACGATTTCAGCAGTCACGCCCTTCTCTCTTTTATCCATTTAAGTGATATCACCTGACGCCTGTATGCACGATTCGAAATTTTGAATGTGAACCGGATTTCTTTTGAACATCCTAAATTAAGGAAATTGCCGCAAGCTGTATCGTATGATTTTTTAATTGTAACCTTTCGAAATATTTTTCGTCCGTAAGTTTTGAACAACGGAGTAGATGCAGTAGTAATATCGACAAGATCAGCCTTATCTTTTACATATCCTTGAGGTATAACCATGTGTGAGCTTAGATTTTACAGATATGGCCTCCCAGAAACTTAACAATGGGACAAACTGATGCGCAATTATACCGTCCTATAGACTACTGACGGACTGCGAACATAATACTACCAGCAACCCATTTTTTCTGAATGACATTATGAAAACCATGTGCTACAGCATAATGTTAAAATGGTGTTGGTACACTCTGCAGCAATAATTTGAGAAAAAAAGAAAGTAAAAAAAAATATTACGACATGCGTTGTAGATTTTAAATTTGAATGTCGTCATCGTAAATAAAAACTTCATACATTTTTGCAGCTTCTGAGCATAATGAATGGCGTTCCAGCACCATATCTTAAAATATCTTTGACATAGTGATGGTAGGTACTCAGTTGTCAAAATCCCTGTGTAGACAAAGCAAATTCCCTGGAATTCACTTTCCGGAAAGTTGGAACTTCACTGTTGTATATATATAATGCATATAAATATATATCATCATCATCATCATCATTGTCAACCATTATCAATCCACTGCTGGACGAAGGTCTCCCCAAGTTTCCTCCACAACGAACTGTCTTTGGACAGTCTCCTCCATGTCACTCCCGCATACTTTCGAATTTCACCCACCCATCATCCATGTGGTCTTCTTCTGGGTCTTTTCCTGTCCCTTGGAATCTAATCTAAAATTTCGGCTGTCCATCGATGGTCTGTCTTTCTGGCAGTATTTCCAGCCAATTGCCATTTCAGGGATTTAACTCTGATCATGATGTCTTCCACTCTTGTCATTTTTCTGATCCACGAGTTCCTCTTCTTATCTCTCCTGGTTACACCAAGCATGCACCTCTCCACGCTGCTTTGAGTTGTCTGCAGCCTTTGTATGTCTCTTTTAGTTAAGGTCCACGTCTCTGCACCATACGTAAGCACTGGAAGGATGCATTGATCAAACAGTTTTCTTTTAAGACATAATGGCATATTGCTCTTGAAAATTATGCTGTTTCTTCCAAAAGCTCTCCAGACACGTTTTGTACGCCAATTAATTTCGTCATCAATGTGACCCTCACTTGATATCTGCTGTCCAAGATAAAGGCACGTGTCCGTTATCTCCAGCTTTTCTCCATCAATCGATAAATCCTCATTTCTTGTAAAAGCATTGAACATCACTTTGGTCCTCTGAAAGTTCATTTTTAATCCCACTTCTTTGCTCTTGTCAGCAAGTTCCAGGATCATACTCTGCAGCTCTGATGGGTTAGTTGCAAAAATGACTACGTCATCAGCAAAACTAAGGTGGGTTAGATATCTCCATTAATTTTTATCCCCTTGTTTTCCCAGTTCAGCCACTGAAAGACACCCTCCAATGTGGCAATAAAGAGCTTTGGAGATATGGTGTCCCCTTGTTTCACTCAGTTTCCAATTTTTATGTGAGTTGTATTTTCAAACCTCCGAATCTCTGCACTTGCATTTTCATAGATGTTATTAATAATACTAATGTATGCATCTTCAATACTGCAGGATTTCAGAGCCATTGTAACTGCTGATGGTTTCACCGAATCAAAGGCTTTTTCATAATCGATAAAAGCCATTAACAATGGAAGTTCATATTCCCTCGCTCTTTCAATTAGTTCTCTCAGTACGTTGATATGATCTATTGTGCTGTAGCCACTCCTGAATCCAGCTTGTTCTCTCGGTTGAGCCATGTCCAGTGTTACCTTCAAGCGGTGTGAAAGAACTTTAGTGAAGATTTTATAAACTACTGATAGGAGGCTGATAGGTCTGTAATTTCCGAGATCCTCAATGTCACCTTTCTTATGTAGCAGGATCATTGTAGCGGTGTTCCAATCCTCAGCAATCTTTCCTTCATTAAGGCATCGAGTGAAAATTTGGGCGAGTACTGTTTCGCTTTCTCCACTTGCTTCTTGTATGATGTCTACAGTAATTCCCTCTTCTCCTGTAGCTTTTCCCCGCTTCATGTTCTTGATTGCATGTGCAACTTCTGCTGGGAGGACTGGAGGAACTCTGGTACTGGTGCCTTTCATGATGTCTGGAGTACATGTATCATCCCTTTAATATAATTTGGAGTAGAAATCTTTCACTCTTTTCAAAATTTCGCCTCTATTTCTTGTTACAGAACCATCTTCGTTTCTCAGAGCCATAGTCTGTTTTCTTCACTTAATGGGATGTCCCTTTGCTATCTTTAGGCTTTGGTTGTTTTCAATTGCTTTCTTCACTATTTCACAGTTGAATTTCCTTACGTCTTCAGTGATACTTTTTCGTATTATCTTGCATAGCTCTATATATTCCACTTTGGAAGTCACATCTTCTTTAGTTGTCCTCATCTCTCTTCTTTTTTGCATCAACATTTTGGTTTTTCCTGATAATTTGTTCACATGCAACTTGTTCTTAGACCCAGCTAATTTTGTTGCTGTTTCCATAAGAGCTTTTGTTACTTTTCTGTTAACTTCAGAAATATCCATTTCTTTTGATGTTAGGCCTTCTAAAGCAGAGAATCTGTTCTTCAGTTCTAACTTGAAGGTATTATGGTGTTTTTTAAGGTTGGTTATGTCAATAGATTTTGTTTGCCTTATGAGCTTGCCACGTCCAAGTTTAGTGTTGAGGTGCATCTTACATTTCACCAATCAATGGTCACTACCTGTGTTGAACTTGTTTAGCACACTGCAGTCTTCTATGACTGATTTTTTGTTACACATAATAAAATCAATTTCACTTGTCGTTCCATTTGGATGTCTCAATGTCCCTTTCCTGTGTGGCTTTTTCTTGAAAAAGGAGTTCAAGAGGAAAAACCCTTCTGCCTCTGCAAACTCAACGAGAGTATTTCCACGCTGGTTTCTGTTACCGTGACCGAATTTACCTACTGAAATTTCATTCTGTTGCTGTTGCACTATTTTTGCATTGAAATTTCCCATAATTATCTTCAAGTGCTGCTTACCTTTATTATTTAGATGACGAATTTCCTCATAAAATTCTTCAATTTCTTCTTCAGAATGACTTGTGGTGGGTGCATAAGTTTGAATAATCTTAGACTGGTATCTTTTCGAGAGTTGGATAACGAGTCGTGCAGCTCTGTCAGAGGAACTTTCAACTTCTACCACTTTATCTTTTAGTTTCTAGTTTATTATAAATCCAACAGCACTAGTTCTGCCAGTATCTGTGTCACGATAGTGGAAGAGATGTCCACTTTTCAGTTCAATGTGATCTTCTCCTTTTCTCCTTACCTCACTTAGCCCGACGATGTCCCACTTGATAATTTGTAGTTTCTCTTCCAATTCAAGAAGCCTTGAATCAGAAGATAGGGAGCGTCCATTATATGTAGCCAAGGTCAGCATCAGATGGCAGCCTAGTCCGGGCCTCCGGGGATTCTTAGCACCCTCTACCTTCATGTCGCACTGGCCGCTGCCTTGGCCAGGTACATTCCAGCTGTTGGAGACTGAGGGCCAGGATTTAAGTTGTGGATTCATTTTGGAGAGGTTTGGCCATATCTCACCACGTTGGCCAATATAAATATACAATTTTGTATGTATAATTTTATAGACTATAATAGGCAGTTTGTAAACATTTTCTTTTTGTTTTCATTATTTAAAACATTTTTATAATGTCATTTTTATTTATGACGGTAGACACTATAATTCGTGCATGAATACTAGTATTAAAAGAAATCCGTCTTCTTGCACGATGATATTTATTCAGCTAAAAACGAAATCTATATACAGTTTAAAAACACATGAGCACTTTCGGTGTCACATTGACACCTTCATCAGATGTGATTTCACCATGTGGTTACATGCTGGTCTTAAGTACGTGGAGTAGATGCATCATGGGAAAGGAAATGTCAATGTCACATGATATACCAGATAACAAGACAATAAAAAAAAGCATAATTAGCCAATGAAGATCACTTAACAGAAGCAATTGCTATTGTGCTGTCCTTCCCAACAAGATTGCTCCAAGGTTCAGGTAAAACATAAGGATAATAGTCATTACAGCAACGTGTATTATAAGCCGAAATATAGAGGCTTTCTGCAAATAACAAGGAATAAACAGAGTTAGGTGTGTTTATGATCTTAGCGTTGTCCCAGTCTGGGATGGAATTTCCAGCACTTATGGTTCTTGCAAAAGAGGTGCTTTGGTGATTCATTTTTTAGATCATATCTGTGTTCATTTATTCTCAAATCCAAATTTATTTTGGTAGAACCCACATAATGATTGTTTAGTTCACCAGAGATAATGTCGAGCATAGGAATGACATACACACCATATTTTTCCCCTTTGTCAATTTTGTCACGATAGTTGCGATAATGGTATATAGATTGCATGATCGTATTCCAAATTGTATTTTATGACGAGAACATATGTTGGTGAGGAGGTTTACAATATGTGATTAAAATCAACAGATCCAACATACTTTTTAAGCACTTGTTCACTAATTAAAGCAGTTGACATAGAAAACCGTACTTTATTGCGCACCCCTTAACAACTTTGTCCGGGTAACCATGGTTTTTAGCGAGGGATGTTATCCATTGTAGTTCTTGAGCTCTGGCAAAATGGCTAGAAGAATGTGAATATGCTCTTCTAAAAAGGAAATGCAGAGCAGAAATTTGATGCTGAAAAATGTGAGCAGAATTGTACGGAATTAGAGTGGGTGTGGAAGTAGGTTTTCGATAAACAGCAAAAGATAGGGAATTGTCAGAAGTGTTACGAGTAATTTGAAAGTCAAGATAAGGTAAGACGAAATTATTTTCAAGTTCTATCGTGAGTTTGATGGAGGGGTATTGAGCAGACATAGCGTTGACAAACTGATGTAACTGATTTATGGTATATGGCCAAATTACCAAGATGTCATCAACGTAACGGATATAGAGACTAGGTTTTTGTGGGAATTCTTGTATAACTTTATTTTCAATATGCTGTAGAAGAATTTCTGCTAAGACTGCGGATAAAGGTGAACCCATGGCTGTCCAGTCGGTTTGTTGGTAAAAATGTTCTGAAATTTGAAATATGAACGCTTTTTAATGAGATGAAGAGCATTCATTATGAAAACAATATAATGTTCTTCATCTCTTTTTAATGAGATAAAGAGCATTCATAATGAAGGCTCTTCATCTCATTAATGAAGAGCATTCATTATGAAAGCAATATAATGCTCTTCATCTCTTTTTAATGAGATGAAGAGCATTCGTAATGAATGCTCTTTATCTCATTAAAAAGCGTTCATATTTCAAATTTCAGAACATTTTTTACCAACAAACCGACGGGACAGCCATGGGTTCACCTTTATCCGCAGTCTTAGCAGAAATTCTTCTACAGCATATTGAAAATAAAGTCATACAAGAATTCCCACAAAAACCTAGTCTCTGTATCCGTTACGTTGATGACATCTTGGTAATTTGGCCATATACCATAAATCAGTTACATCAGTTTGTCAACCCTATGTCTGCTCAATACCCCTCCATCAAACTCACGATAGAACTTGAAAATAATTTCGTCTTACCTTATCTTGACTTTCAAATTACTCGTAACACTTCTGACAATTCCCTGTTTTTTGCCGTTTATCGAAAACCTACTTCCACACCCACTCTAATTCCGTACAATTCTGCTCACATTTTTCAGCATCAAATTTCTGCTCTGCATTTCCTTTTTAGAAGAGAATATTCACATTCTTCTAGCCATTTCGCCAGAGCTCAAGAACTACAATGGATAACATCCCTCGCTAAAAACCATGGTTACCCGGACAAAGTTGTTAAGGGGGTGCGCAATAAAGTACGGTTTTCTATGTCAACTGCTTTAATTAGTGAACAAGTGCCTAAAAAGTATGTTGGATCTGTTGATTTTAATCCACATATTGTAAACCTCCTTACCAACATATGTTCTCGTCATAAAATACAATTTGGAATACGATCATGCAATCTATATACAATTATCCGCAACTATCGTGACAAAATTGACAAAGGGAAAAAATGGGGTGTGTATGTTACTCCTGTGCTCGACACTATCTCTGGTGAACTAAACAATCATTATGTGGGTTCTACCAAAATAAATTTGGATTTGAGAATAAATGAACACAGATATGATCTAAAAATGAATCACCCAAGCATCTCTTTTGCAAGAACCATAAGTGCTGGAAATTCCATCCCAGACTGGGACAACGCTAAGATCATAAACACACCTAACTCTGTTTATTCCTTGTTATTTGCAGAAAGCCTCTATATTTCGGCTTATAATACACGTTGCTGTAATGACTATTATCCTTATGTTTTACCTGAACCTTGGAGCAATCTTGTTGGGAAGGACAGCACAATTGCAATTGCTTCTGTTAAGTGATGTTCATTGGCTAATTATGCCTTTTTTTGATTGTCCTGTTATCTGGTATATCATGTGACATTGACATTACCTTTCCCATGATGCATCTACTCCACGTACTTAAGACCAGCATGTAACCACATGGTGAAAATCACATCTGATGAAGGTGTCAATGTGACACCGAAAATGCTCATGTGTTTTTAAACTGTGTATAGATTTCGTTTTTTAGCTGAATAAATATCATCGTGCAAAAAGACGGATTTCTTTTAATACCATTTTTATTTATTCTTTTTTGATAAACTTGTTAAAAATATTAAATACCTGATTTCTCTCACTAGTTATTTCGTAACTCTGTACAGTTTATGGTCATTGTGAAGCTTGACATGTGCATCTCTAACTTCAAAGTTTGCGCAATCTATAAGCCTTGCCCCAAAACTAGATCGCACGATGATCACAGCATTTAACACTTCACCACTGAACCCGTTTTCCTTCTTTGTTTTGACATCAGAAACTATGCTAATTACACATTTGGATTTTTCTATAGAACTTAGGGAATCGAAATACACTAATTTTGCATAATACGTTTCCTTATTTCCCTTTTTCCGTTTGCTTAAATTACCTTGAAGCATTTTAGTCCTTCAGAAAGGCAAGAAATATACAAAAATGTAGACGTACAATTTTGCAACTTAATAAGAAAGGATCCTCCGGAGTATTACGCACTAGAAGCAGGTACACACCCTCTGAAGAAAACGAGCTTTCTATTGGAAGATGCAACATTCTATTTCGCATTTCGGCATGTTGTTCAACAGCAGATAACGAAGGCCCCAAACCGAGTGGGAATGAACCGTGTTGAGAGAGAGACGGGACTCTTGTTCTCTAATTGGTTGTCTGCCCAAGTCCTGAATGCAACAGAAATTTCTCATACAATAGTTTTTCTTCGTTGCTCCTTTTACGCTGCAAAGATAGGTTCGCCGCACGTCATAATATGATATGAGTACAGGCTTCATGATACGAAGTTAGGTTCGCATTCGCGCTATCAGTTTAGGCTAAAATACAAAAATATGTGAATTTCGTTTTGAATAGCTCTTCTAAAACCAGGCATTTAGCTAGACTTCCCTAATATCTGAGTTCCGTAACTCATTCAAAGTAAATTTCATCCACTTCCAAAGGACCTATATGATATATGAAATTTTTCCTGTAGACAAACTGATATTTCTTTTTTGTCTGAATTAATTCTAATCCATCTTTCATTCCTGTTCATAATACTCGAATCGTAATTTTCAAGGATTTTTCATACTTGCCTGTCATTGTAACGACCTCTTCTTAAGCTAGCTTAGTTGCGTTCCTCCACACGTTGAAATCTGAATCCACTAGGTCAAGTTTTCTTATGTTTCCTAAAGAATTTGATTTAAAGGAAGATAGACAGGAATTCTTCTGTTCAACTATAGTTTTACTTCAAAGTCGTCAGATATCTCTCCAATAACTCTAGCTTTGTATTTTGAACCCGATATATTAAATTGTGTCAATTTTATTTGTTTTCATAATATTCCTTTTTATGTCATATTCTTCGATATTTCTTTGCAGAAAAATTGTCATTAGCTTTTCGGAAATCTATAGATAAGCGAGGCACATGTAACGTATATTCGCACGATTTTCCCACAATCATCGCAGATCCATTTATTTAGCCTATTGACATCTGAAGATAGCTTGTTGATAGCTTACAATCCTTCTTTATAAAGTGACAGACTTCTTATTAATAAGTAGTTGAAATGGTGTGTCGCAGAGTGTAGGGTAATGAATACATCTGCAGTTAGACCAACATACGGCATCTTCTTTCTATGTGTTCGACATATAGCTATTGCTTTCCACTTGTTAGACCACATTTTGTAACTTTTATTTCCGAAGTGCATTTTTAAGCACATTTTCCTTTAGTTAAACTTTCCTTTGCACTTTAGCATTCTAAAAGAAAAGTAAATATACAGATATATAAAGACTTGTAATATACTGAGTGCAGGTTGGTAGCTAAAGTGATTGAAGCCTTTCCAACCGTAGGTTGAAGAAGCGTATATGCTCCAGCTTTGTCCGTCCGTCTCTTCGCACGATAACTGACGTAAAAATGGTTCGATTTCGATGAAAATTTAGTATGTGGTAGAGGACAACTGGGGACGAATTCTATTGAAAATGGGACAAATGGGGTCAAAGGGCATAACGTAGAAGCGGGATCCATTCCATTGCACTTATACGTCAATAATTGCGTAAATATTGTTCGATTTCAATGAAATTTTAGTATGTGGTAGGGAACGCCTGGGGACGAACCCTCTTGAAAATGGGTGAATTGGGGTCAAAAGTCAGGACATAAAAGCGGGATGCATTCCATTGACGCTATGCGTCATAACGTGAGTAAAAATGGTTCGATTTCGATGAAATTTCAGTATGTGGTAGGGGACCACCTCGGGACGAACCCCATTGAAAATGGATGAAATGTGGTCAAAGATCAGGACATAGGATTGCGATCCATTCCATTGCCCTTATCCCATATTATTAAGGTGGACGTGAAGTAATTTTACTTCCTATACTACCAATGGAAAAACTTTTGTACACATTTCCTTCACAATTAATGTGTTCCCAAGGATGAACATTTGAACATCGATTACAATAACTTCATATTATAACTTGGAATACTTAATACTTTTTAAGACATAACCATAATTATATTAAAAATCAATAACTTTTCCTTTGGTGGGGTTGAAACCAGAGAAAGGATATCGCGACCTGTACTTTGATGAAGTCAGTAGACAAACAAATGTTGGATTGCATAATTATGGTTATGTTTTAGAAAATATTAAGTATTGCAAGTTATAAAATGAAGATATTTTAATCGATGTTCAAATTTTTATCCTTGTGAATGCATTAATTGTCCAGAAAAAAGATGGCGCGACCTATATTTTCATGACATCAGTAGATAAACAAATGTTGGATTGCATAATTATGGTTATGTCTTAGAAAATATTAAATATTGCAATTTATAAGATTAAGATATTTTAATCAATGTTCAAATTTTCATCCTTGTGAACGCCTTAATCGTCCAGAAAAAATTGACGCGACTTGTATTTTCATGACGTCAGTAGACAAACAAATGTTGGATTGCATAATTATGGTTATGTTTTAGAAAAAATTAAGTATTGCAAGTTATAAAATGAAGATATTTTAATCGATTTTCAGATTTTCATCCTTGGGAACGCATTAATTGGGAAGAAAATGCGTACAGAAATGTTTCCATTCGAAGTACAGGAAGCAAAATTACTTGACGTTCACCTTAAAGGAACAATTCTTGTATGAATGTGAATTTTATTTTGAAAACGACTCTAAGGATTTTTAAGAAAGTCGTTAACCTACCGTTTTCTGGTACTAGAAATGGATTTAGCTTGGTCTCGACTTTAGGAAAATCTATTTAATGTAATCGTCATTAGATGTTGTCGCGCGGTCACACCATCTGTCTCAATACGTCACGCATTGTGTGTGGATCCTATTAGTTTTATGACGTCACACTCTTGCGAGCAAATGGTCGCGATTCCCATCTGCCTCATTACGTCACGCGTTTTGCGCTTATGCTCGGCCGCACGATAACTCGCGTAAGAATCGTTCGATTTCGTTGAAACTTTAGTATGTGGTAGGGAAACACCTGGGAAGGAACCCTATTGAAAGTGAACGAAATGGGTTCAAAGTTCAGGACATAGAAGCGGGATCTATTCCACTGCTCTTATGCGTCATAACTAACGTAAAAAAGGTTCGATTTCGATAAAATTATAGTATGTGGTAGGGGATCACCTGGGGAAAAACCATATTGAATATTCGCAAATTGGGGGTAAACGGTCAGGACATAGGAGCAGAATCACTTCCATCGCCAATATGCGTCATAACGTACGGGAAAATGTTTAGATTTGAATGAAATGTTAGTATGTTGTAGGGACCTGCCTGGGGACGAAACCTATTGCAAATGTGTGAAATGGGGTCAAAGTTTAGGACACAGAAGCGGGATCTATTCCATAGACCTTATGCATCATAACTTACGTAAATTTGCTTCGATTGCGACAAAACTATATCATGGTTTTTCAGAGGTGTACTGAACCAGTTCTGTTGAATATCATCGAAATGGGATCAAAGGTCAGGGCACAGGAGTGATATTTATTCCATAGCCATTTTCCTCATAACTTGAGTAATAACTTGATTAATGATTTCTAGTATGTTAGAAAGCGTATCATAATCAATGCATTGCATGATTTTACTAACTTGTTTCAGATATTTTCCATTTGGACGAAGAGGCTCAATCCAAACAGGAGTGCACGTGTGTTATGTTGTTCGCACAAATCCTCCATTGATGAAAATTTAAGCACCTTAAAAAAAGGTTTCCTGTCATGAAGAATAGAAAGTAGAAACGTAAAACTTACTGTAACAAAGAAATTAAAATTGTTAACATATTTGTTTTCTATTCTAGAAGAACAGTACTTTTCCAGATAATTTCGGATTTCAAGTTCGATCCGTACATGTCTGAATAGCCAAACTGATTTAGCATGCATTAATTACAACGTACCGTCCTTGAAAACTTCAGGTCTTATGTAAGTTCTGTGTTCGGCGCATACCTTCAGAAAACTTGATACTAGAAAAATTTTCGTTGTCAAACACAGATATTAATATAATCCATTTCGAAATTTAAAGCAGAAAAAAAGCAGACAGACTTAAAAATGGTAAGGGGTACAATGATTCTTAAATAGAAATCGGAGTCGTATTTCACTGGATTTTGGAAACATTGGATAAACCAGAAAACTTCCGAAAGTTCAAACGGCAGTCATTTGTGGTTTTTAATACATATTATATTATTCAGTGTATAATGTTTTGCCAAATTTAGCATGAAAACATTGGGTTTAAGGAATGTTGCGTACTACACTTTTGAGATTTAAGTATCATTAAATAAAAAAAAACGAGCCTGCCTAGAAAGTTTCATACGTGATGAAAATACTCTTCAAGTTGGTGGCATTAAAGAAAAGTCATATTGAATGGGAGCGTAGCTGCAGTCAATGAAAATTAAAAATTTTGATAAATTCGTTTATTTATGGAAATTCATTTCATTATAGAAGAATTTCTTTTAACAGGAAGGTCTACATAGAAATAGGGTATAAACATTTTTTCAACAAACTATAACATAAAGTAATATGGCGAAATTATACACGAATTTTCAGTTTAAATATGTTATATAGTCCCCTCTCGTTTGTAAATAACTGTCAAGTATAATGCGATCTAAGTACATTTAATTAATCAAGATGCATTCTGAATTTTCCACTAAATGGACCACATTAGAGGCAAATGCTGTACCTCTATCTGCACATCTGGAGGGTAGGCTATTTTCCAGTGTAATGAAAATGTATGCCAAATTTGATTTAATATAATTTTGCTTTACCTCCACATCCAAATATTAAAGGGGATACAACACTTTGTGCTGTCATCGCACATAATGACAAATGCCGTAAATTAGAAATATGAGGAAAACAACGACTGAAGAAATGGTTAAAGTGGTAAATAGACAAAGTCTTAACTCATTCCAATTTTTTCTTTAATTAACTCACAGCAACCGAAAAATTGTATTTCGACACCGCAGGAAACGAATCCCAGATCTCTCGATAACTAGCCGTGTACGTCAGATGCCAACAGGTAAACACACATAGTGTAGCTCCGCACATAGCGCCGTGGATTGTTGGCCCTGTAGCATAAGGCCAACGCACTCGGCAAGTTATCGAGAGTTCTGAGGTTCGATCCATGCGGTGTCGAAATAAAAATATTCGGTTGCTGTGTGTTAATTAAAGAAAAACGTGGAAAGAGCTATGACTATGTCTATTTACAATGTCTGCACGTATATGGAAATTTTACACTATTTCTCTCGCGGTAAAAGTGGTAGTTTTGTGATTCAAACTGCTTGCCTTCCAAAATGCGTAGATGACCCTAGTGTCTTGCAAGAAGATTGCGTTTTTTATTAGAAACAAAAAAAGCACACTCAAGGAAGTTTTAGAAGCAAAAATTCGCACTCCGGTGGCGCAGTGGTCTAAGCGATGGCCTCTGATAATTCGTTCGTAAAGGGTTCGGGTTCGAATCGTGGTGAACCCTGGATGTTGTGTTTGTCTTACGGCGCTGGCTCTATCCCTTCCGTGGAACCAGTGAACCTAAATTAGGGACGGGCTACTGCTTATAGCCCATTCAGGTGCTGACGGTGATCGTTAAACCTCTAGTCAAAAAACAAAAACAAAACAAAACAGGGACGAAGTTTCAGATTGTTGGTTTCAGCCTTGTTCTGTTACGTACCAACATAATTGCCTGTGCGTTAATCTAATTTTAACTGCGCAGAGAGCACAATTTTAGTGGGCAACGTACATATGTGTACGAAACAAAGAACTACACTCCTATAGTCATTCGGCCTTTCATACACAACCGGTGTTCCCTCATGGGTGCTTCCAGATTATCTCGCAGCAAAATCAATGTCCAAGCATTTCCCCTACTGCTGTTATTAAGATATTTTATACGAAATTGTTCCGTGAAATATATGTCTAAGTGTATCTTTTAAAGAACACTTTTATTATTCCCTAAGTCATCCGAATAAACATATCCCACTCTGCTCTGATATTTGTATAATAAATGTAATGATAGTGGAATAACAGATGTACCGATAATAGCTGTTATATATATATATTATTCCAAAGTTGTTCCCCATAAATATTTCCCAGGATGTCTTTGTCATTAACTGTGATTAGTTTTGTTTCCGCTGTGTTGTTCATTAGTACTAGGAACAAATGTGTGGTTACTATTTTAAAATTTCAAAAATTATTTCATGTAAAACCATGTGCCCTATGGACCATGTTTTAAATTCCATGCCATAAATGTATCTTATCCAATTCAGTGGTTCAAATAAGTGAATTTCCTGAGTATTTTTATTTATATCTTCAAATACTTTGCAGGGAACTGAAACAACATTGGAACCCAGCTGTAATGGGCATTTATATATTCTTTGGCAGGGTATTATTGAAAGTTAATGAGAATATTTATTTTCTGTTGAGTTAAGCGTTACATTAACGCTGTAGAAACTTGGACTTAGCAGAGGCAGCGCAGCCGTTGGCGATAGCTAGTGGGTGACGCAAGACCCGTAATCTCGGAACACTTATGATTTTGGTTCTCGTTGGGCATCGATGAGAGAGAAGGAGACGGAGTGTGAATATAGAAATATGCGTAATTGAGAAGTGAATGAGAAGTTCGTGATCTTGCTGTGTAAAAATGTCTGGGTGAGTCAGTGTCTTCGTGTACGTCTATTTGTGCTTATAAATGGAATAACAATCTCATTCTGGTCGCCTATTATTTGCCGGAGTGACTCCTCAAAGGTAAGATATTCATTTGCAATTGCATATTCTAAACTAACGCAAACTGTCTTCTACAGTGATATTGGATAAAAATATATTAACGGAGTATCGATACTAGAATTGTGGCTCAACGTAATTCTACCTTCTTTAAAAGACCAAAGGCAACGCCATCTATTCTCGAATAATGTAAGGGGATACTAACAGCTGAGTAAAGGTTAACCGTCCTAGGCTTTCAGCTAAATAGAAATCATTGAAGTAGAAAAAAATGGTTTTATATTAGGAATAGGGTTGACTTTTCTTGCTCTGATTTTTTTCAGCTTTTCATACATGCTATAATTAACTAGATTTTTGTTGACGAAAATGACATGAAATTGCCACACTCTGCCTTAATTAACAATTCGGTTTTTGTAGTGACATACTGTTTCCTTTTGCATTCATTCGATTAAGACTGTATTCCTGTTTATATCAATTCAATACCGTTATCGATTATGAGACTTCGATTCACGGCTGCGTACACTCACCTAGTTACGTCATTGACATCTGTGATTTTGTGTATATAATTCTTGCGTCCGGTCCTACCTCTGGTCTTCTTTACACGAGGATGTAGTGCAGTGCACTCTGAAAGATTTTATATTTTATCTATGTAATAATTAAACGTTTTATTCTGTGTGTAGATACGTGAAATATCATTAATCGTGTACGACGCCATCTTTTTTCAATTAGAAGGTAGCACGATAAGTTTTACTTTCATTTAACAATACTGGCATGAAAACATCAATAGATTAAAATTCTTCTTTCTTTTCATTCAAATTACATGTAAAAATCTATTCTCGGACTGAAATATACTGCAGAAGTTTACTCTGCTAGATTTTAATCTGTCTACCATGTTGTGAAATATGTAAATAGGTAATATGTGATCCCTAAATATGTGTATTTACAAGAAAAATTAATATTCTTTGCTAAGCGGCCAGCTAGGATGAAATGCTATAGTGTTTGAGAAGCAAATGAAACACGTGTCTTTTTTCTGTAAAATATTTTTTGCTGGGAAATAATTTTGTTCCTTTTTTCGGTTTTATCTATCGCAATTTGTATTTCAAAAATTTACTTTGACTGTATAGTGTACGTTTAAATTACTCGTAAATGTTTGGATTAAATAAATTTGAAAATATTCCTTTTAAAAAGAGTAACATTAAGAAATACATCAGTAGGTGCCAAGTTATCACGAAATGTGATTTCTACGTGTACGTAGTCTCGCTGGAAATTTTGTTTACTGCCAAAAACCACAAATTCCTATTTCACAATTTTGTGTCAATATGACTTCGACACATCCCTGTCTTTAAACGATTTAGGCGATGTTCTTATTAATTCGTAGAAACAGAAATTCCACCGATGATTTTAGTACTATTTTGTATTTTTCAGCTATCAAACGCTTAACAAAATAATTGGTAAAAAAATGAAACACGTATAATGAAAAATTGTAAACCACCCACACAATGTTTTAGTTTCTGGCGCGGAATAGTATGTAACACTTCTTTTTTTTTATGTTATCAGTCTTTCCGGACAGTTAATTTCATTGTCACTCCACAATATGTTTTACTAAATTGCCGTCGACATTACGTGGTCACCTTTTACGTAACACAAAAAAACCGGCATAATAATCTGCGTAAATCACAAGAACCTGATAATAAATGTGATAAAGCCATTACAAAAATGCCTTGAAGATGCTCTGAAAACGGTGCGTCGTCACGAAAATCGGCTTCCTGTTGACTTCACCTAGGTGGCCGAAGTTCGCTGCTATTGGCGACCATTTTAAAATGATGCATAACGCGACGGTGTATAAGGTGTAAATATCCTAGATCAAAGTTATCAATCCCCTCTCTAAAACACTTGCGATTCAACTTTTTTTCTAGGTTTCAGCGTCCGTATACGCAGATCGACTTTGGGCATGTCTCACATTTCATGGCAGTCACAGTCGTTTCTCACGTACTTCTAAAACTGGAGAATATTGTGAGGTTTGCTCCTTGCACTTGAATTGTACCCTTGAACACGAATTGTTCTGATTCCCTCAAAAAAATTTGAAGAATGTGAGTAAGTTCAGTAAATTGGCCGGAATGGAGGACAATCCAGAGCAAAGAGAAAGCACACATTCACAACAAAAGTTATTTATTTATTAACTCAACAAACATTAATCTAAATAAAGTAATACGAATATGATTAAATACGAGAAATATCAATATTTCAGATCAGACAAGTTATTCTGGACAAGTCCATACATCCTTTTACCGAAGTAATTGCAATCATATTCTACTGATTGCGGTGTTAATGCTATGAATGAAGTGGCACAATTACTACGCATTCCATAGATAATTCTTTCACTTACGGAGAAAGCACGGATTATCCCCTTGAAATCGCGGCAGATAATTGCACGAAGGGAGTGTCGACGTGGAAGGCAAAAGAAAAGGCATTTATAGATATTACCGCAGTATGCAGGGTCGTTGACTTTCCGTGGTTGGATGTACACGCGGTGCTCCACTCGTTGGCTTTGAAGAGAAGTAGTGATATTTGGCTGGCTCGCATCCCCAGTAAAATTTGACAATTTGAACACGGTGAGCTCCTGTTTGATGGAGAAAAGCTGGATATAACAGACATGTACGTGTATCTTGGACAGCAGATATCAAGTGAGGGTCACATTGATGAAGAAATTATTCGGCGTACAAAACTTGCCTGGAGGGCTTTTGGAAGAAACAGCATAATTTTCAAGAGCAATATGTCTTAAAAGAAAAGTGTTTGATCAATGCATTCTTGCAGTGCTTTCGTATGGTGCAGAAGCGTGGACCTTAACGAAAAGAGACATACAAAGGCTGCAGGCAACTCACAGAAGCATGGAGAGGTGCATGCTTGGTGTAACCAGAAGAGATAAGAAGAGGAACTCGTGGATCAGAAAAATCTCAAGGGTTGAAGACATCATGATCAGAGTTAAATCCCGGAAATGGCAATGAGCTAGACATACTGCCATAAGGACAGACCATCGATGGACAGCCGAAATTTTAGATTGGATTCCAAGGGACAGGAAAAGACCCAGAAGAAGACGACATGGGAGATGGGTGGATGAAATTTGAAAGTATGCGGGAGTAACATGGAGGAGACTGGCAGAAGACAGACGGTTGTGGAAGAAACTTGGGGAGACCTTCGTCCAGCAGTGGATTGATAATGGTTGACAATGATGATGATGTTGATATATGATGTTAGGGGAAAATATGTATGAAGTCTCTTACTTATTGAGATTTCTACGTGTTGCATTATGTGGAGTTGGCAATAAGCAAGGCTATACCGCTAATTTCCTGTTATATTATCAATTTGTCTATCGCAAGGAAACTATAATGTTTTTTAAAAATCTGTTTCAGAAGAAAGTTAAAGAAAAAGACGCCGTCTTCAAGAGATCATGCGTAGCAACTTCAATAAAAGTTTTGACAGACACAAAAGAGAAAAAAGCGCTACTTTCTTCCCTATTTCTAATTTGAGTTATCAAAAATATGTTCCCTAATTCGATAAACACAAATACAGTTTTCATAAGAGTTATGCAAACAATGAGATGCTTAGCTGTATTTGTTCATCCTTTACTCACGTGAAAGTCAAATTCGTTTTCAGAAGTTTAATTGAAAAATAATTTTAAAATATAAAACTTGTATATTCAATTCGATATTTTGGGTTTTTATGAAAAATATTCCTACAACAGGATCTGGAAAGCTCCTGACATTTGAAAGTGCTGCTGAAACCAGCTCCCAATGAAAATGTTGCAGTGTTATGCAGCAGATTGCTAAAATAACAACAGCACCAAAGGTCGATTGATGGATGCAAAAAAGGTTGAGAGAAAGATTTTAGCAGTCTTTGTAGCTGATATTTTGTTCCATTTTTCTTCACGTCTATAATCATGTATTTCTATCATTCATGTGCAGTGACATTACATATTTGTAAATCTAGTGTTTCACAAATTTTAAATATATGTACACTGAAGGGCCAGAAAAACAGGTACACCAGTCTAATACTTGGTAGGTCCCCCACGGGACCGCAGAACTGCAGAAATACGACGGGGCATGGACTGCACTAGCTTCTAAAAATATGCTGTAGGCAATGCACACCATACATGTTGCAGAGTGTTCCACAATTCGGGTGTATTCCGAGGTCTCGTATTCCTGTGCACGATAGCGCGTTGCATGACATCACAAACGTGTTCTATCACGTTCAGATCTGGGGACTTGGGTGGAAATGGCGACCCCCCCAAACTCAGATGAATGCTCCTCTAGCCATAATTTGGGGTACCGACACTTGTGTGGAGGTGCATTGTCCTGTTGGAACAGGCCCAACCCATCAGCATGAATACAAGACATGAACAGGTGTACCTCGTCAGAAAGGATTCGCACATAGCGTTGGCCGGTCACAGAGGTTTGTAGACGTACCAAGGGTCCCATTGAAGTCCAGCCAAACACACTCCATACCATTACGGACCCCCCACCAGCCTTTACAGTTTCCTGTTGACAGGCGGGATCCATGGATTCATGGGGTTTGCGCCACACACGAATCGTTCCATCTGCCCGAAGCATTTGGAAACGCGACTCGTCAGACCAGGCTACTTGTTTCCAGTTATCAAGTGTCCAGTGGCGGTGTTGCCGTGCCCAAGCGAGGCGCATAGCTCTCTGGCATTTAGCCATCAAGGGGACTCGAGCTGGGTGTTGGCTTCTAAAGCTGATATCGTGCACTGTACGTTGCACAGTCCAGACGCTAATGCTTGTTGAGGCTCCAGCATTGAATTCCGGCGATACCTGCGAGAGTGTTGCACCCCTATAGCGTGAAACGATTCTTGAGAGCCGACGATGGTCACGTTCATCCAATGTCTTTTGACGGCCACACTTGTATCGTAGGTTGGAAGTTTTGCCGGAATTCTTATAGTAACGGTACACCCTTGCAATGGTCATCCGTTAAAATCCGAACTTCGTTTGTACTTCCAAAATACTATGGCCCTTCTCACGAGCGCCATCTATGGCACCCCGTTGAAATCGTTTAAATCGTTTTTACTTGTCATTCTCATGCCGAAAATAGCTCTGACAGCAGGCAAGGATGTCTATCGCTTTATATACACACTAACGGCGCAACCGGGTACGCGCATAGGTGACGTTGCTATGTATTTTGCATAAGCTCGTCTGTACCAGTTTTTCTGGCATTTCAGTGCATGTGCTATGATATTTTATAATAATTAAGTGCACTAAATTTTAAACTTCATTATTAAATTCTGCACCATATTAATCGAAAACATGTGTCAAATTTAAAATTTCTGTTTTTTAAAGTTTTCCCAATATTTACAATATTATATTTCCTTAGTAGTTTTTCATTAGGCATTTCCAATAACATCGTGGCTTTTGTTCTCATTACAGGAGTTTTTGTTAGGAACTAACCAACAAGTTGGATAACTTGTAACCACGCTATATTGGTATGTACACTTCGGTCCAAAATTAACGTTATAAAAAAGAATTCCGTTGTATGTCCAAATCGAGAAGACCAAATGTGAAGATTTTATTTACATATATGCACGGGTTAAGTTGACGTACCCACCCAATACTGTTACAACTCCTGTGGCAATATGCAAGTGAGGATGGTATGTCATCGTGCTGGTAGACACGAGACCTTAATAAACGTAGATATTAGCGGGGTGCGGTAGTTGAAGCTTGCCGAATTCGCTCAGATTGACTGGAAATAAAATAAACTTACTTTAATTTAAACCCCGTAGTACTAACTATCTCCCCAATTAGAATTGACATCCGGTCGAAACACATTCTACGTAGGGGCAATGCAAATTTATTTTCGCTAATTCGAACAACTTCTCACATCGAGATTTCCTAACTCGAACAATTCTTCCTACCCCAAACTACATTGCTGCTTTCACGGATTGCCAATCATCTTTGGCTCCGCTTCTCACCTCGCCCGTTTTAACGATTTCGCCGGCGGCTGGTAGTCGTGTCTTCTCTCATGTAAGTATTACATTGCACAACTTTGTGTGTTTTTTTTTTTTTTTTTTTGATTGAAGGTTAAACGACCACCGTGAGCAACTCAATGGGCTCTAAGCAGTCGCCCGTACCTAATCTAGGGTCACTGGTTCCAGGGAAGGGAGAGAGACAATGCCGTAAGACAAACACGACATTCATGCCTCACCGGGATTCGAACCCGGACCCCTTTCGGACGAATGATCAGAGGCCATCGCTTAGATAAGTTTTATTTTTGTTTTCATTTAAATTTTGCCCGCCATTGCAATAGTATTATATAACTTTTGATAGTTTTTTGTGGCACCTATTAAAATAAATTTAAAAACGAACATTTCTTGCGAATTTTTGTTTGTATTTGAAGGCTACTAAGTGGAATTCTGTAAACAACATGATTTATTTTGGAAAAATGAAATGATGAATACCATATTTACTTCTTGTTTGTTCAGCCTGTTAACGGGACTACCTGATGCGCTGATAATCATAATCGAAAGACTAGACTTTAAAAAGTTCGGATTTCTAAGAATTTACTTTCGCACTGACAATAACTTTTTGTAAATATAACTTCCTGCGAACACGGAACTACGAATGTCAGCAATATGTTTGTTTACTGCAATGCCCTCATATTTCTTTATGCAAAAGCTGTTATTATTTTTTTTTCAAAATTAATTAATTTGTGAAAGAGGAAATGACAGATCACTGATAAATGTTATTCTTTGAAGTTAGAAATTATTGGTATTTTAAAACCTTTTCCATCGCGTTTATTTACATTCCTTGATAAAGAGTAACCTGTAGCAGCGATGGCTCTTGGGCTCGCCTCTCGCTGCTTTGCTCCCGGCGCGACGTCATTTCGCCAGCCAATAGCAGCTCGTTTCCGAAGTGGCTGAACCTAAAGAGATATCTATTAACCTTGCATCAAACAAGGAATAGTAATTTAATCCTATATCTATTCAATGTTTTGCATAAAAAAATGAATAGAAGTGCAGTTTTATCAAAACACAAAATAAATGTTAAATTTCAAATTCATCAAAAATAAGTATCAATTTTGAATGAGTTCATTAACCACAAAAAATTGTTACTATGCGTAAGTTCACATTTTTTATAAAATTTCAAATGTCACTGTATAAGAGAAATACCTCATTACAAATAATGAAAATGAGAGTGCTTTAGGACTGAAACATTACTCCTTTTTTTATTGCACGACTATTTCCTGAATTTCCACTCACTGTGTTCTATTATAGAAAGAAATGTATGTGGTTTAAATGCATTATCATTCACAATGGTGGTATGGAATTTCTCATATGCTCTGAGCAATACTAGATGCAAAGAGTAAAAAATAATGACGCAAAAAACCAAAATGCCCAGTGATCTCTCAGCTATCATAGTACTTCTCTGCTAAAATCTATTTCAGTTGGAGTTATGTACACTCACATTCATAAAAAAAACAGAACACCTGCAAAGGCTAGAACTACGACTATGAGTTTTTATAGGGTATGCTTGGCGTCATAGGTGGATGCCTACCGCATCTAACCAAATCAGATTTGGCGTCATAGGTGGATGCCTACCGCATCTAACCAAATCAGATCGCGCAATGTCACAGACCGAAATTTGGGGGCTTTTCTGATTTTAAACACCGCGTAGATCAATCGGTATATCAGTGCTAGGTCAGCAGTGAGTAAAGACACCTATTCGTCTAGTAGGAGAGTCGTACAATCACACCAGCGAGTTGCTGTGAGGGCGGAACACACTGCTGATGGTGTCCAGGTATCATAGCAAATGGTTCACTTCGCTGTCACTCTCAATGTGCGAGCCATGTAGAGTTCCACGGTACAAGCAGAATTCCTACGCTGGCCTGCTCGACTCTAAACACATAAGAGCTATTCATCGGGGCTAAATGCTAACACTGACTGATTACTGAAGACAACACGATGCCATGACGCCATTGGTCACTTTCTCACGTTTATAGGGCCGAACACCATAGCAACTGATGCCGGCGATGCTTGCTGGTCAGTGGCGGCGCAGTGGCCTCCCCGAGTGTAGTCCCCGTGCTGCAAGTCGTCTCGCAACACTACGGGTGGCATCTGCCCTACCTGTAGACGAGGCAATATAGCCACGGTTTATGGCGAGAAACGTTTTCGGTTCTGTTGGTAGGGCTCTCACAATCACTCGATCCTGACGTTCAGTCGTTTCCCTCGGACGTTTACTGCTCGTGTGCCTCTAGATTGTGCTGTGTTTGTTCCATTCGCGCCAGCATCGAACGATTTCCGCATCGCTCCTATCCAATTGCTTGTCGATACGGTTACCTGACCCACAGGCCTCTCTCAGTTCAATTTTACGTCCTCTATCAAGCCAGCTCAAATGCACGTAGTGTGCACAGATCAGATGTCGAGGAATCCTCAGCGTCCGAGAAGTTTAACATTAATGCAACCACAAACCGCTATCACAATTGACCCATGCGTGACATCGTTCCTCTTAATATTCCACCATCGATGCGGAGCTCCTTTGCGCTGTGAGTGTGGGGGTGGGGGGAGCTTTATTTGGTCACAAGTTATTTTTTAATCATTTGTATATTAGGTCTTGTGGTTCTTGGTTGCGGAGTTTCATCAGCATCAAAAAACTTTCTTGGGTGGTTGCTGTTTTTTTTTTTTTGCTTTGTTTTTTGTAAAATATACTATTCATCTTTCAGGACAGAGTTCTTTCTTCCTGATATCCAAGTAGATTATTACAATACATAAAATAACATTTTGAGTTTAGTAAGGGTAACATTATATTTATTTTTTTTTTTTTTTTGGTTGGAGGTTTAACGACCACCGTGAGCAACTCAATGGGCTATAAGCAGTCGCCCGTCCCTAATTTAGGGACACTGGTTCCAGGGAAGGGAGAGAGCCAGTGCCGTAAGACAAACACAACATCCATGCCTGACCGGGATTCGAACCCGGACCCCTTACGGAAGAATGATCAGAGGCCAGCACCTTAGACCACTGCGCCACCGGGGCGGCACATTATATTTATGTTTAGCATTTTAAAACCATTCGATGAATCTCCTTCAGCAGCAGTACGCTTTTAACTTAAGTCTGTAAAAGGCCCTCATTGAAAACAAAACAAAATCTCCGAGTCACTCCTCATTTTAACATGTAACAGTTTCCAAATCATGGGTCTACGACTCTGCTCCGTATGAAAGTACCGGAAGTATCATTGAAAAAACATTTCTCTTTTTAAACATAATATCATATTTCTCTAAAAAAATGTACTGGTACTTACAAAAGCTCTCCATCCAAGTTTTATATGACCATTAATTTCTTTATTAATATGACCCTCTCGTATCTGCTTCAAAGGTACATGTAGATATCAGTTATCTCCAGATTCCCCCATTAATTGATAAATCTTGAATAATTGTAAAAGCTTGTACATGAGTTTTGTCTCCTGAATGTTCATTTTTAATCCCATTTATTTACTCTTGTCAGCAAGTCATTGGATCATACTCTGCGGATCCTAAGGAGCAGTTACAAAATGTTTACGCCATTGGAAATATAAATTTCCTGTCAAAATTTAAATTTCAACTTTTGTATATATTCTTGACAGAAATCATTTTCGAATCTTCGTTATGTTTTCTTTTTCACGCTTTACGTAATATCTATTTGATAGAATTGTCCATGCCTATACTGATGCTGTCTCATGCAACATTTACCAGCTAATTAGCGTGAGTCTTGATATTGCCTATGAATTGTATTCCAACCAATAGGATTTGAAATAACCTTTCAGCTATTACGTTTCCTCAGGAGACTACTTTTCCATATACTTTATACTAACCACGTTTTGATTCATCAGTGCATTGATGTTTTAGGTATTTAATTTTCTATATAAGTGTTTCAACATTAATAAATATTTTGCCTCCAACTTTTACAAATTATATACCGAAATGACCCTAAACTGGAGAATTAGTCAATTCTGATTTTTAATGAAATCTTACTGAAAACTGACTTTAAAATATCCTAAAATGACATTTATTTGCACCAACTACTGGTTACCCAGTACAATAGCTGGGTTTAAAAAGATCGGTCAAAATTTACACAGTTGTGATGCCTTAATGCTACGGTATTGAACAAAAGTCTCTAGGCAAGGGAATTCTGCAACTGATTGTATGCTGCTTGAAAAAAAAAGAAATAATATTTTTTGTTTCAGCTTAGCTTTTAAGAACAATGTTGATAATAGCAAATCATATGAATAAATAACCCGTATAATATCAAAACCTGAACGGACGCAGATTTTGTCTAGGCAACTATATAGATTTTGTCTAGCTTTGCTACTCAGAGAACACTGTGAAGCCCGATATGCTGAGAATAAAAGTAACTACCATTCAATAACGCCCAGTTATGAACAAGTTTTCTGCATTATCCCACGTTGCTATAGAAACAAATATCATAAATATCGTTCTTTGCGCAATTTTCGTGGCAGAATTACATAGCAAAGGTGCAGGTTTGAATAAAAGGAAAATGTATTCTCTCTCTTCTGCACACATTCGTTTTTTTAGCACGAAAGCGTGTTTCCCCGAATCTCCTGAGACAGAAACTCTGGAAGAAAATCTGTATTAACAATACGTCTGCAACCCCTTCATACCAGAGCATGACTTTCAGGACAGAGCAAATTTGTGTTTCTATTACCTTTTTTGAATAACAATGTGTTCATAGGAAACATAGAAAGTTATTTATTTTATACACTAGCGGAAAGTGAAAAAAGAACAACAAGAAGGAATTGGCGGACGATCATGAAATTTATATATGTTAATGGGGTCAAGTTTACGTAGATGTGATGTTAATTTCGGGACCAACCGGTGAGCGCTTAGGCCACAGCATGGCATAATATTTAAATTATCGTCGGTGGTATTTAAGGAGAACGGCGAAGTGATTGTAATCAGTCGTCGGCGTACGAAGACGTGCGAAGACCCTGAAAAAGCTGCAATGCCTGGGCATGGAAGACGTGTACGATTTCAGCAGTTATCGGACTTTGAGCGAGGTCGTCTAGTCGGACTCCGCGAGGCCGGGTGGTCGTATCGTCGTATTGCGGAGCGAATTCGATGGGAAGTATCGGTGGTGGTACGATGGTGGCGTAGATGGTCCGAGAAACATTCCCACACGAGAAGACGTGGAACCGGGAGTCACAGACAGACTGATGAGTGGACCGATCGACGCATAAGAAGAGCGGCGTTGTCAATCAGTTCATCCACTGCGACGCAAATCCGAGCTGCCGTTGCACTTGAGGTGTGTGCGAACAGTCCGCAGGCGTCTACTGGATGCAGGACTACGTGCTACGTGCACGTGTGCCTCTGGCATGTCTATCTCTCACTCCAGCCCACCGTCAGGAACGGATGCAGTTTTCTAGCCAACGTCTGCACTGGAGAACGCAATGGCGATTTGTCGTGTTCAGCGACAAAAGCAGATTCTGCTTGGGTGCCTCCGATGGCCGTATGCGTGTTCGCAGACGCACAGGGGAGCATCTCCACCCTTCTTGCATCCGCCAGCGACACACAGGGCCCATACCTGGTCTCCTGGTGTGCGGAGCGATCAGCTATCACTCCCGTACACAACTAGTGTTTGTACCGGGTACGTTAAACAGAACCTCCTACATCAACAACATTATTCAGCCCGTTTTTTTGCAATTTGTAAGGTCGATCCATCGTGGTGTTTTCGAGCAAAATAATGCACGCCCACACACGGCACGTGCAACGCAACATGCACTTCAGGGTGTGCGACAACTTCCATGACCTGCACGTTCACCGGTTTTTTCCTCCATTGAGCACGTGTGGGATTTCATGGGACAACGACTTATCTGGTCACCACGGCCAGCCACGACCATCCCCGATTTACGCGTCCAGGTTGAGGATGCTTGGAACTCAATGCCCCAAACTTACATCCAAAGTCTGTACGACAGACTCCATGCCAGAATTTCACAGTGTGACGCCGTTCATGGCGTTTCAACCTCGTACTAACCATGTTACATGGAAATGTTATTTTTCAGTTTACCAGCAAATACAGCTCTATTTTGCCATAATGTTTTGATCATGTTATCCTCTGTATTCCGTTATTATGCTGTATACATATCACGGGTATCAGACGTCTCTTTCTCGGTGTTCTTTTTTCACTTTCCGCCAGTGTAATATTGTCATTATTACAGCATTTTCAATGCTACATTTAACGGAAAACTATAATTTTTCAAATCATTATTTTAGATAACGCTTAAAACATAGCCCAGTTTTTTGCCGCAATCCATTGTCATGCGGTGTCGTTAGAAGCCATTCGAGCAACAGGTATGCATCTATTTGGTCTTGTGCACTGAATCATGAGGCTGTGAATTCCAACGCCTTTTTCAATCACTGCAGTTCAACTTTGCCTACTAAACCGGCAACACAGATTACCCAATAATTTGTAATTGGTCTTCAGTTCGACGATGTATTCACTTAATGAAGGATTTCATGTTTTCATCAAAACTGTAATGTTTGGACCTTTTACAGAATTTTGCATTAAAGAAGAAGGATGTGAAAAATGGTGGAAGAAGAATGGTAGGTGCATTCTTCCAAAAACTATTGTGTATATTTTCTTGAAAAACTAAAATTGTACGGGCAAAATTTTACCCATATATACATACACTGACGGAAAAAAAAATCCCAACACCACGAAAAAGTAGTTGTACAGGAATGAAATGACAATACATTTGTATAGGTAACATATTTAATCGATTAAGGTTTCAAGATCACAGCTTATTGTAAGCGCGAGAAGAGCCATTTTAAATGTGAAATGCTGGTACATTAATAACCAGTGTAACCGCCAGAATGTTGAATGCAAGCACGCAAACGTTCATGCATTGTGTCGAACAGGTGCTGGATGTCAGTTTGTGGGATGGAGTTCCATGCCTGTTGCACTTGGTCGGTCAATACAAGGACGGTTAATGCTGGTTGGGGGTGACGCTGGATTTGTCGCCCAATGAAGTCCCATACGTGCTCGATTGGAGAAATATCTGGTGATCTAGCAGGCAACGGCAACATGTCGACATTCTGCAGAGCATCTTGGGTTACAACAGCGGTATGCGGGCGAGCGTTATCCTGTTGCAAAACACTCCCTGGAATGCTGTTCATGAATGGCAGCACAACAGGTACAAGTTGAATCACCAGACCGACGTACAACTGTGCCATCAGGGTGCGTGGGATAACCATGAGAGTGATCCTGCTGTCATTGGAAATTGCTCTCCAGACCATAACTCCAGGTGTAGGTCCAGTGTGTCTCGGCCGCAGACAGGTTGGCTGCAGGCGCTCACTTGTCCTCCTTCTAACAAACACACGGCCATCACTGGTACCCAGGCAGAACCGGCTTTTAACAGAAAACACAACAGATCTCCACTCCGACCTCCAATGAGCTCTAGCTTGACACCACTGACGTCGCAAACGGCAGTGGTTTGGAGTAAGCGGAATGCACCCTACAAGGCGTCTGCCTCCGAGCTGTCCTTCATGTAACCGATTTGTAACAGTTCGATGCGTCACTGTGGTGGCAACTGCAGCTCGAATTGCTTCCGCAGACGCAGTACGATGCGCCACGGCCATACGCCGTACGCGGCGGTCTACCCTCTCAGTAGTGCCACGTGGCCGGCCGGAACCCGGTCTTCTTGCGGCAGTACCTTCCCTTGACCATCGGTGCCAACAATTATGCACAGTGGCTGCATTCCTGCCAAGTCGTTCTGCAATATTGCGGTAAGAAAATACACCTTCTCGTAGCCCTATTACACGACCTCGTTCAAATTCCGTGAGCTGTTGATAATGGCTTCTTCGTCTTCTTAAAGGCATTCTTGACTAACATCAACACACTACGTCGAATCTCAACGATAACTAACGCTCGCGAACGTTACAGCGCGTATTTACAGCAAACCTGCTTTGCATGTTCCGAGAGGCGCTACCAGCGCCACACGTATGTGCCGAGCACGAAATTGGCATAGACCTCATCTTACAGATGTACTCTCACCGCCTACCAACTGTCGTTTATCTAACACAACCCCTTCTTGGTGTTGTGATTTTTTTTCGTCAGTGTATATATTAAGCAAGTATAATAATAGTAAAGGGAAGCTCCACCTCAACTACTAAACTTCATGTTCTTGATCAACAGCTTTCGCTAATGAACCTGAAAAATAAAATTAATATATATCGAAGGATACTGCAGTTTTTTGAGGGACTTTATACGTGACAATTGTTCATGAAAGCCCAAGTGGTTTGATATTTAAGGTCTTGAAAACTTCAAGTGTGATTTATTTAACAGTTTTCAATTGAATGTAGTGTATTTAAGGTTAAACAAAAGTGATTAAGATAAATATGTTTTAGTAATAATTAATCATATAAACAATTGAGTAAGTTTAAGTAAATAAAATTGTATTTCCTTATTTAAAATCATGTATGCCATTTCATTCGGTAGCGGAAACCAATTCGTTTCGTGAAAATGAACGATATTTTTAACGTACAGTCCGTAAACATGGGAGGCTGTATTAAAAATGTGCAAATTTGTCGTACATGTTTTTTGCTTCGAAGCGTGATAGTTTAATTCGTCAATTATACAACACAAAAGAATTCGAAGTGCATGATTTGCATTAAACAATCTTCTTGATTCATTACATCTAACACTTTAATAAGTCTTATAAAGTTAAAATTTCATTTTTAAATGGACCAGAAAAGTCTTCCAATTGCGTACGTGAGAAGAATAAAAGCTGCTGAAATTCAGTGAATCAAATTTTACTTATTGATTCGCATTGTGTTTATTCCCTTACTTGGAGTGATTGTAAATTGCGCTCTACACAACGAGTTGCAATTGTATCACTCTAGTTTTTCCGTAGCATGATATATGGCATAACTGCAAATAGAAAGATGTTATTGGATAAAATGAAATTGTTGGCACAAATGTGCCGAATTTTCGCTGATTACATGTAGTAACTCTTTCAGAAAACCTGTAAATTGCATTGGCCTGGAGCGGAAATCTAATCAAATTGTAGTGCGGTTTAACGAATAGCAAGCTAAAACGAAAATGGTGAGATGCGTGTTCAGTTCCTCTCCAAACATTGAACTCGCATCTGCACATTTGTGGGAACAATTTCATATAATCAATAACGACTTTCCAGAATGCAATTTTCAGGTTGTCTGAAAGTTTTGCTTCATGGAAACAGTGAAAATATGACACATTTGTGCCAACAATTCCACACATTTGTGATTAATTATTTCTTCAGAGAGATTCGTTTAGAAATTATACCTATCTTATTATATCAGTAGTACGGTACAGAACAAAGTAGATTGAGAGAAAATTTCTCTGCTGAGCGTGCTCTTTTTAAAGTCAACATTTCCTGAAGCGTTATTTCTTGGAACGTAGGGAAGGCGAATAGTGCTCCAGTAATGAGCATAAATAGATTTGAATTGTGAAAGCTTGATAGACTGTAAAATTAGAAATGTTCTGACAGAATGTGCGCAACCAGGTACGAGATGACAGAGCTACTGGTTTTGTTAGGAACAGTTGATTTCTAGGTTCGATTCCCTAAAGTTACTAGGTTTCCGCAACTGGTAATAAAAATGCTCATTGTAAAACTTTGAATGTGTAAAACGCGGTCAAAGTGGCTTAGTAGTAGCAACTGCGCTCGCCCCTGCCCATACGTGCGAGACGGACTGTTTCCTATGTCCGAGAAATAATTTCTTTACAGTGGAGTATTTTCGTTTAGGATCTATCACGTTATTGAGAATAAGGAACTATATATATTCACGACGGAAAAAATGGCGATGCTTTATGAAAAGTTTTAAAATGGAGAACGACTGTTCAAAATTGCTCCAACATTGTTTTTTTAATTTCTCATTCCGTTAATAATATTTTAAGGCAAAAAGTTGAATACATAATTGGGAAATTCAAATTGCTTTTTTAATTAGGTGATCCGTAAAAAGTAAACTGAAGATCTAGAATATCGAATATTACAATGCGCAAGCGATACACAATAGGTAATAGTACATCGTAGTTTTCTAAGACCTAAAAATGTGTTGACATTTTAAAAGGCTTACAAGTATATGGTTACGTACTATACTGGCAATCGAAAAAGGAATTTTTCTCATACTTTGGACAAATCAAGCGCATCAAAAAGAATGTGGTGAATATGGGAGGAAACTGATGCGGAAAGAGCCGTTCTCCTTCCTTTTGTCCAAGAGTATGTGGGCAATCTACGAAACACATGATTTCCCATTTTGTTTGGAAATCAGAGAAGCGTTTTTTATTACTGTGCTCACACAAGAAATGTACAGAAAAATATAATTGCTCGAAAAAGTAGAATATGGTTGTTTAGCCTGATACGTACACGTGCATTATTTACTTACATCGAAAAGTTCTTGAAAACTCACAGATAAGTGAAAAAGATATTGTTTTCTAATGACATGCCATACTGACAAATCCTGACGTGAAAGAATGCGACGAATTCAGCTCTCCACTCGTGAACTCAAAATTAATATGGCCGTAAGAAAGGAAGTTGAGAATCATATTGTCTTTTTTCAATTTTTTGGGAGGGGGGGTGTAACCACAAATACTGTTTAAATAATTTCATTTAGAATGAATTCTTATAATCTCTACTTGGTTTCAACAGCGAAGACAACAAGTATCTTTTTCATCAACCTGTGATTACAAAAATCGTGATATTACGATATATGAGACTTCTACGTAAATTACACACAAAGGCCGTTATTTGACCAAAGAATATGTATCTTATTTGGAATCCTTATTTTGAAGTTTACGAAGTTTACCAAAAGAAATGCATCTCAATGGAAGATTCTCATTGGAAGGTTCCTTATGAAACTTGTGAACTTCAAATTTGTGAACTTCAAAACTTATTCACAGTTTCTCCAGTGGATAAGGCTGGTAATAACTTTGCCTTTTTTTGTAAACAATTCTCTCAGGATCTCCTGATACAGGAGATGAATACCACAGATACTTACACTCCGGTCTCTCAAAATCATAAAGATATTGTTAGGAAAATAATCGCTCTGCATAAAAGGATAAGGCTAATGTGTCCAACTTAAACTTTCCTTTTATTTATGCCATCCCTTAGTTTCATAAGGAACCTTTTTTCCTTCCGTTTTATTACTAGTGGGCGCAATTACTATAACAGCAAAGCGGGTGGGTTGCTTTAGAGATACTTGTCCGTGGCTCTTCGCGGGTTGGGTTCGACCTGGATTATTGGGAGCAATAACAGAGTATTGGAGACACTTGGCTCGGTGACTGTCACATCTGTGGATACTTACGATTTTAAAAACCTCTTCACCTCAATTTCATTGAAGGGTCTGTGGCAGGTAGCCCTAAATATACATACGAAGTTCGAGCCCGGGACTACAGAACAGTATTGGCATTTCCTACTGGATTTCTGTATCAATAACAATTTTGCTACCGTGGGCGATGGGCTCTACCTCCAAACTCGTGGTATACCGATGGGCAGTCGCTTTTCTAGCAGTTTGGCTAATCTCTATCTACACTTTTTTGAGGATCGATATGTTGCCAGTCATCCTTTTCCTGGGATTGCTCTAAGATATGTTGATGACATTATTGTCATTAACATTCCGGACTTTACGTTGCGCCGCTGACTTGTATCCTGACGACCTTACCCTAGAAAAAACCAACAGATCGTCTACTTGTGTTTGTTACCTGGATTTAGAGGTTCAGGTAGACAAGGAGGGAAGAAGTGTGGTGAATTTATTTGATAAAAGAAACTCTTTTGTGTTTGATATCATTTACTACACTCACTGGTCATCCAATATTTCAAAAGTTATATATCGTAATCTACTCATCCCAATTTCATAGAATGGCTAAAATTTGCTCTACACAGCTCTTATTTGCAAAAAAATCTGAAAGCTCTTTTTTCTAAATAGCAATTTAACAATTTTCCTAAAAATTTCTTTAGGCATCATTTTAACCATTTAATTTTGAACTTTAATTCTGTGTCCAAAATTTCAAATTACACATTGACATGCTTTACTAACCTAGGACCTAACAATTTTAAATATATAGGTAACATAAAGTGCTATTTGGTGGGTCCCTAATAGCTGAAGATCTTATCTACATATACAGTTTTGCATCTTGTCTACTCACACATTTTTGGCTTACCAGGTAGTTGTTTAACCGTGACCCCCTTTCTTATCAGTGTATATATTTGGGTTCTTGTGGGTGCTCTGTTCAGTCTTGTTTGACTCTTTGTCATGGCGGTTTTTGTTCTGCCAGTAAGCTTTTAATTCTTCTTTTTTAAACTTGATTTTTGTAATTTTTTGTGCTTATTAGAATTTGGTTTTGTGGCCTAGGGAGCATGACCAACCGAAAATTTTGGCTTGCCTTGTCGCTTTGTTGGTACTAGAAAGGCCACTCCCACACGTTGATGCTCTCCTGATGACGGCAACCTATTCAAGTTTTTTACTTGTTTTGAAATTTTGTATTTTTGTTCCGTAATATTTTCATTCTATATATATATATATATATATATTTTTTTTTTTGCCGTCAAACAACACATACGCTTTTTCTTCCTTATGTACCAACACACCTTTTCTTATGACAGGACATGCAAATGTTGCAATTCAGGACAAAAATCAGCATGACTAAATGCTCAAGCGCACAATTTCGACTGTCAAATCCACGAGGACCGCCCCGGTGGCCCAGTGGTATAAGCGATGGTTTCTGATCATCGGTCCGAAAGGAGTCTGGGTTCGAATCTCGGTGAGGCATGGATGTTGTGTTTTTCTTAAGGCACTGGCTATCTCCCTTCCCTGGAACCAGTGAACCTAAATTAGGCACACGCGACTGCTTATAGCAATTGAGTAGCTAACGGTTTTCGTTAAATCTCCAATAAAACAAATCCATCAGGTGGTGGTCAGTACAAGAACTCAAAACTCATGTACTTATCGCTGGTGCTTTTCTGCTCCTAACGCAGAAAGCTGATAACTTGATTCCGGAACATCAGCTGATCTTTGTCTCAATTTTTCTGTTGTTTAAAAAAGGTTTTTTGACACGCCTATTTGGCAGATCGGTGTTTTTGCCTTTAATAACAGCAAGACAATGACACTTTCGTCGACACTTGGAACTTGCGAAACTCAGCATGCGCACATTTGCGTATGAAAACCCGCAAGGGTTGCACTTTAAACATGGGTCTGAACCTATTTTGACACTTTCACAAAACCCGGAGGGATCGCTATGGGGACCTTACCTTGTAAGTCCTATTATTGCTTAAAACATGATTTTTAGCGGCTTATTCATTTCGAAAAATACGAGTTTAGAGGTGAACTGCGTTTTTCCTAAATAAAGTCATCCATAGATAATTGTAAATATAATACAGCATAATTTTAATCATTATTTTTTACTAATTAAAAACGTACTACAGATTGTGAGTAGATATTTAGTACTTGTCGGTAAATCTTATGAAAATCTAAGTTTTCTGGTGTACTATCGGCTTTACAAATTTGGATGGAGTTTAAATGTTCTACTAATTTAGAGTATGCTCGCAAGATTTATAGGGAAGGAAACTGACTGGCCGAATTTACGAATAAGTGCATTCCTCAGGTAATTGAAGCGAGCGTTTCTTTTTTCTTGAAGAACCCATCAATCCTATTACTAAGTGAGACGCAATACCAAGACTGCAGTTATCGTTGCTCCTTTAGCTTTGATCTATTGATCTTAATGAATTTACTGTATCTTGCATTACCGCCCTCGTTAAACATTGTACGGGAGTGAAATATGTAATGCATTTGCTATATTATTGTACCATACATACTGACTACCCAAATTTCCGTATTGTAAAGCAAGAAGTAAATAATCATCTTCGCTGTACACATATTGATGGAATTGTAGCAGAGTTTACTTTGACCAAGTTTAGTTTCGTAATTAAGGGATTACGGCAGGTTTCTACCAAAATTGAATAAGCAAATTGATGTAAATCGTGAAAACCGAATGGGTTTCTTAATAATATATTTATAATTAATGATTTTAATAAAATTGTGAGAGTTTATTTTCGAGAAGTAAATGCAAATGTAATGTTGATTTCTTTTATTGCAGTTATGTATTAACACATTTCCTGAGATCCGAAAAATAATATGCCTAAACGGAAGATGTATATCACACAGAGATTTAAAGTTTCCTTAGAACTTCATGGCGCCAAACGTTTTTACATTGTCTGTCTTTTTTCTTAGAAGTGGTTAAGAGTGCTTCATAATTCTCAAGTGATCATTTACGGTCAGTTGCCATTATTGCCCCATTATAAATTAGTCGATTTTTTCTGATAAATTATGTAATATTTGTGGAGTTCAACAGCAATTCTCCTATTGCATATGACCGATAATTTGTGTTGTTATAACATGCATGAAAATCAAAATTTGTGAATGATTTTCACACAAAATGACCTCCTTTAAGAAATGTGATTAGAATGATTGTTTTTATTACATAATTATATGGGATACGTATCACACAATTCATAATTCTATGTGATATTTTTATTTCATAGTATGTGTGATGAGAACGTTTTTTGCGGCAATCGTGTTTAATTTGGTAGATATTCATTTCAATCTCATTTCCAAATATTTTGAAACCACATATGATCATCCCGCTTAATATGAAGCTCCGCATAAACCGAAGTTGTTATTGGGCACTTGAATTTTGCAGTATTCTCCCTTGTGATTTTAACCGCATAATAAGAAAAATTAGTTTAGGTGAAATCTTTATTGAAGTTCACCACGGATATCGAGAAAGCAAATTAGTGGCATTCACTTAGGTGATATCATTTCCTCTCTCACCTAAATGCTAGGAATAACGTGCTGTTTACAAAAAATTGTGTTTCTCCTTACATGTTAATCTGATTAAAAGCCTGTCTCAGTTCTTTTCTAATTTAATGTCCTCTCCTAACGTCTATTTGCACCAAACACTTCTCCTGTGCAAATGTTGCTTTTATCGCATCCTGATCGTACCCTTAACTCATTTAATCTTGGTTCATGGAACCCAGCGTATCTGTTCACACAAGGCTGAACACCGGGGTAATGATGATATTCTAAAAATGTGATTGTAGAGTAGGATTCCTTTTTTTTTTTTTTAACGACCTCCGTGAGCAACTCAATGGGCTAGGGCTATAAGCAGTCACCCGTCCCTAATTCACTGGTTCCAGGGAAGGGAGAGAACCAGTACCGTAAGACAAACACAACATCCATGCCTCACCGGGATTCGAACCCGGACCCTGTTCGGGCAAATAATCAGAGGCCATCGCTTAAACCACTGCGCCACCGGGGCGGCTATTCTATAGGGAATGTCATCGGTTGTTCTAAGAGCGTTTTTCAAATCGAACTCACATGGGTAAAAGCGATTTCGTTTGGTGACATTGGTTACATTTAGTTGGACTTCGACTGTTCAGAAGTTCGTACAGTGAGCTTTCAAAAATAGAACACTCATGCCTTAAAACAAGCAAGGGACTCTATAGGTCGGTGAGGAATTCAAATTTTCAGTTTAGAGGGAAAAGGAGTTAAAAAATTTCCATTTTGCCAAAAGTTCTGATTTTTCACCAAATAATAATTCAAAGATTTTAGAAAACAAGGAGGGATTGTTCAGTGTCGAAAGAAGAGGTTCGCAGGAAGACATTTACACAAATATGCACATAGTAGAGGTAGTTCACGGGAGAATGAGGATCTGTCACGCGAAGAAAAACATGTCACTGTACAAAAGAAAATAATTTTAAACTTGCTATTGAAAGTTGAGAAAATAATATTATTTATTTTGCATCTAGAGAAAACACAGCACCTGCGTTAGAGGAAGTTCCAAAATTTAATAATTGATATTGTAACAAACATATAATAAGCGAAATTGAAATATAATTCCTGCGTAACGAGTTGCAAATACAACAGGTGAAATTTCTGTGTTTAGTTGCTCTACTTTAAATTTAATAAATTTTTTTGAATACTGAAAATGTCCCCATACTTTACTTTAATTTATGTAGTTACAATTAACAAGCATTATTTTTCACTTCGATTAGCACATACGCAGTTTGTATTTGTTTACTTTTAACCTGACGTAACGAGATATTCCAAAAAGTGCAGTTATTTTACCTGCTCTGTCATAATGCGATTTTTTAATTCTCTCTTAAACTTCTTTTTTTTATGGACCCTGATGTACTAGGCCGACTTACTTTAATAAGGAATTTCGCAATACCTCCAAAATGAAGAATTTGACTTTCAATTTTTTTATTTATTGCAACACCTTTAGACCTATTAGTTATATTTATTGCTGGAGCTTTAGACCTATTTGTTACATTTACTGCACAATTTTTGTACCTAAAAATTATTTGGCAGTTTGTATATTAAAAAAAATCCCAACTTAATAGTTAAAGGTGGTGTGTTTAAAAAATTTAATTTTAGCAGTTGTTGCTATTTTATTTCAAAATAAATAGAAATACGTTATCTAAAAATTACTTTTTTAAATCCTCCCGTTTCCAATCCTGATTTCTTGATCTACGTTTGTTCCTCCTTAGAAGCAAATGCTTTACACGATTTGTTTTAAAATTAAAACAAAAATATCATAGTATGATTCCGATTAGAGGACAATTTTTGTTTGGTGTTATCACAAGTTAGAAATGTGTACAAATTTATTCAAAGAATAACTCACGAAATAGAAGAAAAGGAAAAGGTAAGAGACACAAATAGGAATTTAATCGGAAAATATTTTTTCTACTTTAAAAAAGCTGGGTGGAAATTTCATTTTCAAATTCACACTTGCATATAATTTTTCATTCAAGAAGTCTCTGACCACCAAGTTTCTCATCAAGTAAATTATCAAATTGCTGATATATTATTCTTGTTAACGCAGAATCAATTTATTCAGGTTGGTATACATTTCTCTATTAGTAGGGAAAATTACATTAGTTATAGTCTTGACTTCTCCACGCAATTAGTAAGGAAAACAGATTTCCCTTTATTATTTCAGCAATATTGAAAATCGGTATTAGCCTATTCTGAACGGCATTTTATTTTCTTAAGAGAGTAAAAGTCATATATTGACATCAGTACTTTAGCAAAGAAAAAATCACATACTAATTTATTTCAGATGAATGATTTTTCTTCAAATGAACATACTTCGGGTAGATTGTAATTGTTTACGTCCTTCACGCAATGCGTAAATTCATATATGGGAAGATCTTCTGTAGAGTCTAGTTTTAGATTAACAGAAGTACGCCAAAACTATGGCACGGAAGATATTTCGGCTTTAATATACCATGCAGTTGCCATAAATTAAGCAATTAAACATTTTGCAACAAAAACCTGACGGACTGGATAGTTATGTAAAACTAACTCTTTTGATGAACACACAGTTGACGTGGACCAGGAACATCAAATATAAGTCATCGCTCTTTTCACGTTTATAAGTGAGTCACGGAAAAATGTTAATAGGGCGCCACCAGAAAACGAACCCAGGGTCCATTAGTTACGCGCCTGATATGCTACCACTGCACCACAGCGACCTCAAAATTCCCGACTCATATACGACAAACTGCCAAACACATGGCAGGTTTCTTCTCTGGAGCCCCACACAATGCTGGGGATTCAGCGAAGATAAACAGCAGCAAATGAGCAAAGAACTAGAAGGCGAATGAATGATAAATACACAGTTGACGTGGAGCAGGAACACAAAATAGAAGTCATGGATCTTTCCTCGTTTATAAGTGAGTCACGGGAAAAATTATCATCGGCTGCCACCGGGAATCGAACCCAGGGTCTTCCTGAAGAAGAAACTGGTAGAAGAACTTGTCTTCGATTCCCGGTGCCGGCGGATGAGAATTTTTCCCGTGACTCACTTATAAACGTGGAAAAAGCGATGACTTCTATTTGATAACACCCTTAAACCAAATATTGCAAGTGAGACCACAATGTACTATTTTACTCAAACTGATAAAAATAGTTTTTACGCCATTTTGGCACACCTCTGATAACGTAGTTCGTACATAGAGAAGAAACTGGAGATCATCAATGAAGGGATATGATATTCCGACTGTGGTTCTGGGGACCAGAAGTTTCATAAAAAGCTGAAAGCTGGTCTTTGTGTGTAATGGGTCTTTAAGCAGAACAGAAGCAAAATGTAATGTGAAATATAGTAGCTAACAAACATGCCTTGCTATAGTGAAAGAGGAAAAACAAATTTTGCGTCAAATTTTATACAATTTGCTTTTCCGGTCTTTGTGAGTTTTTACCATTCTGCTTTTTGATTTGAAGATTTGTGAAATAAGATACAACAATTGTTCCCAAACTATTTATACGTCCAAATTAAATTATATTACTTTTGTTTATTTAAATGCATGTTATTTTTGAGTCATGTCAGAAAAATACAGTGAATAGTTATTGATCCGGATCCTCGTAGTCCCACCTGCGCCTAATCCGGAGAACCCCTGAAAAGAAACTTGAATTTGATTAAACTTGAGCGTAAATGTGAGCAAAAAAGGTCTCGGGAGAGAGTTTGAGCTTAGTTTCAGGAAGCACTGGTAGCAGTAAGCTTAATTTAAGAAAGCACATGGCTCCGTGATGACTTACTACCGCGTTCGGCCGTTTCTGCCATCCGCTGTGGACAATCTAAGAGGGCTCATCAAAAACCAGAAAAAATATATTTAAATGTGAAGTCCCTTTTATAAAAATAGTAAATCATTCTAGAAATGTTCTGCAAAGCAATCTTCTGGTCGAAATCAATCCAGACAGTGTACTCTAAGTATGTATGCCTATCGTCATAAATATTCTGGATATATAGCTCCTTCGAAAGCTTTTTTGTAAGAGAGTTCCATTTTTCCAATAAACCAAGATCTTCTTTATAGAAATCTTGAACATCGTTTCTCTGAGGACCCTTCCAATTATTGTTTGAAAAGTTTTTCAATAATCTACCAGCCATATATGAAACAATATTTTCATATGGTTGAATCTGAGTTGTTAAAATTTTTTAAATCAGTAAAAATCTTAAAATTTTACACCGCACTGTAATATCCTTGACCTCAACACCTCTTCTATTAACGTGAAGCACTAAGCTTTTTTGGGAAATATCTTCTTTTTTTCCGTTCTAAACAAATTGAAACACTTCTCTAGTGATTTCAATCAATAAGTCTTTTGGCGGAAGCTGAACCGTAGTGATTTAATCAATAAGCCTTCTCTAAGGATTTTAATCAATAAGTCTATTTGCAGAAGCTGAACAATTCCAATACACGTACACTTCTAAATCATAAGAGGGTTCACTAATTTATTCCCTGAAAATATAAAGATTATGCACGTGTTCCATTCCATTTTTATTGGCTTCATGTCTTCAAGAAGAGTTTCCGAATTTATTCATCCTAGAACCTAACAAGGTTTTACGTAACAAACATTGCTGGTAAGGAATACAAAATATATTCACATTCTTCAATTTATATTTATTTATTTTTTCAGATTATTTAGTGAAAGCTGTTGATCGAGAACTTGCCGTTTAGTAGTTGAGTCATAGTTTTCATTTATTACTGTTCTACTTGCATATTTGAAATAAATATATACATATCGTCGTACGTACATTGTTATTTTAAGCCAATTTTTTAAGGTCAATGAATTTCAGGATCTTGTAGTTCCACAAATGAATAAGTCAGGCCATTTTTTATTTGGAAATTTTAACACTTCTATAGCAGCAAAATGTGTATCAATTTTCAAGAAAATCCGGGCTGTCATACGAACGTCATTCGGAGAATTCTTATGTATAGAATGATCTATTGTAAATTGCAGGATCATATGAGAATAATTTGTCCACCCCTGTAATAACAGTGAACCCGCTCAGGCGCCTCACAGATTGAACGTGACATGATCCACCACACGGATATATAAGCGGCGGGCCATGACAGATGAGCCATAGAGCGTTACGTAAGCACAATTGGCTGAGGTAGTGATTCGGCAGACGTTCAAAATAGTATTAGCATCGGCTACGGCGCAGAGGGCGGAAGCGTCCCAGAGACATGAGATTTCGAGAGCTATTCGCTAGGTGCTGTAATAATGGTGGGCCACAAATGGAACTCTAGTACACCGAGTCCCACCCGACGTCATAACTGTAGAGCCCAAAAGCCATTGACTCCAGAGTGGAACGTCGCCTACGTCGACTAGTAATGGTCAATCGACACGCAACAATGCAGTAATTGGCCGCGCAAACCAACGCTAAGGCACTCAGGAACGGGTCAACGATAACAGTAGAGCGAACCCTGTTAGCATGGGTTTCGGAAGTTTTGCGCAGCTTCAAGACGACCATGCTATCATAGATCCATCGGCAACGACGGCTGCAGTTCGCATGGGACTACAGTCCTTGGACAGAGGAAGTGCCGCGAAAGGTTGCCTTATCCGTCGAATTGAGGATTCTACACCACAGAAGTGATGGGCAGTGGCGGATGCGGTGTCAGACACACAAGAACCAACACTAGAACACGCTCTTCCGTCAAGCACAGGACGACAGTGAGAGTGTGCATGTCTGGAAGATGTTCTCCTGGTATGGCCTGTGACCGCTAGTACCACTGGAGGCTTCGCTGAACGCCAATGACTACCAGTCCCTCCACGCTGACGTCACAATTTTTCTTTACCAAACTCCGCTAAATCCGCCGCTTTTCTCATTCTGGCTCAGAACACTCTACTAACCAAAGCCGGGCCTCCGGTAGTATATATACTGCCGTGTGAACTTCACCTGTGCCACCGTTCGGTGTCCAGGCGCGTTCGTTTCTCTTGGTTGGGGGTAACCATAATGTAAAGGCTCATCGGTGTGTACATATATACCATGACTTACGGAAAAAATCTGCACTTTTCTAGTTGTTTCAGAGTGACCCATGCATGGAAATATAAAAATGAGATACAAATGAATAGCTGCACTGACTTAAGAGAAATGGAAATTTTAAACCTTGCAAAATTATTCTTTCGTAAAACGGAATATTTTATATTTAAAAAACTTCACTGAAGGATGATTACCAAAAGTTTATTCTGAGAGGCAACCAACTTCCAGCTCGCCATTACCCAACCACTATGGCCATCGTCTTACGTTGATTAAATGATGGTTTTCGGAACTGGTTATATGAACTTCCTTAATATATCGCACTAGTTTGTCGTTCCACAGGATCATGTCACAGCAGCCTGCAGTTTTTGTTAGAAATTATTATAAGAAATATGGCTGTCAGAGTTCTTCGAACCCGACGCCTCAGCGAACATTTAACAGAATTGCAGGTGGCGCTGCTCGATACGTTTTTATTTGTTTACTCTAGCGAGCGTTGCCTGAGAAGAAGATCCCCTTCTGCTGCTCACGTCGGTTAGTAATCTAAGTGGTTGATCTTTGACTGAACAACAACAATGTCGGTGATATGTAGAGGGTGTGCGTGTTGAAATAGTGAGTTATTACCTTTTAGTGGAGATGTACAATTAATATTAATGTGTTGTCATTTGAAGCGTTTTTATGTGTGATTACTAAGGATAGATCTTCCTGCGGCTGGTAAGTGGCTTACTGCGTTACCCAAAGGAATTATAGATTTTAATTGTTTAGAAATATCTAACAGTTTTTGTCTTTTGTTTACAATTCTGATGTTCACAAAGATGGCGTTTGGTTTGAACTGATGTGGCGTGGTGCTTAACATCTAAATTTTGAACGAACGTAAGGTCGTTCTTCCTGAAAGGTCTCTAGGAAGCGTCATTCATCAACTTGGTATTTTCGAAATTTTATAAATACTCCTTTAATTCCGTAATGTACTGTAAAATTACGGGCATTCTGAGAAAAGGATTGAAAAAAAAATATGAAGGCCTCCAAGTACTTTTCCCTTTGGCACCACTTTTTCGGTTAATCGTCTTGGTGTGCGTTTGCATATTCTTGGATGCACGTTCCTTGGCTATTGAATAAAGTGAGATATAAGATCATGCAACGAAAGTCTCCTCGCTTCTTTGTGTAACCGACCTTGCGGTGCTGGCTCTTCTCCATGCAGCCCACATTGAACTGCTGGGGATTTTTCGTGTAGCAGCTGTTGCGTCAGCTGACCTTGCCTTGGCGTTATGCATCTTTGTTTCATTGTACAGCCGACCTTGCCTTGCTGGGGTTTCTTTGTGGAGCCGTTGCTGCGTTATGTTTGAAGTTGTGATTCAGCCGACCTTGTTGGGGTTCGGTAGTTTGAGGAATACAAGATAGGCTGAGTACTCTTCTGAGTGGCGAGTGATACCAAAGTGTACCTTCCGTTCTGCTCCGTCTTCCGCAAAATTCGTATGCCGAAGAGAGTTGTATGAGCAAAGTCAACTGCTTCGTGCCGAACTGGACTGGACTAACTGTTGCTTGCTGATTTTTGGTTCTCGTCCGCCTACGGTCGGTTTCATCGGCAGAGGAGGGGTGATTTGACAAGTTAACTGCTTTATGCCTCTTCTACAGTGTAACGGCTTCTCAAGGTAATTGTTGCTATCTAATTCAAAGCTAATGTTCTGTGGATTTACTTACAATCTAAAACCTTGTGTTTGTTGTATCTAAATTTCATTTTCAATTCCTGGCATAGTATTCAGAAAACTTAATATACGAATGAATTTTCAAGACAAAATTTAGTGTTGTGCATTATGTAGAACTCACATTTTTACGGCTGTAACGAGCCAAATTTTAATGACCTTAAAAAAAAGCACACAGAACTAGAGATAAGCTTAACTGCTACTTGGTGATCATGGCGTTAACGGTGACTGCTACTCAAAAGTAACAGTGATTTTTAAGCTTGATTGGAATCACAGTTTGGGACCTGTTCCATCCCTTCTGTGTACCAGTAAAATAACTATTAGTTGAATCACCCAGAAAACCGGTGGGAGTGTGTGTCTGTCGCGTTCATATTAAGCGGATCCTGAGTTATATGTTTTAAACTTTTATACGAAATTCTGCGCTAATCTTGATATTGTGCTGTAGTTTGTACGGCTTTTTCAGTTGAATTATGCGTTTTTGATTTATACGTTTTTTGCAGTTATAGTTTAAATTTTGATTTCTGATTATCAAAAATACACTGTTCTCTGATACCTAAAATAGTATGTTACAACTTTGAAAGAAAAGAGGCAGCAATTTTTTTAATCCTTGAAATGGATGAAGCAACTGAAAATTTACTCATTAACGTTCACTGTTCATTTTTTTCTCCGAATTAAAAAACATGAACTGCACTAACGGTGAGCTCACAAATAACGCTGTGGAAAATTCACGAAGAGCAGGCAGCTGCCTAATCGCAAAAGGATATAACGAGTCACAGCCAGTAACAACTAACAGCTACAGGAGCAGAATTCACTCGGTAACGGCTAAGTCGGAGCTGTGAAAAATCACGAAGAGCATGATGGGCAGCAATAACAGAGTGAGAAACGTTTATTTTACGGTCACTGTTACTCACGGTTTTCCGTAGCATACGCTACCTGTGATTTTTCGATAACCGTGATCAAATCACAGGTTGTTAAATAACGCTCATCTGTACACCGAACATTTCTGACAGCATATCAATTAAACTCCTACATTTCGCAATTGTTGTGACATTTAGTTTTTCAACGCAATGCCACTCTATCCCTATGGGTGCTCCAGTATTGCATTAAATCATATCTTCGAAGCAGCAGTGTACTGTCGTTGTATGCAACTCATGCATTGCATGCCTTAATTAATTGCAGAAATTTGCTCTAAATAAAAGGAATATTAAAAAAAAAGTAATATATTAAGAAAATAATTGTACTGCATTTCTTTTTATAGGAAATTTAAACAAAGTTCTTGGGTTAGAACAGTTTTATTTAAAACCAGATTCAGATATTTTTGTTTATTTTAGCCGAAACTGAATCAAATTCCGAATGATATCCTAACTTCGTATTATCATGCCCGAACTCATAGGAGCCGTACAGTGTTTGCCAGTGACATAACACACGATGGGAAATAAGTCGTTGTATTCAGGCACGGCCCGGCTCGATCGATGGTGAGGGGACGCTCTTGACGGCTTGTGTGGTGGCCGCTGAAAACAGGAACACAGGTAGTTCTAAATTTTGAAAAACAGGTAGTTCTAAATATGAAAACAGTTCTAAATATTTCCGCCAACGCCACAGGGCGCCGACTGCCCACTGTACAAATATTATATCAGTTGCAAGCAAAAAGTTTTAAAAATTTATAGTAATTCTTATTTTATTTTTCTGCATCCAGATGTTTTCCGGTACATTTGGCTGGAATATTATACTGAACACTCAAAGAACTGAAACAAAGTAAAAATAACGCATAACAATCTGTATAATTACAGAGTAAAATTAAATCTTGGGCTTTTCCGTCATGATTTGTTTTCGTACAAAAACCAAGCAAACAAAAAAGAGGGTAAGGATTGGAATAACGTTATAGCTGGCGAAATAATCCGAGTGAGTTATCGAATAAAAACCTATTGCATCCAGTCTTTGAAACTATATAGGAAGGTGGTATGATTTTGCTAGCAGCCATGACAATTGAAATACGTAATTCAAAAAAGCAAGAAATTTCCTAAAGGAGTTTCACTGAAATAAATTTTGCATTCAATAAAATCAAAGATAATGTTCATTGTATTTTAAAACTTTTTAACAATGTCAGCTATGAATTAAAATAATATAAACGATTTTTTTAATTCACTTTTTTCCAAGAAGGTTGTTCCACAAACGTTTCATCACTGTTCATCAGTTCACTTCTGGTAGCTTTACGAAATATAACTTAACTGAATATTCAGACTGCCAGAATTAGGGGCAAAACAGAGACAGGCAGAATATTTTAAGTCTTACATGCACAGTTGTTAAACAGTGATTTAAATACTTATGTTAATTTCAGTATTTTCCTATGCCATAATTTATTGTGAAATGTTTGGATAGGTTTATCTGTCACTTGTTTTTGCTATGTACTAGAGCAGTATGGGGAGAGATGTTTCTCAAATTAAATTGCTCATCTTCTCACTGTGTTGACTTATTTCATATTTTAACAAAGGAAATTTTTTCAACTTTGGAATTTAAAAGAATATATTAAGACAAGTTCCGCAGCTGGAGGTACTGTGGCAAATGGGGCAATGACTTTTCAGCCAAATCTTGTATAATTGATAGCATCATAACAAAAACTGGTGTTGGATATTTAAGTTCCCCACGATCTTGGCTTGAAATTAGGGTAAGAATTTGTGCTCTACAGGCAGAGTTTGCTAGCTTCTTTATACATGAAGTACAAATCAATCTTTGATTCTACTATTTTTACTAAATAGCTAGCCACAAATGCTAGGCTATCAGATTTCAAGTTCGTCCTTGCTATTCCCATTGGAGGTGAAAAATATTTAAATCAAAAAGATTAAAATAAAATCAGATTTTAAAGCCGTCGTAGAACGAAACAAAACGTCAAAGAAACACTAGATGGCGTTGGAGTTAAACACGAGGGCATGCCGAAAACCTCAGCCCCAGAGGTCAATTACTTCGCCCTTCTCTTTGGGCCGTCGCTCATTGTTCCGGGAGTGGTAAGAATGGGAATGGTTCGGCTCACAGCTGGACTACTGAAGCCCTCCAATAGCAAACAATGAGTACCGAGGCAACGGCCCCCTGAAACAAGGCTGCAGGACCAGTTCTTGACGTCTTCGCAGGAAGACCTCGCCGTGACCGCGCTACCTAGTGGACTGATGCTATCTAACACGACGGTGATCTCCCGTACTTGATGCTTACGAAACTATAACAGTTGAAACTATGTTCTTTCCAACTATTAGAAACAGATATTTTCGTTGGTAAAAAAAGGAATATGTACTGAGTAAATATCACCATAACTCCACCCAAGCAATTTCACGTACAACTGCGGGTAACACTACGGAAACGAACTTCATCATAGCTTCATTAGACGTCGTCTATCTGTTCCCGAGTGTTCCCCTCGATATTGTTCATTCCATCATTACCATCAAATTACAGGCCAACTTAACTATATACCCCCATGAGATTCAAGCCATTAAATCGACTCTCCAGTTGTTAGCCAAGAGATCTTATTTCAAATTTGGTGACAAAATTTATCTTCAAAAGGAGGGTACACCTATGGGCTCCCTCCTTTCCCCGGTTTTAACGGAAATTTTCCTCCAGTCTCTTCAGGAATTAGTTATGTCTATTTTTCCTGCTCAACCTATTTTTTTGATCAGGTATGTAGACGACATGTTAGTCTTTTGGCCACATTCAATGTCGCTACTTGAGGATTTTACCGAATGTTTCTCCTCACAGATCCCCACGATTAAGTTTCTCCTCACATTTTATTCTGAGCGACTCAGTTGGTTTCTATGGTAATGCTTTCGATATGTGCCTATGCTCTGACGCAGACACATTTCCATATCTTAACTCACAAAAATGAAGCTTATTGGCACAATAGAAATTCGGCTGTTCCCGGAGACTTGCCCATTTTTTTATTAATTTGTAGCTATACAAAGCTTTCTACAAGTACATTAATATTTTTTTTCACACTGTGGAAATTAAAAAACATTCTCTCATAGAAGAGTATCAAACTGGGATTTTTCTCATTGGTGTTTCGCCTTTTACATAATACGCGTTCCACTACACTCTTATTTTTGTAACTTTATTCGACATAGAAACGCAATACCACCATATCTAGTTACAGTATTTCTTTGGCCTTTTCCCAGAATTCCCATATGTGGTACATTTTTCCATTGGGCGTAACATGCTTTCAAAGTTTTTGTTACTTATTACTAATCTTTCTATCACCATTTTTCTCCTTACATACCGATTTTAATAAAATTTCTCACCGTTCACATCTCGATCCTTCGAGTGATATTGACCTCTCTGTTTGTCTCTTCAATTCTTGTTTTCCGTAAACTAATTTTTAGTACGAATGTGGGAATGAAAAAAACTACTCCGCTCACATTTGCATTCTTGTTTATATGCACGGAACCTGGAGTAATGTCACTTTGTTCGAACAATTGATTTTGAAAAATCTTTACATATCTCTTGTAAAAAATTATATATCAATAATCTATTTCGCGTAAAACGAGAGGTACTCAGTGAATAAAATCTAATTTACAGTATAATATTCGAAAAGCGGTATATATATATATATTAAAGATTTGTCGGTTCTGACCGCTAACGTCTTCCACGAATTTATTAAGAGCGAAGTTATTTTCGCCATTCGAAGCGCATGTCGTGGTGATACCCATATTTACGGATATCAAGTTAAGGACACATAGTGTACAATTTTTATCGTATGTTTATTTTGAAAAAAGATGTTTTTTTTTCTAAATTATTATTCAATTACATATATTCAAAATAAATTTATGCCAAGTGAACCAATATCTTAGACTGCTTCTTATCATCATCATTAAAGTTCTGTCTCTGGATTGGTCCAACGGTATATCAGCAAGTATCGTTCCTCCAATTTCCTCTATTCCTTGCTTCCTCCATTTCTTGATAGCCTCCCGTGCACAGTATATCATCAAGCATCATTAGTCGCATCCTTCTTCTTGTTTGCTTTCCTTCAGTTTTGTCTTCTACCGTTCTTTTGAATTAGCCATCCCTTCGAAACACATGTCCTACCAAGTTATATTTTCTTTTCCTCATGGTCTTTAGTAAATTCATTTCTTCTTCAACTCTTTGCAATACTTCATGATAGTTATTTTGTCGGTCCATTTTATTTCCTCTATTCTTCTCCTTAACCACAGTTCAAATGCCTCAAATAATTTAAATTCTTTCTTCCCAATTGTTCACGTTTAATCTCCGTATAAAATTATACTTCAAATATTCTCGAGTCTCTAACCATTTCTGTTTTTTTTTGTGTTAATTTTTGTATCATTTTTGTTTCGTACAATCTCAAATATTTGCATTAGGTGGTGTAGTTCATCTTCAGTATCAGCTAATATTGCTTGGTCATCTGCAAATCTAATACATTGTATTGTTCTACTTAAAATAGTGGTTCCTCTTTTCTCTTCCTCAAATGCTTCTTTTATCATTTTTTTCTCAAAATTATTTAAGAGCGTTGATGATAGACAGCATCCTTGTCTAATTCCCCAGCCAATCACACATATTTTAGTATTTCCCCCTTTTGTTTTAATTAAGGCGTATGGTTCATGTATAATTCAGCAATTATCTTCGGTCTCTCCAATGTAATCCTAATTTACTTAGCACTTCCATCAGATTTTCCCAATTGACCATGTCAAACGCTTTTTCTAGGTCAACGATGAAACATACATACAGTGAAATGCCAGAAAAACTGGAACAGGCTAGCTTATGCAAAATAAATAGCAACATCACCTATGTGCGTACTCGGTTGCGTCCGCCAGGGCGCATATAAAGCGATAGACATCATTGCCAGCTGTCAGAGCTATTTTCGGCAAGAGAATGACAAGTAATAACGATTTAAGCGATTTTCAACGCAGTGTGAAAGTTGGTGCCCGTAAGATGGGCCATATTATTTCGGAGGTAGAAATGAAGTCCGGATTTTCACGGACGACCATAGCAAGGGTGTACCGTGACTACAAGAATTCCGACAAAACTTCCAAAATACAATACCAGTGTGGCCGTAAAGAGACATTGCGTGAACGTGACCATAGTCTGCTGTCAGGAATCGTTTCACGCGATAGGCGTGCAACACACTCGCAGGTATCAACGGAATTCAATGCTGGAGCCTCAACAAGCATCAGCGCCCGGACTCTGGAACGTACCCTGCACGATTAGGGCTTTTGGAGTCGACGCCCAACTCGAGTCCCCTTGATGGGTGCACGACACAGAGCTATGCACCTCGCTTGGGCACGGCAACACCGCATCTAGACACTCGATGACTGAAAACAAGTAGCCTGGTCTGACGACTCGCGTTTTACAATTATATCGGGCAGATGTAAGGATTCGCGTGTGGCGCCAACCCCATGAAGCCATGGATCCCGCCTGTCAACAGGGAACTATACCGGCTGTTGGGGTACGTAATGGTATGGGGTGTGTTAGCTGGTCCTCACTGGGACCCCTGGTACGTCTGCAAACGTGTGTGACTGGCCGACGCAATGTGCACATGCTTTATGACGAGGTACACCCGTTCATGTCCTGCATTCATGCTGATGGGTTGGGTCTGTTCCAACAGGAAAATGCACCTCCACACAAGTGTCGGGACGCCACATTATGGTTAGAGAAGCATTCATCTGAGTTTGGGGTGTTGCCATTCCCACTCACGTCCCCAGATCTAAACCTGATAGAACACATTTGGGATGCCATGCAACGCGCTATCGAACACAGGAATCCGAGACCTCGGAATACACCCGAATTGTGGAACGCTCTGCAGGAAGTATGGTGTGCATTGCCTACAGCATATTTCCAGAAGCTAGTGGAATCCATGCCCCGTCGTATTTCTGCAGTCCTGCGCTCCCGTGGGTGACCTACCAAGTATTAGACTGGTGTACCAGTTTTTCTGGCACTTCAGTGTATATTTCTTTGTTTACTTCTATATCTCTTTCTCATATGGTACTCATCACTCCGATTGCATCCCTAGTTTCTTTATATTTCCTGAATTTAAATGGAATGGATCATCCCCGAAAAATACTCTGCTCTGTAATACGGTCGTCGATCCAATATTCTGAACAATACTTTAGAAATATGCGAGAATAAGCTTCTACTTCTATAGTCACTGCGCTTAGTAGAAATACTTTTCTTTTCCATTGGTATAAGAATATTCTATGTGATATGTTTAGGCCATTCTGCTGTTTTGTAAATAAGGTTGGATAATTTCTGTATTTCTGTTATGTCTTTGTCATTTAGTCGTTTTAGTACTTCACTAGGTATTCCATACACTCCTTCCGGCTTTCCACTTTTTCATTCCGTAAATTCTACTTCAGTTTATAGTATATCAGGACATCTACCTTATGTTGATATTTTGCTTTGCTCTTCTAAGTCGATATTCTTTGGCCCTACATTTTTTGCACACATCCTTCAATGTATTCCTTCCATCTTTCACCTGATACTTCAATATCCTAAATTAATTTTCCTTTCTTGCCTTCTATGGGCAGATTTCTTATGCTTTCTTTTCTTTTTTAATATTTGTAAGTTCTTTTACTTTTTCAAACATTTTATCGTATCTTTCTCTTTTATCCACTTCTTCAATTTCTTTGCATTCCTCTATTTGCCATTACTCCCTTACATTATCAGTTTCTCTTCTCAATTTATTATTTCATTCTTTGTAATTTCTACTTCTCTCTTCAGTGTTTTTTATTTTTATGTCTTTTTCATCCATTTTTCTTATCATTTCATTTGTAATCCATGGCTTCTAAATTCTCTTCGCTTCCATAAAACGTATCTCTTCAGCAGCTGTTTCATATATCTAGTATTTCAAATGATTACATCTTGCTTTAGCGTTAAAGGTATCTTCTCTCTCTCAGGTGTATCTTCGTTTTTTCTCATATTATGCCAGAGTTCTTCTCTAAATTTCTTGCCAGCATGCACTTTAAAATTTTCTAAGTTCCACATTTACTTTAATTTTCCTTTATTTTCTTTAATTGTATTTTTGATTCCATAACAATTAGATTGGGGTCTGAATCACTATCAGAAATTGCATAATTTGATATCTTTTTTACACTGTTCTACATCTGTTTTGTATTAACATATGCATAATCAATTCTGTATCTTGCTATATCGCCTGGCATTTTCCATGTATATCTCCTTCTCTTTGGAAGTTTAAACCAGTTATAACTGAGCATTAGTTTGTGTCTTTTACAAACTCCGTAAGTTTTTCTCTTTTCTCATTCTTATTTCCACCTGTCATTCCTTTGTCTACCTTCTCACCCCACACTGCATTCCAGTTTCCCATCCAAACGGTACACTTTTTAGTTCCGTCCCCTTCCATTATCTCTTCTCTTTGACTATACACTGAGTGGCCACTTTATTATGACCACCCCCTCAGTACTTCGTTGGGCCCTCGTTTGCTAGTAATACTGCGTCGATTATTCGTGGCATCGACTCCACGAGATGTTGATAGGTGTTTTGTGGGATCTGAGACCATGCTTGATGAAAAGCACTTTCCAGGAATGTGAGATTGAAGGGTTGTGGATCCATCTGTCTGATGGCTGGTTCAACTTCATCCCACAAATTCTCAAGGGGTTGAGATCTGGAAATTGTGAGGGCCACCTAAACAAAATAAACTCACCGGCATGTTCCTGAAACCAATCCTGTACATAACGAGCACTATGGCAGGACACATTATCTTGTTGAAAGTAACCATCGTCATTGGGATAAACCATCCACATGACAGGATGCACTTGGTCCGTAACGAAGTTGAGATATGATGTGCCAGTCAGACGTTGATCAACATGAATTAAAGGGCCCAAAGCATGCCAGGATAACATTCCCCAAACCATATCGTTGCCTCCACCTGCTTGAAGGGTTGTAGCAATGCATTTGGAGTCCATGCTTTCCTGCTGTTTCCGCCAAATTCTCACTCGACCATCAGCATGACGCAACTGAAAACGTGATTCATCGGACCACAAAATTTGTTTCCAATTATCGCCTGTCCAATCCTTGTGCTCCTATGCGAACTGGGGACGTTTTCTATTGTTAACTGCAGACATCAAAGGTGTTCGAATAGGCGTTAGGCTTCCATATCCCATCCAATGCAGTGTACGGCGAACAGTACGTACAGAAATAATTTGAGGGGATCATTGATTAAGATAGTCTGTAATTTGCTGCACTGTTACCCTTCTGCTGTCTGTTAGCAGTCTGGGCACTCCCCGTTCCGCCCCAGCAGTCACTAGTCGATGACGACCACACGTTGCACGTAGAGACCCAGTTTTTTTTTTCTGACAATCCATTCTTTGAACAATTTAACAACAGCTGCTCTGGAACATTTCACGAATGCGGCGGTTTCGGTGATACTTGCTCCATGGCTCCGAGCTCCTGCGATCATTCCACGTTGAAAGTCCGTCAAATCGCATTTTTTACCCATCTCGTCACCCACAATACATATCTACTATTGTAGCAAGTACCAAACTTTCCCTTTTTATACCAGCCTCGCACTATGGCAGCAACAGCGTGCAGCCATAGCTCATTTGCTTATAACTGTCAGGTCGTCAGAATAAAGTGGCCACTCAGTGTATATATCTTCTACTTCATTTTCATCACGGTCGCTTATGGGCATATGTTCCAGTACATTCATTATATTCATGGGCTTTGCTTTTACTTTAATCATAATGACCGTGACACTTTCATATATTGGTGTTTCCACAGAGTTTTTAACATTTTCATTCAAGACAAATGCCACTCCATTTTTCCTCGCGTTCTGCAGGAATATATTCTTTTATAGCCATCGCTTTTAAAATCTCCTATATCTTCCCATCTAACTTCATTAAAACCAACAAAATCCAGTTTATTCCTCTCCATTTCTTTCTTCAAGTTCACAAGTCTTCCAACTTTCAACATTGTTTTTACATTCGAAATTGCCATTCGTATAACTTTTGTCTCATTCTCTCCTGATCGCCTTACCTTATTATTTTTTTTTCTACACTTTGGATCACATCTTCATTGTTTATATGGAGGTTTCAAAGAGTAACTACCTGGCAAGCCCATATCTTCGCCTTCCGAGCATGACCAACAACTAGAAAAGTGGTGATCGCTGTTATAGTTGTTGGTCATGCCTGCTTAGCCGAAACCCCAGCCGGGTCCCATGCGCATTTCATGTGCGACAACGCATCATAACGGACCCAAGATCATCGATTTTGGACCCTGGAAGTAGGTGGCCGGTTCTGACGAATCAAGATTCTTGGTGCATCACGTAGACGGCCGAGCTTGGTTACGCCGATTGGCAACCGAGAATATGGCACCTGGGTGCATTGTTGAGTGGAAACAGGCCGGCGATGTTGGTGTCATGCTGTGGGCGATGTTTTCTTTGGACACGTTAGGTCCCATTATCTCAGTAACACAATCCGTGACAGCTGTCAGGTATCTGAATATTGTTGCGGGCCAAGCTCGCCAATTCATTTGCACTGTTTTCCTTGTTACTGATGGCTATTGCCAACAAGATAATGCGCCATCCCACACAGCCAACATCTTGAAGGAATGATTTGAGGAATATCCTTTGGCTTTCTGTTAATGCCCTGGCCTCCAGATTCACCTGACACCCACCCAATCGAACATTTTTCGTTCGACTTGGTGATACGGGTTCGTGCTAAATCACAACCACCACAAAACGTACGGGAACTAGAGAGCCTACTGATTACATTTTGGTACCACCTTACCCAGAATGCATATCTCCACCTCATCAAATCAATGCCTCGCCCAGTGGACGCTGTTTTGCCAGCTAAAGTGGGTCCTACAGCCTATTAGGTAATTGGTCATAACGTAATTGTTCATCGGTGTAAATGTTTTAACTAATCCTGCATGAGCACTGATTTTTTTTTAATTACGTAAATGTCCTGTATTGCAAAAGTAAACGTACAAAGTTCAATATTGCGACGGTCCATCCTGCCTACTTCTTCCACCCGGCCCCACTAGCTTAAACCCCGTAAGAAAGTCTATCTTAAACGCAGTTGCCATCCTAAATTATGATAACGATAATGCACAAGAAGTTTAACAAACACAAGGTTTTAGATTGTAAGTAAATCCACAGAACATTAGCTTTGAATTAGATAGCAACAATTACCTTGAAAAGCCATTACACTGTAGAAGTGGAATAAAACAGTTAACTTGTCAAATCACCCCTCCTCTGACGATGAAACCGACCGTAGGCGGACGAGAACCAAAAAGCAGCAAGCAACAGTTAGTCCAGTCCAGTTCGGCACGAAGCAGTTGACTTTGCTCATACAACTCTCTTCGGCATACGAATTTTGCGGAAGACGGAGCAGAACGGAAGGTACACTTTGGTATCACTCGCCACTCAGAAGAGTACTCAGCCTATCTTGTATTCCTCAAACTACCGAACCCCAACAAGGTCGGCTGAATCACAACTTCAAACATAACGCAGCAACGGCTCCACAAAGAAACCCCAGCAAGGCAAGGTCGGCTGTACAATGAAACAAAGATGCATAACGCCAAGGCAAGGTCAGCTGACGCAACAGCTGCTACACGAAAAATCCCCAGCAGTTCAATGTGGGCTGCATGGAGAAGAGCCAGCACCGCAAGGTCGGTTACACAAAGAAGCGAGGAGACTTTCGTTGCATGATCTTATATCTCACTTTATTCAATAGCCAAGGAACGTGCATCCAAGAATATGCAAACGCACACCAAGACGATTAACCGAAAAGTGGTGCCAAAGGGCAAAGTGCTTGGAGGATTTCATATTTTATTCAATGCTTTTCTCAGATTGCCCGTAATTTTACAGTACATTACGGAATTAAAGGAGTATTTATAAAATTTCGAAAATACCAAGTTGATGAATGACGCTTCCTGGACACCTTCCATGAAGAACGACCGTACGTTCGTTCAAAATTTAGATGTTAAGCACCACGCCACATCAGTTCAAATCAAACGCCATCTTCGTGAACATCAGAATTGTAAACAAAAGACAAAAACTGTTAGATATTTCTAAACAATTAAAATCTACAATTCCTTTAAGTAACGCAGTAAGCCACTTACCAGCTGCAGGAAGATCTCTCCTTAGTAATCACACATAAAAACGCTTCAAATGACAACACACTAATATTTATTGTACATCTCCACAAAAAGCTAATAACTCACTATTCCAACACGCACACCTTCTACATATCACCGACATTATTGTTGTTCAGTCAAAGATCAACCACTTAGATTACTAACCGACGTGAGCAGCAGAAGGGGATCTTCTTCTCAGGCAACGCTCGCTAGAGTAAACAAATAAAAACGTTTCGAGCAGCGCCACCTGCAATTCTGTTAAATGTTCGCTGAGGCGTCGGGTTCGAAGAACTCTGACAGCCATATTTCTTATAATAATTTCTAACAGTCTCCCACTTGGCTGGAGGAGTTCATTTTATCATGCCTAGTGTCAGTCTAAGTTTTTCAAACTGGGGTCCATCCAACGGCTTGGTGAAAATGTCCGCAACCATTTGAGAAATATTACAGTAGTTTAACTGAAGAATAGTTCAACTCAATTCTTTCACAAACTGATACCGCACCATAATGTGTTTAGATCTGGAATTGATCTTTTGATTTTCTATAAGATGCATAGTTGATTTGTTATCCTGAAATATTATAGTGGTTCCAGTCTATTCACAATCAAAATCCTTGAGTAACTCTCGCAACCACAATAGTTCTTTGATTGCTTCTGCAGTGGCGATGAACTCTGCTTCGGTTGTCGATAAGGCTGTTGTTGACTGCTTACGGCTGGTCCAACATATGGCACTCTTTCCAAGCATGAAAACAAATCCAGATGTTGATTTCCAGTCAGTCCGGTCTCCTGCCCAGTCAGCGTCTGCATAGCCTTTTAAAATTAGTGGGTCTTGTGAAGATAGTCTTAATTTAAGGTTTACTGTTGATTTTAAATAATAAATTAACTTCATAATGGCTAACCAATCTTGTTTACTTGGTTATTTCTACTTTTCTGCTTAAGATGCCTATGGTAGTTGAAATGTCTGGTCTTGTTACTGTAGATAAATACATGACAGCTCCCACTATTTCTCTATAAAGTCCATTATCTTTTAGAAGTTCTTCTTCTTGAATGTTCTTTCTGTAGTCTGTACTTATTGGTGTTTTACTTTCCTTATTTTGATCTATAGCATAACTTTGTATAATTTCCTTTATTTTATTACTTTGACTCAGAAGAAAACTTCCATCTTCTTCTCTTTCTATTTGAATTCCAAGGTTATATGTTATCTGGCCTAAATGTTTGACTTCAAATTGATTTTTCAACAAATTTGCTGTTTTCTTTATATTTTCTGTGTTATTCGATGCAATTAATATATCATCTACATAAATAGCTAAATAAGTTGTTTGTTTTCCATCCTTTTGTGATAGTAAGCAAGGATCTGTTGTACTTTGTTTGAAGCCCTTGTTGAACAAATATTCTATTATTGTTTTATTCCAATTTCTGGCACTTTGTTTGAGATAATTTACAAACTTTTTCTTCTTTTCCTGATTCTCTGAAACCTTCTGGTTGTTCCATAAATACATCTTCTTCTAATTTTCCATACAGGAAAGCAGATTTTATATCAAGATGATGAACATTCCATTTTCTATTTGCTGCAACTGTTAAAAGAGTTCTTAAAGTGGTATGTTTTACTACGGGTGAAAAAGTTTCTTCAAAGTCTAATCACGGTTGTTGTGTATACCCCTTTGCAACAAGTCTTGCTTTATAGCTTTCGACTTTTCCACTTGCATTGTATTTTGTTTTGAAAATCAATTTATTTTTAATGGCTTTTTTTCCTTCTGGAAAATCTACCAAAGTCCATGTTTGATTTTCCTTCAATGCATCTAGTTCTTCCTTTATGGAATTCAAGCAGTTTCCTTTTTCTACTTCGTTCATGTCCTGGATTTCTTTTAAGCTCTCAGGATCCTTTTTATACTGAAATTTTGCAACATATGCTAATATTTTTTGTGGTTTTCCTTTGTTTATTCTTGAAGACTTTCTTTGAACTCGGGTTCTTCTCTATCATTATTTTCTTCCACAGTTTCTGATGACATTACTTCATTTTGAAGGAAAATTTCTTGTTCATCTTCTTTCCTTTCAGCAGGTTTACTTTTTATTATAACTTGCTGACGTTCATCAAATTTTACTGATCTGGTAATGATTATTTTGTTTGTTTCTTTATTTATTACTCTGTATCCATTAGATCTTTGATCATATCCTAATAAGATTCCCTCTTGTGCTCTATTGCCAAATTTTCTTCTTTGTTGCTTTGGTACATATACATAAGCTTTTGATCAAAATACTTTAATATGACCGAGATATATTTTAAATCCGTTCCATAATTCAAAAGGAGGTTTTCCTGTTTCTTGTGTTGGAGCTCTATTTTGTATGTAAGCTGCTGTTATTACAGCTTCTGCCCAGTATTTACCTTCCATATTAGCATCTAACATCATAGTTTTTGTCATTTCTGTCAAAAATCTGTTTTTTCTTTCAGCAATTCCATTCATCCGAGGACAGTATGGAACAGTTGTTTTATGTTCTATTCCTTGTTCCACTAAATAATTTTCAAAAATCTCTTCCACAATACTCTCCTCCATTATCTGTTTTTATTGATTTTGGCATTTTTCCAAATTTGGTTTTCACTGAAGCTACGTATTGCTTAAATTTTACTAATGCTTCATCTTTACTTTTAAGCAAATAGATGGAACAGTATCTGCTATAGTCATCTATAAATGTGATAAAATACTTGTAACCACTAGGACTGGCCTCAACCATGGGACCACAAATATCTGTGTGTACAAATTCTAATACAGCTTTGGCCTTAAAACTACTTTGTTTGGAGAATGGCTTCTGTGTAAATTTGCCTTTTATGCAAAACTCACAATTTTCTTCCTTTTTACAATTGGAAAGAGTTATTCCTCTTGCTAACTCCTTTTTCTCTATTTGTTTTATCATTTCAATATCCCTATGACCTAGCCTTCTGTGCCATAAATTCAAACAATTCTTATTTTCACATGTAGTGGCCAAATTTGCCTTTTCATCTAATATTTGTAGTTTGTACAAATTATCTGAGGCTATAGCTACAATAGTATCCCCATACTTAATTGTGCATTTTTAATTCTTGAATAAAATTTCAAATCCTTTTCTGTGGCTTTTCTAACAGATAACAAATTAGTGTCTAAATCTGGAACATATAACACATCCTGTACTTCCACTTTTCGAAATTTTCCTTTTTCGATTTGGCAGTTTAAGGTTATATTTACCTTGCCTAATGACTTTATCTGAGAACCGTCGGCTGTAGTGATCAGCTCTGATTCATCTTTGGAAAGTTCTTTAAAAAGTGTTGCATCATTTGTCATGTGACACGTTGCACCGGAATCAATTGACCAACCTTTGGATATTTTGTTGGGTTTTGACTTTGTTTCTAATGAGAAATTTTCATTTTCTCTTTTTATGTCATTTTGTTCACAATCTAATTTTGTTTTTCTTGTCTTCAAGGCAATATTACTGTGAGACTCTGTATGTGGGTTTATTTTGTGAAACTTACCAGTGTTACCTTTATTTTGATTTCTTTTGTAATGCCAACAGTCATCTTTGGCATGATTCTTTCTTTACAAAAAGTGCAAAATCTTTCTTGTTTAGAGCTGTAATTTTTCTTTTTATAACTTGTTTTCAAAACAGTTGTGTGATCGGTGTGTGCCTGTGAGTTTTCTTTCCTTCGATTAGATTCATCTATCACTTTACATTTGATAAACTCAAGTGTTAAATCTTCTTCCTGTCTTGCTTCTAATGCAGTAAATAAAGTTTCATAGGTACTTGGTAAACTAATTAGCAAGATAGCCCCCAAATGTGTGTCTTTGAATTCCTCTCCCTGTGCTTTAAGCTTCTGAACTATTTCCAGCATTCTATTTACATGCTCTTGCATAGTTGATCCATTTTCTTGAAAACGTAAACTATACAGTTTTCTAAGCAAATACAATTTGCTACTCAAACATTCTCTTTCGTAAACCATTTTCAAAGCATTCCACATTTCAGAACTTGTTCTCTTATCGCGTACCTGAATAATTTGATCACCAGACACGCAAAGTGTTATTGTAGCTTTAGCCAATTCGTCATTTCTCAAACATGCATCATTGTTTTTTTCTGGAATTGTCTCTGAAACAACCTTCCATAAATTATCTTTAAAAAGAATCATTTCCATTCTTACTTTCCAAATTGGATAATTAAAACTATCTAACTTTGTTATGCTGTACGTGCCGCTTCCTATGAATGACGCCATTTTGTTCCGCTTTCGATTTTCGAATGAGGAACTACGCAGTAACAAATACGCCTTCAATCCACTCGACTCAAATGCTTGATGAATTTGACGAACTTTGCTTTTAATCTTCCTGACAGCAGTGAGATTTCAGTCTCATTATCAAGATTGTTAGGTATTTCTAAACAATTAAAATCTATAATTCCTTTAAGTAACGCAGTAAGCCACTTATTAGCTGCAGGAAGATCTATCCTTAGTAATCACACATAAAAACGCTTCAAATGACAACACACTAATATTTATTGTACATCTCCACAAAAAGGTATTAACTCACTATTCCAACACGCACACCCTCTACATATCACCGACATTATTGTTGTTCAGTCAAAGATCAACCACTTAGATTACTAACCGACGTGAGCAGCAGAAGGGGATCTTCTTCTCAGGCAACGATCGCTAGAGTAAACAAATAAAAACGTATCGAGCAGCGCCACCTGCAATTCTGTTAAATGTTCGCTGAGGCGTCGGGTTCGAAGAACTCTGACAGCCATATTTCTTATAATAATTTCTAACAAAAACTGCAGACTGCTGTGACATTAACCTGTGGAACGACAAACTAGTGCGATATATTAAGGAAGTTCATATAACCAGTTCCGAAAACCATCATTTAATCAACGTAAGACGATGGCCATAGTGGTTGGGTAATGGCGAGCTGGAAGTTGGTTGCCTCTCAGAATAAACTTTTGGTAATCATCCTTCAGTGAAGTTTTTTAAATATAAAATATTCCGTTTTACGAAAGAATAATTTTGCAAGGTTTAAAATTTCCATTTCTCTTAAGTCAGTGCAGCTATTCATTTGTATCTCATTTTTATATTTCCATGCATGGGTCACTCTGAAACAACTAGAAAAGTGCAGATTTTTTCCGTAAGTCATGGTATATATGTACACACCGATGAGCCTTTACATTATGGTTACCCCCAGCCTAGAGAAACGAACGTGCCTGGACACCGAACGGTGGCACAGGTGAAGTTCACACGGCAGTATATATACTACCGGAGGCCCGGCTTTGGTTAGTAGAGTGTTCTGAGCCAGAATGAGAAAAGCGGCGGATTTAGCGGAGTTTGGTAAAGAAAAATTGTGACGTCAGCGTGGAGGGACTGGTAGTCATTGGCGTTCAGCGAAGCCTCCAGTGGTACTAGCGGTCACAGGCCATACCAGGAGAACATCTCCCAGACATGCACACTCTCATTGTCGGCCAGTGCTTGACGGGCAAGCGTGTCCTAGTGTTCTTTCTTGTGTGTCTGACACCGCATCCGCCACTGCCCGTCACTTCTGTGGTGTAGAAACCTCAATTCGACGGATAAGGCAACCATTCGCGGCTCTTCCTCTGTCCAAGGACTGTAGTCCTATGCGAACTGCAGGCGTCGTTGCCGATGGATCTGGATTAGCATGGTCGCCTTGAAGCTGCGCAAAACTTCCGAAACCCATGCTAACAGGGTTCGCTCTACTGTTATCGTTGACCTGTTACTGAGTGCCGTAGCGTTGGTTTGCGCGGCCAATTACTGCATTGTTGCGTGTCGAGTGACCATTACCAGTCGACGTAGGCGACGTTCGCCTCTGGGGTCAATGGCTTTTGGGCTCTACAGTTATGACGTCGCGTGGGACTCGGTGTACTAGAGGTCCATTTGTGGACCACCATTATTAGAGCACCTAGCGAATAGCTCTCGAAATCTCATGTCTCTGGGACGCTTCCACCCTCTGCGCCGTAGCCGATGATAATACTATTTTGAACGTCTGTCGAATCACTACCACAGCCAATTGTGCTCACGTAACGCTCTATGGCTCATCTGTCATGGCCCGCCGCTTATATATCCGTGTGGTCGATCATGTCACGTTCAATCTGTGTGGCTCCTGAGCGGGTACACTGTCATTACAGGGGTGGACATATTATTCTAATATGATCCTGAAATTTACAATAGATCATTCCATACATAAGAATTCACCGAATGACGTTTGTATGACAGCTCGGATTTTCTTAAAAATTGATACACATTTTGCTGCTATAGAGGTGTTAAAATTTCCAAATTTAAATGACCTGACTTATTCATTTGTGGAACTACATGATCCTAAAATTCATTGACCTTAAAAAATTGGCTTACAAAAACAATATACATACAACGATATGTATATATTTATTTCAAATATGCAAGTAGAACAGTAATAAATGAAAACTATGACTCAACTACTAAACGGCAAGTTCTCGATCAACAGCTTTCACTAAATAACCTGAAAAAATTAGTTAATATAAATTGAAGAATGTGAATATCAATTGCTAGAATGCCGTCGGTCCACGATATAAGATGAAATTCAAATTTAACGATGGAAAATTGCCTTTTTATTACACTGAATCAAAAGCTAAAAGTCAAAATCACATCACTAGATCTTTCATGCTGGCTCCCAGCACATCCTCAGGTGAATTCTAAAACAGGTATCGTAAAAATTTGAAAAAGAGTCCACCGTGGAACGTCGCTTTTGTTTATATACATCGCGTTCAGCAAACGAATGACTTCAAAAACGTCACCATACTCTGACTTATGATTGTTGTGTCTTAATTGTTATTGGGTGAGTTCCGAAATCAAGTTCGAGCTATTGGTTTATTTGCTTCTTCTTGTTCGAAATTAACTGCATCCAAGTTGGAGGTATGAATCTGGGTATTTCATCGTTACAACATTTATCAGCGTTATTGACGATGTGTAAACTCTCCGCTAGCAAAGTCGCATTTTTGTTTTTGTGAGAAGAAATAACTCTTGCCTCATTCCACAGAGGGATGTGAGCTCCTGGTTAACTAATCTTGTAAGTGCTGTAGAGTTTGAATGTGTTTTGACACTGTACTTGTGTTCCGCAATACGAAAGTTCAAATTCCTCATGGTGGATCCAATATAAATTCGATCTATGTCAACAGTATCCAGGGCCTGTAAAGGTATTTTGTAAACTCCGAATCTGCTATTACTCGGAATTGGGTCCCGATCTTTTTTAATAGTTGACAATAGGTTGTTTGTTTTAATTCCAAAATTCAAGTTGTATTTTTTACAGGAAGATTTAAGTATATTCATAACTTTCGGAATATAATCCAGTGACCCAACATATTTGCGTTGACTGGATTCTTTAGTTAATGTAGAAAAGTTTGTGCTTCTTATTTTTCGATGGATCCGGTTTACAATACTTCTGGGGTACCCATATTCGTCTGCTATGGCATTTATTTCATTTAATTCTCGTCTCCTAGCAGTAACGCTTGAGCAGTGTGTGCATGCTCTACGGATGAGAAACTGGAATGCAGATAGTTTATATGTATTAGGATGTGCTGAATAATATGGTATAATTGCTGATGTTGCACTGGGCTTGCGGTATACTGAAAAAGAAATAATTTGTGATATAGGGTTTCTCTTTAACAGAAAGTCTAAAAAAGGGATAGTACAATTCTTTTCTAGTTCAACTGTAAAATTAATTGAGGTAATCTGCGAAGACAACAGTTCAGCAAATTTATATAAGGAATCTACGTCATGGTTCCAAAAGACAAGAATATCATCTATGTATCGTAGATATAGGCACGGAGCTACAGGAGTAAGTTGTAAAACTCTTTCCTCTAAATCTTGTAATACAATCTCTGCCAGGAAAGGTGAGAGTGGGGAGCCCATAGGTGCTCCTTCCTTTTGTTGGTAAATGACATCTTGAAATTTGAAATAAGTTCTTTTGTAAACCAATTTCAGTGCTTCCAGGAAAGCTTGGATTTCCAGATCATTCATGGTTCCCAAGGATTGTAGTTTTTCTTCTATTAACTCATGTGCATATGTTATCGGTACACTTGGGAACAATGACTCGACGTCCAGTGACGCAAACCAAAATGGAGAGCTCCCTGGTACAAAGTCTTTAATTTTCTTTAAAGCTGCAACAGAACTGGGTACTGAATAGGTTGAATTAGAAGTTAAAGGTGATAACAATTGTACTAGAGCTTTTTCAAGCGGTCTCAGAGGGTTAGTGACACCTGAGACAAGTGGACGAATCTGGTAACCAACTTTATGGATTTTTAGTCTTCCGAAAAGTTCTGGGATTCTAGGTCCAATTGTTGGGTATAAAGTTCGGGTGAACGATGTAGGTAAATTACTATGATTTCTCAATCTGCTTAAAGCATTCACAGTTGCTGCTGTAGGATCTGATTTTATGACACTATGAGGAATTTTGTTGATGGCTTCTAAGACCTTAGTATGGTAATCCTTTCTATTCATAATAACGATTTTATTTGTTTTGTCGGCAGCTACTATTGCTATGTCAGGTTAATTTTTCAAGTTCTTGAGTTGAAATTGTTCCTTGGCAAATTGTGTATTGCGGTCCCTTGTTGTACTTCTTTGTTTCAGGTTTGTGATAGCTTTTGCTATCTTGATTCTGACTGAGTCCTGATCAGAAGAAGGTAATGTACTGATGATATTTTGAACTTGAGGAATAGTTTTAAACAAATTAATACGTTATACGTTATTAAAAATAAACAGATGTATTACGTTATGTGCGTCTCTTGCGTGTACATGAACATAATATCTCGCGGTATGAACATGTGAAGCTAGTTTTTGTTTTACTTTGAAACCGCAGTCCCTGCACGCGTTTGATCCAATGGTACAACGTCATTACACGTGTTACTACAAGATAGGAATTCTATAGTCTCTCTGAGTAAGAATGCTTTTGTTGTGGTGTATGTAGTGATATCCTTAATACCGCTTCAGAGTGGCGTTGCCTGATTATTTAATACTTCCATTGACAGAACAGTCGTGAGTTTCCCGTTTTTCACATCGGTTTTATGCTCTTCAAGTCTTGTAGCAAAATACCTTTCTTCAGTTCCTATATATATGTATTTAGATGCATAAGGGAACACAAATGGAATGGAGTACACTCCAACATGCTGATGTGCAATATGACATATTATTACGTAAGAATTAGATGTACCTAATTTGATAATTAATTCTTTTTTGTGTTTTTCTGAATCAGAATGAGTTCCTCGAAATACATCAGAGAGACCCGATAAATCTTGGTGAAAGATTGATACCGAGAAATATCGGGTCTGTCATTATATCTTTGTTATGTACTTTTCTCGCTTTTTCAAACATGGGTTCAATGACAAGATGATTTATTTCTACAGGAAAGTTCAGCCAACAGGATGTTTTAGCATTTGTAAATTACCCAACATTTAGTGACGGAGCATTCCGTTCCGAAGGGCTCTGTCACTGTGATCCCGAAAATCCTAAATTAGTATTAGATACGATGACTATGCGTACCACTTTAGAACATTGAGGTAATATTCGTGCTTTGGAAACCATTATGTATCGATGCAAATCTTGCAACATTGCACATTATCTTACTTGAAGTAGCCTTCTCCATCAAGTAACATCATGCAAATGTAAAAGTGTACCTGGTCTACAATGTTTAGGAGATATCACGTGTCATACAAATTCTGTTCTGGAAATGCTTAGATACGAAATGATTAAATTATAACTGATTCCACTCTCACACACTTCGTGTCCGACGCTAGCGAGCAGAGATCCATCAATTCCTTTTACTGATGCAACAATCTGACCCAACCATTGGTGTGCATTAGGAGAAATAGCGATTCATTGGAACAGCCAATTTCAGTCGAAGAGGTAAGGTTTTGTATCTCCCCTTCCCCGCAGAAGAATCTGTGAATTTTAACAAATGTCAGTTTTACAGAAAGAGGTGATTTGCTGCTGTAGCCCATGCCCGGCAGTGTACAGCGGGCTGTGTATGCTGAGATTATGTTTCAGTTCCACCGTTCTTCTTCGTGGTTACTTGATACAATAGATTTGGTTTGTTATTTAGTACAACGCACTACAAGGCATGCTTCCGAATAACATTGACCTATCGCTTTATCTTCCAGGAATTCGGCTACCTAATTGTTCGTTGTCTGTGCGGCGATCATTGCACGTCATCGATACAGTTGTCCCTGCATAATCAATGCAGCAGTTCTTGTGTTACTAATCTTTACCGAACCGAAGAATTTCAAATCGTGTTATTATCATAAAACCTGTGCAGTGTGTGTAAACAAGATCATATCAGGCAAAATAGTTAAATCAATTTGTTTTGTGCTATTGGGATGTATCTAATGATCTAGATTGTAGACAATTTACAGTAAACTGATTTTTGTATATTTCGCAGAGCACTTTTGTGAAGTCACAAACACAATATTTACTTTTACATCATTATGCAGGACTTTATGCAGAAAAATAACCAACAGAATAAGCTATAACGCGTTTTGCAAATCGAAAGTTTCTTGTGATTTAATTGACAATACCTTTTTCTCTCAGCTAACGCTCGTCAAAAAGCGTTCAGCATACCTACTTTGGAAGTATTATAAAAAAAATGTTGATTATTATTAATATATATCAAATCTTGTGTAGAAATTACTACAAGCCATAAATCCAAATTCTATGTCAGACATTTCAATGAAACCCAGATTATACATCCTCCTTTTTAATTTTTCTTTCCGTTTCGAGCGACGTTTTTCTGTAGCGCTGATAATTCTTCTTTATTTTCATCGTGATATACATTCTTCCAAACACACTATTTCCTGAATATCACGTTGGTTAAGTTTTTTGTGCCAAACCTGATTTTCCTCTAATAACGGGAATTTGGTGGCTTCCGTACATGTGAGATAAACAGATTCTTTTCTCTCCTGTCGCATTGCTCAGAAAAATGTGACTTCGAAGTTGCTTTTAATCGGTTCTTCCACCCCTGAATTTCTCAAAAGCACGTGACGACCATTTTCGGCAAGGTCGTATTCCTTAAGTGTATGTATATTATCTTCGGAATTTTGCAGGGGCTCCTCGGCAAGTGTTGTTAATCTCCGTGTTGAAAGGGTGTTGCAACCGCGTTGTGAGGCACTGAGAGCAGTTCAGTCAGTTTGCAGTTTAGATCTCGGCATATTTGATGTGAGAGTGTGAGAGTGAAGATTACGATTAAGAAGTGAAAATGTCTAAAATACCCGAAAATGTCTAAGAAACTTTGTTAAGGAACCCCCCCCCGTTGTACAAAAACCAAGCACATTTCATGGAACTAAAGTTGAATTAGCCACGTCTCTTGGAAATTTCATGGAGCTAAAATTGGACTAGCCACGTCTCTTGGAATACAAATTTCACCGCTGAAAACAATTTTAAAACAGAAAGAATCAATCAAAATTACTTCAGACATATTAATTCATTGTATATTTTCAGAGCACAATCAGCGACCAAGGGAAGAGGGAGGGTCGTACATTTTCAGAGCGTTAGACCCGACCAAGGGAAGAGGGAGGGTCGTACATTTTCAGAGCGCTACACCCGACCAAGGGAAGAGGGAGGAACGTATGCTCCGGTAGAGGCCACATACTGCTTCAGAAACTGTGCTACCATTAATAAATCAATAGCAGTGGAATTAATATTTTATCGCATTGCATGGAACTAGAGAGATAAAAATGGTCTGCATCAAAAATAATGCACGAATTTAGAAATACTTAACAGATTGCAATAACCTTCAGCTTACAAACATATAAGATATTACAAACGCGTTAATCGAACATTTTACTCTTTTTCCACAGACATTGAAAAATAGTCTATATACCTCAAAAACTCCATTCACTGATTACCTAGGAAGTGAACACAGGGCTAATAGTTTACATTTTACCAATATTACCGAAACATACCTATGGGAAGAATTCAACAATATAAATTCCAGCTCAGGCCCTGGATGTGATGACTTCAGACATTCATTATTAAAATTATGCTAATCTTATTCTGGATCCTCTGTTGTTTATTTTTAATGACATATTACAAACTGGTGAATTATCAGATCTACTTGAAATTTCAAATCTTATTCCAAAATACAAATACGGATCGATAAATGATGCAAATAACTACCGCCCTATAGCCAATTTATCTATTTTTGCTAAATTTTTGGAGATAATAATTTACAATAGATTAATCTCCTACATTCATAAACTAAAAATCATCCATTCAAATCAACGAGCGATTCAGGACGTATACACATCTGAAGAGAGCAGGGGACACGCAATCACACCTCCAAAATCATCGAAAGGTACCGCTTTGGAGGTGGCGGTGTTCTCGTTTGGGGCGGTATCATACTTGGTAGCCGTACTGATCTCCACATCTTCCAAGGAAGTTCAGTCACTGGTGTCCGCTATTGCCGATTTAGTCTGACGAGCGATTCTGGACGTATACACATCTGGAGAGAGCAGGGAACACGCAATCACACCTCCAACATCATCTAAAGGGACCGGTTTCGAGGTGTCGGAGTTCTCGCTTGGGGCGGTATTATGCTTTGTAGCCGTACTGACCTCCAGATCTTTCAAGGAGGATAAATCACTGGTGTGCGCTATTTTACCGAGATTCTCCTGCCTCACGTGCCTCTGTTTAGAGGTGCTGTGGGTCCTGAGTTCCTTTTCATGGACGACAACACTACACCTCATCGTACAGTGGCTGTCGTGGAGCTGTTGGAGAGTGAAGATATTCAACGCATGGATTGGCCCGCAAGGTCTCCGGACCTAAATCCAATCGAACCCGTGTGGGACCTTCTCGGGAGACGCTTGGCAGCTCGACACCAGCCGCCAGCAACGATTCCGCAGCCGCGATTGGCGCTACAAGAGGAATGGGCCGCGATGCCTCAACAGCTCTTTGACAACCTCGTCCTCAGGATGGACAGACGTTGTAAATCCTGCAACGCAGTCGGGGGTGATCATATCCCCTACTAAAGGCAGGATTTTTCTTGGCATCCGCCTGTCTCATGGACGTTTCTGTCCTCTGTCCAGTTATGCTCGAAGCTACCTTTTCAATAAAGTGCCTTCGTATTTTTGGATTCCTTGTTTGGACGGTTTTGCTCAATTGTCCTATATTCTTACATCTTGGGGATCGTATGGTATGATTTGGGTCGATGTGGAGTATTTCTGAACGTCGTTACATTCGAAAAACCGTCTCGTTCTTAATTTTGGCACGCCAGTGTACAGGGTGTCCACAATGTCTTGTTACCCCGTGTAATACGAAATGCAAGTGAGCTATGTATCTGTTGTATGATGTATATGTTGAGGCATCCTTAAATATCCATTGGATCCGTTTCGGCTCCGTCATTCTCTGTCACGACGAGAGAAAGCACGTCTCACTGCTTGTTTAAGTTCCTCAGTGGTTTGGTTGCGTTGTTGTTCAACAATCTCCTTTATGAAACCCCAAAGGGCTATATCACACGTCGAGAGATCTGGGCTTCGAGGTGGCCATTCAAGTTGAGCAGGGAGCACTGCCGAACCTCGGCCTATCCAACGATCCCGGAAGACCTCACCAAGTTGTTTCCGAACAGAGTTTGCGTAATGGGCTGGTGCCCCATCCTGTTGGAACCTTACGTCATTTAGACTGCCAAGATGTCCAAGTTGTGGAGTAAACCAGGTCTGCAGCATGCCCAGATATGTTGTCTGATTCACTGGACTATCAAAGAAATACAGTCTAAACAGATGTCGACTATTCATTGCAGCCCGTATCATGACATGCGGAGGAGGATGTTCCAATTATTCGACATAATGTGGGTTTTACATTGACTAGAACCCAACATTCCGTGATCGACAGCTGCGGTATATCGCACATTCATCACTGAAAATGACCTTTCCACGTTTTGGGGTTGTGGCAAATGTCTGAAGCATCATTGCACATGCATCCCGTCTGCGGTTTAAATGGATGTCTGATAACTCCTGAACGAACATCGGGCGATATGTGTGCAAATTCAGGTCATTCTTCATGTGCTTATGCAGTGTCGATCGTGGTATTCCAAGTTCCGCTGATCGTTTGCGGAGCGACTTCGTCGGTGACCTGATAACTCATTCCTCGACCGCTTGACAATGTTGCACTCTGGTTGATGGTCTTCCCGTTCGTGATTTATCCTTGATGTTGCCTGCTTCGAAGAGTTTATGTTCACACCGCAGAAGAGTCTGTTTTGGAGGGGCCTCTTTGTCGAATCGTTGTTGTAAATCGGCACGCGCGTCACGCATTGTCTTCCCTGTGTGTGGACGTTCGTGTACCCGGACACTGACAACAATCCGCTGTTCCAGGATGTATTCGCTGGTATCACACATGGCTCCGTTACCTAATTTGTAAATAAACACAATACAGACCATAACCCAACATATACTTCATACAACAGATACATAGCTCACTTACATTTCATATTACAGGGGGGGTAACAAGACATTGTGGACACCCTGTAGAACAAAAGTTATATCTGCTGCTCTGCAGTTCCTAAATGATTCTGATAGAAAATTAAGAGAAACATTTGCAAAAATTAAGGAAACAGATTTGAATTCCAAGCGAGCAGATCTACTGTATTCCCTCTGCACATGCAATTCATGTTCCTTGGCATTACACTTGGCGAAGAAGGACAGATATGATTCAAGTAGGCGAAGAAGGACAGATGAGATTCAGGTAAGCGAAGAAGGACGGATATGATTCGACGGCATTTGCCTCAATTTTTTGGGAAACACGTTTTACTCATGTACATTTTAAGAATTATCTTTTATATTATAGATTTTTAAAAATACGAATTAGAAATTGATAACACCACATATAAAAGAGGCGCAGTTTTATAATGCTGGTATCGTTCTGGATAAAATGTATTTTTCTCATATAATCTCATACCATTAGCCACAATAATGGTAGCAAAGGGATTGTTTTCTTTACACAAAAGGGAGTTTACGATAAGTTATTTGCTTCTCAGATAAACATCGCGTTATTTTCGGCTAGATATAAAAAATATATTAGAATGAATTAAATGGGAAAAAGATTCAAAAATATGTGGAGGATTTTTTCCCACATACGCAGTGTACTTACATACATTAACATATGCACATGTTAATAAATTTGGAAAGTTATTTCGAAATCTTTGAGGTAAAGGGAGGTACTTTACCTTCAGTTATTTAATACTTTTGCAGGTATACATTGCTTTTAAATTGGCAAAATATATTCCACAATTTATGTATTGCAGTTGGTGAAAATTGAAACGCCAAGAAAGAATCGTGGCATTCAGATGAAATATACAGGATGATCAGAATCGACAGCACAATAAACCTACCGGACGATTCCTCCTGGAGAATGAATCCGAAACCGTTGTCCGACCGGACGTCGCATTCCGGAGACATACGCGCCGAAAGTTTCTAGACGTCACATCCGGAAGCGCACATGCTCGTTGAAGAGCGACGTGGATAGTTATACAGACGCACGTAACACAAGGCAATCAAGCAACCCCTGTGACGCAGTGGTCTAAGTCGCTAGCTTCTGGTCAATTGACCGAAAGGTTCGAATCCCAATGAAGTATGGATGTTGTGTTTGTCCCACGGCCCTGACTCTCTCCCTTCCTTGGAACCATTTGGTCCTAACTTCCGGACGGCCAACTACTTATAGCACACTGAGTTGCTCACGGTGGTCGTTAAACCTCCAATTAAAATTATAATAAATAAAAAAAAAGCAATCAACATATAAACATGTGGCACGGGGTGGGTATGCAAATTCGAAGGACGTGTTGGGGTGAAACAATCAGTTGTACGCCTGCGCGATACGGCAGGTAGGGATAAAAGGTTTGGCAAGCGTAGTAGGGAAGCTCATACTACATTGGTACATTTGACAGTAGTGTGGGAAGCGAAATGCATTACACTTTGAGAGAGTAGTTTAGCTTAGTGAATTCGAGTACGCATGGACATTGCAATTATGTCTCATGGCGGCATTGTGAGGAGTATTGAGGTAAAAAAAAAGAACTTTCTTCACAGCGTAAAAAAGAACAACTTTAAGTCAATATGTATTCATAAATAGATTTCCCAAAATAAACTGTGGTCATTTTAGAAGCCTTTAAGTTTACTAGCAAATGAGTAAATAAGTTGAACACACATGGAATAATTAATACGGACATAAATTAAGCTGTTCTTCCACGTAATTTAACCGAATTTTTTTAAAAATCGTCGTCCTGGAACGGAAATGGAACCCGAATCTCCCAATTTGTGCTCGAGTATGCTAACCAATACAGCACCCGTGACAAGAAAATCCAAATAAATGAGGCTTATCACAGACGTCAGACTTTCACTGCACTAGTCGAAACAAACGTTTCAAATCGTAGCACTTAATAATATCACCAGCAAATGAGTAAAGATCAAGTTGAAAAAACATGGAATAGTTAATAGGAACGTAAATCAAAGTGTGCCTCCATGTAACATAACAGCAGAAATTTGAAAAGTAAGTCTTCCTAGAACGGTAATCGAACCCGAATCTCCCGATTTGTGCTCGATTATGCTAACCATTACAACAACCAGGACAACGAAATCTAAACAACTGCTATATATTCATTTTATTTTCAACTTGATATTTTCTCATTTCCTGGTGATAATAAAAAGCGCTACGATGTGACACGTTCGTTTCGACTAGTACAGTGAAAGTCTGCCACGTCAGATAAGCCTCAGTTTTTTGGATACCGTTGTCCTGGATGTTATAATTGTGAATCTACTCAATCACTAATCGGGAGATGCGGGTTGGATTCCCATTTTAGGACAATATAATTTTGAAATTTCTGGGTTTTTTATTTTATTAAATAATAACAGCCTTTATGTCATTCTTATAGATATTTTTTTGAATAAATTACTATATAGGAATAATAGACTTTAAATTGTGAAACTTGCATTAAAAAATGTTGTTATCTTACTACATGTAATGTAATTACGCAATGAATGTAGTTCAACTATTTCAATGTATAGGAATCTGTTTTATTTAAACAAAATTGCTTGCATGTTCAGTGTTTTGAGCTTCAAGGTCTAGGAAAAAAGAACAGTCTTCAACAGTTTAGAAACATAGCCATGAGAATTTCCTGACACTTTCTTTTTGATTTTCTTTTTTTTTTTCTCGACTGATCCCATCATTGGATATATTGCAGGAAATTCTCTACAAGATGGTTTGATTTCATTTTCGGATCTCAGGAAAGCTCCGATTTCGCTGACAGCTAGCTTATCAGAAAACACAAAAAGAAGCATTTTTATGCTTTATATCGGTTATGACAATGAAGAGTAATTGAATTAGAGACAGCTGGTGTTATGCAAATGTGCGCTGTGGGCGGCACGGTAAACGGAAACCACATGACGTATGCAGCGATACGACGATATAAGGAGTGATGCAACGGGAATCAGTAAGCGTCGGATGCAGTATGGACAAGATGAAGGATCTAAGCGCATTTGATCATGGGCAAATTGCCCGACGAATGGGTCACTCCATCTCGAAAGTCGTGCAGGCACTGGGATTTTCACGAGCCACTGTGTCACGGGTGCACCGTGAGTACATCGAATCCAGTAAAACCATCCCTGCAAGTGCCAACTGCCTTGGACAACAGCGTGTGGATGAGCGGGGCCATCGTCGGCTAGCTCGCATTGTAACAGCGGATAGACGGGCCACAGTGCAAGAAACCACTCTGCAATTTAACGCTGGTGCACAAAAACGTGTAAGCAGCCACACCATCCAGAACCATCTCCTTGCTATGGGGTACAGAAGCCATCGTCCCACAAGGGTACCGCAGCTGACCGCACATCACAAGGTGCAAATATTAGCATGGGCGCGGGAACATCGCCACTGGACCCTAGGCATGTAGGAAAATGTTGCCTGGACTGGAGTAGTCGAGATTCATGTTGGTATATGCGGATGGCATTATACGAGTACGGCGTAACCACATGAAGCGATGGATCCTACTTGCGAGCAGGGTGCTCTTCAAGCTGGTGGAGGTGGTATTCTCGTCTGGAGACTGATTACATGTACTGAAATGGGACCCCTGGTACGTGTGACATCGTTCCTCACAGAACAACGCTACCAGGATATCCTGGACGACTATTTGCTCCCGTTTGTGCGTCTTCAACATCCCACCGGGGACCTTATCCTGCAACAAGAAAATGCATTGTGCCATTGCTCCCGAATCGTATCCGAATGGTTGGATGAACACTCCACCGACGTGACCTCGATTCCTTGGCCTGCTAGGTCACCTGAACTCAAACCCATCGAACATATCTGGGATGCCCTCGATAGAGATATTCGAATCTTTAATCTCCTTCATCAAATCTTCGTGAACTGTGGGAGCTTGTTCAGGCGTCGTGGATCCATATGGCTTCCCAACGCTTCCGGTGTCTTGTCGAGTCCATGCCGGGACGAATCGCCGCCATTCTTATATACATTTATGCACACAAGTGTGACAAAACAAGTTTTAAGGTAAGTCGAATGTAGCTTTTTTTTTTTAATGAAAATATAATTTCATTATAACAAGAAATTTAACCCATTGTAAAGGTTTGCAAAAACACAGAAATTACGAATTCTGCTTTAATCCCTCGACTAAACACATAGTATTTTATTAAAAGTCTCTTACAAACATGGTTTGCAAACTCTGCGGAGTTGCGAGTGTTTCCGACACATCAATCAGTTCATCTTTCTAAAACAGATATTAATTTAATTTTAAAAACTATTTTCATTTCTCAGTGTAGATTCAGCGTTCGTCCCGAGTGATGTACTTCAAATGTTGTCTGATTCCAAATATTTAGAAGAGTTGCGTTCTTCCATGGAAAATTTCTGAAATAATATCTTCGTCGTTGCATGTTAATAGCTGTTAAACTATGGAATCGTAACTTAACTCTGAAATTTTATCTGAAGTATCCATACCTACCAAATTTCGATGTCGCACTCCGGAATGTTTCTTGAAACATTAATTGATGCAACGTTTAAGCAAAAAATCACTTTATAAATCTCTGTATGTCGCCTAAATTTACGAAATGAAATTAATTATTGTCGACAAGCTGATTTTCTCTGAGACTTTTATGGAGTGAGTATAACTATCTCTATGCAAATATACAGATTCTCGTGTCCTAATCGAGAAGTAGATTTCGCCTCATAAAATATGCCTATAAGATTTGTAAACACGGATCGTTTAAATCCCAGCCAAAATGGACAAAATGCTGTTTTGAGGGCAATATCTTCCATATCAAATTTCAAGCTCAAGTTATAAAACTGAAGGTTTTAGGAACAGCTAACGTCGGCAAAATTTTGCATTTTTCAAGAGAAACAGTGTTGAATGCAAATTTACTAAGAATGTAGCTAAAATGTTGGTGGTTCAATAGGTAACGTTTTTGTTTAGAATACTGAAAAGTTTTCTTCTGATTAAATTCATATCCGATGATTCGCAAACAGTTTTTGAAATTCTCGTTCATCATCATCTGTAATAAAATGTTTAGAGCAATTTCTGGCATGTTTCATATTCACACCTTTTGTTTATATTTGAGTAACCAGATTTTTTGCAATATCTGATCTTTTGGGAATGCATGATAAATAATCCCACTTCCTTTCGTTTTCGAATTCTTCTATTGTGTACAGAGCAACTGCACAATTTGGCATCGTTTTTATGAAATAATAGCACATAATGGGGGGGTCGTAAGGTTTGTTAGCAAAGAAACACATATCAATATTATTGTTGTTGCCACAATAGTTATCGTGTAACGCTTATCCTTTTTACAATAATAGCCACCTTTATCCTATTACCATAAAAATATGACTTTCGATCACAAAGATAAAATCAAACACCACTAAATAAATGCAAGACTAATAGTAACGGCATGTAAACAAACCAACGAAGCAAATGTTCTGCCTTCATAGCTACATTCCGCGCGAGTCGCTCTAAAATGCTTTCATCACCGTGCATCATTCGTATGACTTAAAATGTAGTACGTCAGTCTCAAGTGAATTCTACATTTCCTTTCTTGTTAAATCCTAGTCAAAGGTTTACGTAATAGCGCTAGCTAACAACTGGAACATTTTAGAAGAGCTCATTTATTGAATTGAAATATTATATCTTTCCAATAATTTACTAAAGCTTCTACCTTTTGGAATGTTTTTCCAGATGTCTCATCAGTGGTCTATATTTTGCTTGCATGTTTTTCGATTTTTCTCAGAATGTATCCTCAAGGCATTTACTGTAGATTGTCCTGTTCTGTTTTTGTCTGAGAAATACGTAGCAGTTTGCCCTTCCTTCGAATATTTTGCGATCGCCAATGTTTCTTTTTTATCAAGTACTACTCGTTTTTTCCCACTTACTCTGTTCGTTTAAAAATCTGAAATAAAAGGGATCTCATAGCAGTGGAGTGATCTACGCCACTGTGGGGAACGCCCAATCATGCACCTCGTTACCTAGGATATGCCATCTGCGTCAGAGCAAGGGAGTGAGGGAGATTCAACTCCAGGAACAAACAATCGTTTTGGGGAATGCAGAACAGCAGAACACAAGAAAGAAGAGGACCAACGCTCCAACGAAACAAAAAAATGCAACGAGGTTTGGCGATTAACTTAGTGTGGCAGAGAACGGGTGTTCACTTTATTCCTTATTCAGTTTTTTTTTTTTTTTTTGACAATCCTGGTAGTTTTCCCATTGCTACAGAATTTAGTGGAAATAAACACATATGAAAGTGGGAATCAATTTCAAAGCATTAGTGACCCATGTAATAAACTATGTAGGAATGAATATATTCTCTGAATGGTAAAATGATATTTTTCACTAGATCAATGCCACAGAGGAAGGGTAACTTTGTCACTTTTGAGCAGAAGGTCAATAATTATGACAACTTTTTTGTAATCCAACAGAACCTTTTAAGTAATGCGAACCAATGAACCTACAATTTGGTTCCCTGGTGTTCGAGTGGTAATGTGTTGTTTTCCTTCGTTCGAGATGTGTGCGGTTTCTAAACGCGAGAGAAACAGTGATGGCGTGTTTCTCATACTTACCTGGAAGGAATGAATCAAAATAGGGGCAGGCAATTGCTTTATAGCCAGCGGATTTTCTCGGTGTAGTGCTTAAGTCCACTGCCCCTGAAAGAGTATCGTGAAGCTCGAACGTACATGCAAGTATATAGAAATTCAGTTTCAAGTACTCCATGTCGATTAAATGCAGATGTCTACTTCTTCGAACCAAGTGACGTAAAATTCATCATATGGGTCAACAGCGAAACAACCAAATAGAGAGCCTCACTAGTTTAGAGTTGTGGCAAAACATTCATAGCAGAGTTTCGTAGGAAATACTGTTTTCTGGAAATAGAATGAATGAAAACAGGACTCATTGAATAACGTACACACAGTAATCTTCTTCAGTTTTATTCTGAGCAGATAACGGATTAAAAACTTGTTCTGGAACGTTTGAAAGCGTTGGATTCACTTACTGTATGTGTTGTTGTGGCGAACGGCGAGGTTACGTTTCCTCGATAAAACTTTTATTGTTCAGGTATTACCAGAATTCGTTCCATGAAAACTCCAGGTGAAAAGTGAGTGTGACAGTTTACGTACGTTCAACTACAATCCTCGATGAAAAAATTTTGATAATCCATTATAATAGAAAACTTAGATATTTGCCTTTCCAAGCTTAAAATTTCCTGCGTACAACTATGTATATTTATTTAACGCCAGAAAAGTATATTCGTTCAACAAGAAATTGCAACTGCCCACTTTCATATGTAATCAACGAAAGATATACATCTATTTATGATGTGTGCGAATTGTATTATTTTAAAGACACTGCGTCAAAACCTTTTCCATTTCCAACTTTCTTTCCCTACGAATGAACATACGTCACACTAATCGAAAGTTCAATTTTCTGAGACACAAATAAGTATTTTAGGATGTATTATATCTCAGGAGTTTTTTAGTTCTAAATGGCATTGTACTAACGTAAATACTTAGTCTGTAAATCATCTTTAAATAAGACCTCTATGATACAAAATAGTATGTATTAAATTTCTGTCCATCCTGTTCAGCTGGCCTGGGCCTCAGTGATAATCAATGGTCCATTCATTGCTGAAGACCGAACAAGCCTGTTGCTATATTTCCTGAATTATTTTACTAATTATGTTTTTATATGAATGATAATTTCGCACAATTTCTAATATTTATACCTATGTAACTGACACATATGCGTACTATATATATACACTGACGGAAAAAATCCCAACACCACGAAAAATAGTTGTAGAGGAATGAAATGGCGGCAATACATTTGTATAAGTAACATATTTAATCGATTAAAATTGCAAGATCACAGCTTAATGTAAGCGCGAGAAGAGCCATTTTAAATGTAAAATGCGGGTACATTAATAACCGGTGTAACCGCCAGAATGTTGAATGTAAGCATGCAAACTTTCATGCATTGTGTCGTACAGGTGCTGGATGTCAGTTTGTGGGAGGGAGTTCCATGCCTGTTACACTTGGTCGGTCAATACAGGGACGGTTAATGCTGGTTGGGGGTGACGCTAGAGTTGACGTCCAATGATGTCCCATACGTGCTCGATTGGAGAAAGATATGGTGATCTAGAAGGCCACGGCAGCATGTCGATACTGTGTAGAGCATGTTAGGTTACAACAGCGGAATGTGGGCGAGCGTTATCCCGTTGGAAAACACCCCTGGAATGCTGGTCATGAATGGCAGCACAACAGGTTGAATCACCAGACTGACGTACAACTGTGCCGTCAGGATGCGTTTGATAACAACGAGAGTGATCCTGCTGTCATTGGAAATTGCTCCCCAGATCATAACTCCAGGTGTAGCTCCAGTGTGTCTCGGCCTCAGTCAGGTTGGTGGCGGGCGCTCACCTGGCCTCCTTCTAACCAACAAACGGCCATCACTGGCACCCAGACAGAACCGGCTTTCATCAGAAAACTCAACAGACCTCCACTCCGTCCTCCAATTTGCTCTAGCTTGATTCCACTGACGTCGCAAACTGCAGTGGTTTGGAGTAAGTAGAATGCACGCTACAGGGCGTCTGGCTCGAAGCTGTCCTTCAAGTAACCGATTTGCAACAGTTCGTTGTGCCACTGTGGTGGCAACTGCAAATCGAATTGGTGCCGCAGACACAGTACGATGCGCCACGGTAATACGCCATACACTGCGTTCTGCCCTCGCAGTAATGCCACGGGCCCAGCCAGTACCCGGTCTTCTTGAGGCAGTACCTTCCCTTGACCACCGCTGCCAACTATCATGAACAGTGGCTACATTCCTGCCAAGCCGTTCTGCAATATTGCGGAACGAAAATTCACCTTCTCGTAGCCCTATTACACGACCTCGTTCAAACTCCGCGAGCTGTTGATAATAGCTTCTTCGTCTTCTTAAAGACATTCTTGACTAACATCAACACACTACGTCGAATCTCAACGATAACTAACGCTCACGAACGTTACAGCGCGTATTTACAGCAAACCTGCTTTGCATGTTCCGAGGGGCGTTACTAGCGCCACACGTATGCGCCAAGCGCGAAATTTGCATAGACGTCATCTTACAGATGTTTTATCACCGCCTACCAACTGTCGTTTATCTAACACAACCCCTTCTTGGTGTTGGGATTTTTTTCCGTCAGTGTATATCATAAGTAATTTGAAAATCCCAGCCGTAATACACTGCTGGACAATTGCTAAGGACGAATCATAAACGGCTATATAGCGCATAAGAAAGTAAGTGTGGTTGGATGCCAAGTGAAATAAAATAATGTCAGAATGCCAGGACATTACAAGAAAAACAATTATTGTGCTCTGAAATCTAGAAGGCTTTGGAACGTGTTGAAGGGAAAAACATGACATTATGTGCAGAATACGTAAACGTTAAAAAATGCAATTACCGTCCGCAGGCGTTTCGGCGTAAGATGTCAATACGGAATATGGCCACCATGGAGGGCAATGCAAGATTCCACACGTCGTGTCATGCTTTCCACAATATTATCAAACAGCTGTTGGGGTAATTTATCCCATTCCTCTGTCAGGGCACGGATGAGGGTGTCCTTGTTTAATGGAGGGCATTGGCGACCAGCAAGACTCCTCCCCAAAGCATCCCACACATTTTCAATGGGATTCAGATCTGGAGAACGTATTGGCCATAAGAGGCGTTGAATATCCTCGCTCTCAAGACACTCCTGGACAGCGACTGTTCGATGGCATGTAGCGTTGTCGTCCTGAAAATTAATCTACCACCGACAGCACCACGGAACATGTGAACATGAGGTAGCAGAACATCATTAATGTATTGTTGGCCAGCCGTAGTCCCAGTTGGAAGCACATAGAGGGAAGTACGGCCATTGATCATGATGCCAGTCCATACCATGACACTACATGTCGGATATCGGTACCTTTCCTTTATGCTTGCTGGACAATATGCAGTACCACTGTCACTCCAGATCAGTTGTCGTCGACTATCAGACGATAGACTGTATCTACTCTCATCTGAGAAGAGGACAGCCGACCAGTCGTTATCAGTCCAATTGCGATGTTGATGGCACCATTGCAAACGAGCGGTACGGTGACGTCTGGACAATGGGATGCACATAACAGGACGGTGGGCGTATAGTCTTCCTTTATGCAAACGTCTGGCGACAGTTTTCGGGAAATCCGCTTGCCAGTAGCAGCCAGAAACTGATTTGCTACCTCACTAGCAGTGATGCGCCGGTGTCTTTTTGTTGATAGCACTATGTACCGATCTTCTGCAGGTGTCGTACTGCGAACACGACCTCCCACGTGACGTTTGCTACACTCTCCATTTGTTTGAAATCATTTCCAAAGCCTTAAAACGACATTGTGTCTGACATCGAACTCCCTGGCAACATCTGTTATTTTTCGCCTTTCTTCAATCTTGCCAATAATACGGACACGCGTAAAATCATCTAGGTGATGTCGGGAAGACATACTGAAAATTGCAAGTTCGTCAATTGATTCTTTCCCTTTCAACTTTGCGTTTGAACAACAACGGTCAGTACGCGTGAAATCCTTTATATCTCTTATCAGCGCTATGACGTCACGAACAAGTTCGGCAATCCAAGATTTGCATACGCACAACACGTCTTACTGTATCCCGCACTTATGCTAATTTCTACATTTTCCTGCTTTCCATTTTATGGTTGCTATCGTTGCTATTGTCATCCGTCCTTAGCAATTGTCCGGCAGTGTACATTGCTCCGTGCATAGAAAATATAAAAAAAAGAGAGGAAAGAAACATTCTATGGGAACGCTTAAATGCGTGACTAAATCGTAATCCCAAACGTGTAGGAAATTTGAGCAGGAGGGAAATATTTGGAGTACTATAATATACTTCACATGGTAGTCATCTTCAACGAAGAATATTATAAGTAACAATAAATCTTATAATAATGTGTTTGAAACGTTTGTTTTCCGTATATTCTTTCTAAAAGTTGATATATTCAAAATTTAAATCTGATTAATAGCTTTCGACAAACTTTTAAAAATATCAGTTTTTCGAAGGGGCCGCAATATTTAAAATTGTAAGTAGTGTATTAGAACAGATATTGAGAGATACAAACCGTAACATTAAAGAGCTACACCCTATATATTTGATATTTCAAAGCGTGCCACTTACACACACAATATGAATATCTGTGAGTCAATAAAAAATAGAACAGGAAAGTTTTCTCAGCAAAACATTACTGCCCTTTACACATAATATCGATGATAAATGCCCACGTCATTTTTGAACCAGAAGATCATTTAGGCAACCTTTTGTCATGTTATGTTGTCATCGTTTTCAGAAAATTGGAATTTTTCATGTTGGACTAGTGTTATTAAATTGGACGATATTTGCAGGAAAAGATAAACGGTATTATAACTGCTGACATTTTCCTTCTACTTTTTGCCCTTAAATGCCACGTGGTAGTTTTCATTTCATGTAAAATGTTTAGCAAAGTCCGTGACAGATTCTCTCATGCCCACATTGCACTACGGAAGTGCAGTGTTTTCAAAATAACATGGATTGCTCCTAATGACGTAGGATTCTAGCTGACACAAAGTAACATTGTTTAAGTCAGGGTTTGAAAAATACAATATTTTAGAGCTAACAGCAAGAAGTCGTGGGATAACCGTATTTCCTTAACTGAATTAAATTTTGTACATTCTGAACACACAGCAATATTTCAGTGAGGCACTGAACACAAAAGAAAGTGTTTCATGACAGGACTCTGCACAAACACTTTGTTTGCGCGAACATAAGAAATAAGCTTGTAAACATGCTTTATTTTTTTAGCAAATTCATTTTAATTTTGTATTAAAAGAAGATTTTTCTGAAACAACCGTTGTTAAAAAGTTTTGGTGTTTCTGCTGCTCAGCGCGAAAGACTTTCAGGAACATGACATAATTTCTCCTAAAGTGCCGTATTTAGGAATGCGCAATTTGCTAAGTTATGATACATAATTGCCATACAATACAATACAATTATTTTATTGCACACATTTAAAACTTACAGTTATATGAAAGTGCAATACACCAGGAGGAATCTGAACACATTGGTTGTAAGGCGATTCAGCCTATCAGATATAAGAAAAAGGAATAAAACATATATCAAAACAAGTAAGATGGTTATAACAGAAGTACCACTGTTAGCAGCATGCTTGGATTTAAAATTGAATGATAGTGTTGAGATTGGTTATGCAGATCAGGGTGATTTACAATGTTATTCTTCAGAGACAAGGAACACTTTTTGATATTTTCCAGAGATCTGATGCTCTCTGGGAGATTATTCCATAGGCTAATGGCTTTATACACTATGCTATTTAAACCATAATTAAGTATAACACACGGCTGACATAATTTGTTGTTAGCAACAGATCTGGTGAAGATAGAATAATCCAGATATTTGATGTCAGAATGAAAAATCGGCAGTTTAAGATGCATTTAATTAAAAAAACATGATACCTAGTTTCAAGGTAAAACTTTCATGAATTTTTAGAATATTTAGCTTTAGAAATAATGGTTTTGAATGATACGTGTAATCTGTGTTCAGTATATAGCAAACAGATTTCTTCTGTAATTTGAGCAATCATAACTTATCGTTTGCACTTATATTTGAATACCAGGATTCCAGACAATAGGAGTTTGTAATAAGCAACTTTCGCATGGGTATAAATAAAAGCACAGTAAAATGTTTTTAGGAAATTGATACGGAAGAGATGATGAATTTTACCAAGTAGGCCAAGCTGTAAGGAAACATTTTTTTAAAATAAACTGAACATGCGAATTCCAGTTAAAGAATTCATTAAACCATACACCATAATACTGAACTTTGTCTACAATTTTAAAGGGGAGATCTTTAATCCTGACTGGAAAGTGTTTTATGTCCTCTCTTTTATTAACATTTCGGAAACACGGAGTTGTATTTTTAAATATTAAGTGATAATTTGTTAGAGCATAACTGATGAGATAAATTTGTTAGATCATTATTGATCATTTTCTGTAACTTATGCAAATCATGACATTTTTGAAAAATGACAGTGTCATCAGCATATAGCAAAGCATGAGTTGATTGCAGGCACAGAGGAAGGTCATTAATATATAACATGAGCAGTAACGGTCCCAATACCGAACCTTGAGGCACTCCAGATAAAATATTAGGTCGATCGAATTTATTTTATTTACAGTGACATACTATTTACGATTAGAGCGGTAGCTCATTAAGAGGGAAATAATTGCGCCACGAAAACCGTACCTGGGTAATTTATGTAGCAAAATGCCATGATTTACCGTGTCAGAAGGCTTTTTGGAAATCAATAAAAACACAAATAATATAAAAACTGCCATCTAGTGCTTCGGAAATGAAGTTTGACAACTTAGCAACAGCCATTTCAGTAGATCTGTTTCTTTGGAAACCGAACTGATCCAAAGAGAAAAAAATCAATCATTCTGCTGTGAATAGACTTTTCAAAAATTTTACTCTAGACGGGTAACAAAGATATTAGGTCTGTAATTACAGGTAGATTCCCTATCTCCTTTTTTAAAAATAGGAATAACTTTAGCGATTTTCAGACTGTCAGGTAACTGACATGAATAAAAACTCAGATTTATAATATGTGTTGTAAGTGGTACTAAAATAAATATCGAGTCTTTTATTACTCTGCTATTAATATTGTCTGAACCAGCACTTCTTTTTAGGGACAATGAAGTGATAATATTATAGGTTTCAGTATCGTCCAATAGGCGTAGAAACATTGAAAAAGGAACTTTCTTAATTTTGGATAAAAAAAATCTTAACCTTTAGTATTTGTGGGCAAGTTTTGCTGATATGCTAAACAATGACCTATGTTAATGAAGTAATTGTTGAATTCATCAGCGACTGATTTTGAACCAACATTAAAATTACCAGAATATCCTTTTAACATCAGCGGAGTTACAGTAGCATAGGATAGTTTGTTAATAGCTGATTTGATTATTTTCCATTTTGATATGAGTTATTTCCTGCATCTGAAATAGCGAGGTTGTAATAAGCAACTTTCGCATGCTGAATAACATTTCTTAGGGCATAATTATACCTTTTATACTTATCGCGTAAGTTACTGTTATAAGGATTATTTCTCCTTTTTCTTACAAAGATTACTACTTATTTTTTATTGATCTAATAATTACATTGTTCATCCAAGGTTGGATCTTAATGTCATATTCAGTCTTAACTATCTTGTGAAGGTTGTGATCTCAAGGAAATCATTCAAAATGCCTTGCAAAATTTCGGTAGCTATAGTTGGACAAGTTGTATTGTAGATACCCGACTTGTCCCAGTAAAAATTTGAGACTAGGTCAGCTAACGTGGTGTGGTCACAATAGGAGATTGCTCTGTGGTTAACTGCATTGGCAATTAGAAAAACTGGAACATGAATGAAGACAGGGTTGGAATCACTAATACTAAAATCAATCACTCCGGACTCTAAAGCAGTATTAAGTAAGTTAGTACCAATATGGTCTAGAGTATTGGCACCAAGAATAGGTAAAGAAATGCACATCTTAAAAAAATTGCCTGATAGCATATTAAGATAGATTTCACTTAGAGATAGGTAAAGGTCCTGGCATATAAAAACTTGTCACTTCTAGTGAGAGTCTTAACATCTGAAGATGAGCCCGCTGTGTGCTCGAAATATCGTATGTGTGACTTTAACTTTGTATATATTTTAACTTGTGTTTTTAGTGATTAAACGTTTAGGCCTAACAACATCGTTATTTCCCAAGTTTTCTCATCGTGCAATACAGCGAGATCTCTAATTAGTGTAGTACGTCATGTACGTGTTCTTTTATCATTATCACATGCTTGTCTCTCATTTATGTATTTTTAAGTTGATATGCAAGTACTACATACAGTGAACTTGTAACATTAAATTTAATGAAGAGTTAAACTAAATTTGTATGTACTTTCAGTAATGAAGCACTCTCGCTAATCTGTTTTATCCCTCTGCGAAAGGAATAGCCGGATTAGCAAGAGTCTGGTGCATTTCTGCCATTATCTACGCAATCGTCGAAGCCAGTGTTCCCAAACTGTACGTCGCGGCTCCACGGGGTGCCGCTGAAATCAGCAAAGTGTGCCTAGGAATCCTGTCTCTCATATTACCCGTTGTCTAAACATGAATGATGCGCCGATAATGTTTTGCTCAGTGCATGTCTTCGTAGGCCTTCTTGAATTATGCCCTTTGAGGTTAGAAACGCTTCATTTATTTTGTTCTGCTTCAATAATGTTTTGTTAGATTTGATTAGTAACACTCTCACTTTTACTTTAAATATATGGGGCAGCTATACCACAAGAACATTCAAGAGCACCTGCGTGTTTAATCACGCTCAACGAAGGAAGGTATCTCAGTTTCCAGAAACGGGTTAGCTGCGGCTTTCTACGCAACAATCTCCGCCCATCAGGCAACGCAGCCAATTAACGCCTGAATCTCTCCAGCTCATTCCGCTAGTCAAACCAATGACGAAAGGTACTCACCCGTAGCGATGACTACCTGGCCTGTCTCCAAGAAGGTGACAGACCAGTTAGTCATCTTTACGGGTGAGTAACTTTCGTTGCAGCCCATTACGACTGTGTGTGTGCTGTGTTAGTCTTGCGAGTGTATGATGGTGCGTACGACCCTTCTCCACACATATTTAATTTGGACACAATGAAGAGTTCGTCTGAGCAAAATGAAGTGCCAGGTTCTTCTGTCGAAATAAACGACTGGAAAGGAAACACCACTTGGAGAAAGTTAAAAAACCACCACTTACAAGGAGAAACGAAACACCACTTACGACAGGCATCTAGTTTAAGGTTTCACGTGTGCAGAGGTTAACAAAGAGGAACGTCCTGAATGTGTAATCTGTTTTGGAGTATACATTGAGCACGTTCCGTACAATCAATGCTTCCAAGTAAACTAAAGAGTACTTTTGGAAGTTTTCACCCAAATGTGGTCAGAAAGCCAAGGGAATTTTCTGTAATGAAACTTAAAGCAGACAAATCATAAAACTTCTACTTTCTCAAAACAAACCGAATTTAGTAGTAAAACTCCACACAACTGTAGAAGAGCTAATTTGGCCTGCTTCTGTTGATATGGTAATATTCATGCTCGGCGAGGATGCGGGTAAACAACCACTTAAAGTGACCTTTTTTAATAATACTATCAGCCGGAAGATAAATGACATGGCTGAAGATATTAACGACAAGTTAATTTGTTTGTCAGGCTTTTTAACGAAAAAAAATGTTGAGGATTTACAGTTCTGTAGAGAAATGAAAGGTGGAACTACAGGTAAAATCATGTTTAATGTTTTGGATGAATTTATGGTACAGATTCAGATTTATTGGGTGAGATGTGTTGAAGTTTGTTCCGACAAGGGTCGTGGATTTGCAGGATGCTTTCAAATTCTTCAAGCTGTCATACAGTCCAAAGCACCTCAGGCTGTTTGGACACAATGTATAATACACAGAGAAGTGCTGTCAGCAGTGTCCTATGAAAGTTTTTTGTGTGAATTTAACTTTATGACAGTTTTGTGTGTGTTTTTGTTAAGTGAAGCACTGCACGAGATTCTCAAAATAGTCATCAAAGTGTTAAATATTATTAAAACAAGACCAATTAAAGCGATATTTCGTGCGAAGCTGTGTGATGGCATGGGTACGCCGCCCCGGTGGTGCAGTGGTCTAAGGCGCTGGCCTCTGATCATTCGTCCGTAAGGGGTCTGGGTTCGAATCCCGGTCATTCATGGATGTTGTGTTTGTCTTACGGCACTGGCTCTCTCCCTTCCCTGGAACCAGTGACCCTAAATTAGGGACGGGCGACTGCTTATAGCCCATTGAGTTGCTCACGGTGGTCGTTAAACCTCCAATCAAAAAAAAAAATGGCATGGGTACGAAACACTCATGCCTTCTGTTGTCTCGGTGGCTGTCCCTATGTAAGTTCCTGCTTTGGCTGTATGAACTGAGGACAAAAATATACTCGTATCTACAGGATGAAACATTATTTTGCTGAAAAATTTATAGACGTACACTATTTGATAAGAATGGCTGTTATTTCTGATCTTTTTGAAAAATTGAATGCACTGAACAAGTCCTTGTGAGGCAGTAATGCATGATAACATATTGCAGCTTTCAAATAGTTTCAGGGTTTAAGAAGAAAGTGATCCGTTGGAAAAGCAGTGTAAGCAAAGTAGAGTTGGGCAGGAAGGCATTACAAAGTAATCGAAGTATATATTACAATTAACGTGCAATGCATTACCTTGTAATGAATTGGAAGCTAATCCGAAATATGGTTTGCACAAGGTAATGAAATTAGTCTGTAATGCATTACAACCAAGAAGATATAATTCAATTATTTAATTATGCCATTCAGACTCAATGGAAATATTTGGTAATGAAATTACACAATCTGCAAATAATAATTGCATACTAATAATTTATAGAAACGTACATGTGCCAAAAGCAATGTCTAAAAATGTCGGCCATGTAACACAGTGGACATAGACCGAAGTGTCCTGTAGAATGTTCTAGAATCGGCATCGGAAAGAATGGGTTAGACGTTGGTAGAATGTTGCAGAGTGAATGCGCAGTTGGAAGTTGGCGAGCTTTATGTAAATAAAAAATATTCCAGACGGTTCAGGTCCTGTCGCGAAGTTTATATGAAGGAGTCAATCGCTCGCTAGTCCAGTGTTCGTATAGGGCAAGTAATGGGCAACACTTGAGAAGTACGGCAAAAATGTCAAGATTTCGCAAATTTCTGTAATATTCGGCAGTGCACCCTGAGTTGCTGAACTGTGAATGTAGTGCTAATATATGCTTGTGGGCCGCCCCGGTGGCGCAGTGGTCTAAGCGATGGCCTCTGATCATTCGTCCGAACGGGGTCCGGGTTCGAATCCCGGTGTGGCATGGATGTTGTGTTTGTCTTACGGCACTGGATCTCTCCCTTCCCTGGAACCAGTGACCCTAAATTAGGGACAGGGGACTGCTTATAGCCCATTGAGTTGCTCACGGTGGTCGTTAAACCTCTAATCAAAAAAAAAAAAAAAAATATGCTTGTGGCTATAGTGGGGTAATTATTTTGGAGAGTGAAACGTATGTAATGGACAAGAACACTGTACTGGAGATGGACGAAATGAGTATGTCTAACCGAAATAAACATCCCCTTCGTACTTATTTCATATGTGTTATTACGTTCAAATAACTTCACTTGCGGCGAAGGTGGGACAACCACTCATGTGATACACTTACAATCTTCAATACCTGCATACACGCATTTGAGATCGAAAGGGTGGAAAAATTGTAAAATAAGCTACACCACGTGTATTAAGTTATTAATTTCCCACCGCGTTTGCTTAGATTTCCAAGCATCCTAATATATAATTTCCTAGAGTCCTCCTCCGTGCCATTTTTTATTTCGTCATAGTAACAACCGAGAAACAAATGTTTGTGACTTCACGCTTAGCTTTTCATGTAGGAGACGTCATCACCTACACGCACACAGATCAAAGGGGAAAATCACTTTGTTTTGTTTCTATAGCAACAAAGAACACAACTGCTTGCGTGACATCATCTAATTCAAATCATTCTAATATGACGTCAAAGATGCGTTACATCACACGGTCAACTTCTTAGAGATACGAAAACTTTACATCAGAAATTTTGGTTCACTCCCTCAACCGGTGTATAGCCATCTGCATGTGGCAACGTTTAGAGTACGACGATCTGACAATGTGAAAAAAATAGCTCACGGATATTGTTACAGGGTTCACAGTCAGGGTGTACGAAAAATGTTGTGTATAAGGAAGTGTTGACGAAATACGGACTGAAGGTTTTATACAAAACACATAACAAACACACAGCCCGTCGTATCAAATTCCATAATCGACTAATCGGAAAATTGCCCGAAAGCTGTGAACCAACGTCACCATCTATTGGCGTGGAACTCAAAACACAATAAATACACTGCTGGCCACACAAAATGCAGCACTAAGAAGGAAGCATCCGATTGGCCTGAAATTCGCAGCATACGTCGCCCGCGAGAGAACATGCAAACAATTAGCATTGCAGGGCATATGCAAAGCATGTGCGCCCGACACGCCACCGAAAAGCACTATAAGAAGGGTGCACAGAAAGCTGGGTGTAAGTAGTGGAAGTGTTTTGTGCTTCCGGACCTGTGCGTGGGAAGCCTCCTGATGACTCGTCGCATAATACGGCAGTCATTCCAGCACGTTTCGGTGTTCGACAGAGGACGAATAGTGGCTTATCGCGAGAGCGGTTTATCGTAACGAGACATCGGCTCCCGTGTGGGACAATATCCAGCCACAGTGAGCCGAGTATAGATTTCGTGGGTGCAGGGGAGACTGACGGACAAACGTGAGCGATTGCTGCAGCCGCGGCACACCACCGAACGAGAGGCCCGGCATGTTGTGCGGCGGGCATTGACGGCTCGCACCGCCCCATCACGAACGTTAGCGCAGGAATTAGGGTGTGTTGCGCAACAACCTGTGTCAGCACGTACCGTTCGACGTCGTCTGCAAGAGATAGGACTTTTCGCACGGTGCCCATTGCTCCGATTACTATTAACGTTACATCACCGGCGAGTGCGGCGGCAGTGGGCCGTTGAACGCCGCAGCTGGACTACGGAATGGCACGACATTTTCTTCTCCAACGAATCCCGCTTCTGCGTGCAATACCACGATGGTAGGATCCGCGTGAGGCAGCACTTCTGCGAGAGACTGTATGACGCCTGTATTATGCATGTCCATACCGGTCTGTCGCCTGGCGTTATGGTTTGGGACGCAATTGGATATGAAACACTCACCCCTCTGGTACGCATCGCCGGTACACTCAACAGCCACCGCTACATCTCCGATGTTTTGGAGTCTGTAGTCCTCCCTTACCTGCAGGACCTGACATCGGCCACATTTTAACAGGACAATGCCTGCCCGTACGTGGCACGCATCGTGCAACAATTCTTCACGGCTCACAAGGTGTCACTGCTGCCGTGGCCCGCCTGTTCTCCAGATATGTCACCCAACGAACACGTCTGGTCGTTGATCGGCAACTGAGTGGCTAGAAGAACCACCCGCGACTACGCCTGATGAACTGTGGCAACGTGTGGAAGCAGCCTGGACCGACACACCCCAAGCCCACATCCAAAGCTTCTTTCCTTCGATGCCGCGGCGTGTTGCGGCCGTTATTGCAAGCCATGGGGGCCACACGATCTATTGATGTCTGCGTGTTCCGCTAGTCGCACGGGCCTGTAAGCTCAATCGTTTCATCTTTGTATATGTTGTTATGTGTCCAGTAAATCTGGCTTTGCTATCTCGTGTCTTTCTTGGTGTTGCATTTTGGGTGGCCAGCAGTGTAAATGTCAATAATTTCTATATCACAAATTTTATTCTTCCCCGTCGTCATTGACGGGCTTTCACCAAGTGTATCTATAAACAGTTATACTATAAGCATTGACATGAAGTACATTTTGTTTTTACTCATAAATTTCCATATTTATTGCATTCGTTTATTCGATATTACTCCATATGTTTTCATTCATTTGCTTCTCTGTTGGGTATTATTTCCTTGTCATACTTCCACGGGATGCTGCGTGCTCAAACCTAAACAGATGCAACAATACATTTCCCAAAACCAAGCATTCGCCTGCCAATTGGAGGCTTTGTCATGAAAAGTGACATTAGACGAATAATAACACTTTTGAAGTTTAAGATTTAAACCTGAAAAAAAAGCGAATTTTGTAGTTTTAGATATAACAATATAATGTTGCGGTTTTCATTACATGAGTTCAATTTTGACGTAGTGTAATTGGTAATGATATCAAGTTATAGTCGTTGTTTGTATCGATTTAAGAGCCGGTGGTGAACGGAGATCCACGGTGATGGCAACTCAGTCGACACACTTTCATTGCAAACATCATTTCGAGTGACTATTTCTCTCGCCCTCTGATAGAGGTTCCGCTAAATGTTGTAAACAGATCCACCCGTTTCATTTCATTCCAAAGGGAAATTACTGTTTTGTAAAGTACTTCCTTTTCCAGAGCACTTGCGCCTCTCCCTTCCCATAAGTCCCGCATATGCTCTTTATGTCTCACGCATAAAGACCGTTTTATCATGCCGACGTAAGAATTTATTGAGGAATCCGGTGATTTCAAAGAAATAGTATATACTCCTGCAGAATAATCTTCGTCTGCTTTTCGCTAGCTGTCATTAATATTTTACCAATCGATCTTGGTTGCTTGAACGGCACTTCAGAACCATGTCTTCTATGTACGGAATACCCTAGGAATATGCTAAAGAGTATGGTCCTTCACAACTTTCAGGAAACCACGATCAGAGAGACCTCTGAATTTGTCACAAGAAATGACGATACAATATCTGTTGAACTTCCGTCACCCTGGATCTCCTCTCTCCACAGGCAACAAAGAATATGACTTGATATCTTTAATTGTTATCTATTTGAACATTGGAAGCCAGTGCTGACGACTGACCACCGTTATGGCGCACTTCGTTATTGCGCTGTTGTTCCCAGTGCGGGAGGTGGACTATCTGACGAGTGTTCGAGCACCGTTCTGCCGAACATCTACTCTGCGATTTCTCCACAGATCCCCCGGGTGTACGTACAGGAATGCGTGAACGGTTCCCTCTGAAGTCCGCTTCGAACGCACTTTATTTTTAGTCCCCCCTTCCCTAGACTGACACGGTTTATCCGATGAGTGTCAAAGCGCTGGTACTAAAAACAATACAAAACGACTAAAGTCTTCTGCCATCTTTCGGTAGACACCTACGGGAATTTAACCCATGGCTTATAATGAAAATGAATAAACAGCTCAAGTAACTTTACTGTTAAATTTTTCAATTAGAAACCGCATTCTGTTGTCTCGGTTTTAATTTTAAACACCAAACAGGCTATTACGCCTCTAATGTAACTTGCTTTGAAAATGCCTCCCGTTGGCAGGCGGAAGCTCGGTGAATTAAAATACTTCTTTTTTACTACACTAAGTACAGATCTACATATATGATATTATTGCCTTTTCGGGTATTGTGATGGACCTAATATTGTTTGGATATTTCCTTGAGATCTCTGGTTTGTCTTTCAATACTTTCTTGTCATATGATGAGTTTACTTAGTTTTAACTATTTTGAAATTTTCTGAGTAATAACTATTTTCCATTTCCTGAGTAATCATCTCTGCTGCAGCAGGACGTGTCCGTGTTCTACCGCTTCGTGGGCGTGCTGCAAAAGATTCCGTTTCCCCCAATTTGTCACCATTCTCCGCAGCGCAGCACTTTCCATCGGTGCTTTCCCACAGCGATCACATTTCAGTGACCGGTAGGCTCTCAACTCAGCACTCGCACATTTAGCGTTGCAATAGAACAATTTCACCACGAGCGCTTTGTCCGGTAATGACAGCATACTGACACGGACCACTGTGACTTGTGGTGGCTTATCAGCTGCTGCTTTTATAACCACTATCCCAGACTTATTCGAATATGGCGCCATCTGGCTATGAAAAATGTAAGTAAAATGAGTAAAAATTTATGTGATTTCATATAAAAACTCGATGTCATTTTAATCATTTGTACGCAAGCCGGGTTGCCGTACTCTCAAACCTCCACCAGTTATTACGTTTTCAAAATTTGCAAGACTTTTGGATCACCCGGTATAATTTCTCCGAATTATATGCTGCACAAAAATAATAATTGAAATTATTTAAAATTAATTTGTACCATGCTCATGAACCACAAGGAATCTAAAACATTTCAATAAATTTTACATCTACGTGTATTACAATATAAATGGAAAAAATCACCAATGTCTGCTAAAATAATTGTATACATAAATATGTATACCAAATTCCTTTCCTGAAAAGGAAAATAAAAAGGTCCAACATTGTTTTTTTCAAAAAAGGTTTCTTAAAACAAAATATAGAGGAAACACTCTTTGCTTCTTATTTCATAAGTGTTGAAGTTGTACATCAAACTGATCTTCCTTAGAAAATAATAAATATAATGAGTAATATTGTCAGCTTGCATAAAATCATTGTGCATACTTTTGTAGTGTATATGGAGATGTTTCCGTAAAGGCGTTACGAAACATATTCTTGAGGCATCAATATTTAACAATTTTAGAAACGCGACGAGATTTGTATGGAAAACGTCTATTCAAAATAAGAAAGTTACTAAAATTAAATATTAGAGACAAAAAAGAGAAAGAAAACAAAACCCTTGTTATGATCACCAGGTGAGTGTTGTAGTTCTTTCCTGAACAAATGCTAGAGAATTCGGCAATTATTCAAAAATTCTAAAACATCGTTAAAGCTAAATACTTTATCAGTCATCACAAGTTATACAGTAATTATTTTTAACTTATGTTGAAACAAATCGCTAAATAGAGCTGAGTTTTATTACTGTTCTTATTTAGAAAATCAAAAAGCAAGGTCAATAAAGAAAAAGTTGTTAAATACAAAGCACATATAGCGTATGAAATCCGTTTATTTTCGTCGTGTAGTCAGCACAAATATTCGCCAAGCTTTCGCACTCCACTGGGAGGCTTTTTCAAGGCAATGATAGACACAAAAATGCAGAGAATTTCAACATGTAAAGAACAAGATGATTTTTGAAAATACCGCGGGGGACATCACGAGCATATTACATGAATTTTTTATCACGTAATTATACAGAGCGCCGTGATGTGTTTCCATCTTTTAATAATGTATGCCAAGACATTGGTAGTTCCGTACAGATTATATCATTGCATGCCACTTTGTTGGACAGGATTTCAACTGTTTCTGTGATGGCAGTCTCTTTGAAATTCGTGTAAGGGGCAATTTTTCTAATATTATTCCACACAGGAGCTGCCGAGCAATGCATGACTTCTCTGGCGTGGGCTGTATTCTGCATGTCCTGCTTCACACTTCGTACGTGTTCTTTGCATCTAGTAGTGTCCAAGGATCGATTTGTCATTCCGATATATATCTTTTATATGTTATCAGGTTATACCAACGGTATAGCGTACACACCCGCCTTTTCTTTCTCACACTGTCTTTCCTTGCAGCTTGATATTATATGTGATAACGGAGTCGGGGACTTCATTGCTATTAATATGCGGTATTTGCGTAATAAATTCTTTAACCAATATGTAAAGCCTGGAATATATGTGATGGATCCTGCGTATCTCATTGTCCTACTAGGCGATTTTTCTATTGCTGATATTATACGATTTCTCACAGTCTTATGTACTCTGTCATTATCATCCTTCTTAAAACTAGCCTTTAGATCTTTGCTAAAGATATTCTCAATTTCTTTATTATTTAGATATTCGGGTTTGCATACGTTGTACGCTCTATGGAACCACGCTCTAAATGCGGAAAGTTTGTACTCCTTTGGGTAGTGCGAATGAGGAGAGACAAGGTTCGGTACTGCTGTCGGTTTATAATAAATGTTAAAATCGTAACTGGATGTTCTATTTCTTCTGAGCGCGACGTTAAGATAATTCAACGTCCCGCCTTTTCCAAGCTCCATGGTGAACTTTATTGTATTGTGCAGGTTATTTATCTGCGCATTAAATCATTTAATTTGTCTACTCCATGTTCCCATATGAAGAATATGTCGTCAGCATAGCGGATCCAAACTCGGGTTTCTTGATACAATTTAAAAGGATGAGATCTTCTAGCGGTCTAAGTACTGCTTCCGCAAGGACTGCAGATAAAGGTGAACCCATCGGTGCTCTTTTAGTTTGTTTGTAGATGCTTTCATCCAACTTGAAATACTTGTGGTTAATAATCATATTTAAGGCGGCGATAATTTTCTTTGTTTGGGTTGGTGTGAATTCACGGGAAGTGACGACTATTTCTTCAAGGTTTGCGACTGCTTCTGATATAGGTATCGATGGATATGAAGACACTATGTCGAAACTTCCCATTATATCATTATCAAATATATTTAACCTTCTTGCGCGCTCCACAAATTATTTTGTTGACTTGAGTACGTAATCAGAGTTTTTTAAACGTTCAGAGAATAATTTAGCTACGGATTTTCGTAATATGTACGTAGGAGCTTTATTTTTTGCAACTATATGTCTAAGGGTAGATCCAGGTTTATGATTCTTTATTCGTATAAAGAGTGGTGCAATTGTAGGGCCTGGTGGAAGCTTTGCTGACATTGCAATAATTTCCGGTAGATCTTTGTCCCTGGCTAGAGCTTGAACTTTCCGTATTATGCTGTTTAGAGGATTCTTCGACTGCGGAATTGAGTCCGATTAATCAACAAATTCCTTAAGTTTCCAATGCAATCAGACCTGTTCATAATGGCAATCTGATTCGACTTGTCGGTTAGGATAATCGATATTCTAGGATCATTGCGTAGGTTCTCCAAAACTTTCTTAATCTGTCTGTCACTTTCCTTAAAGTTCCTTTTTTTCAATTTTCCTGCTGTAAAATTCAATACACTGCTTTCTAGTTTCGTTAACGCTAAACATCTGGTCATGTCACGATCTTCTGCTGGAACTTGAGAGATTATACTTTCTACCTCTGATATTAACTGCTTGATATTCAGCTTCGATGGAGGGCAATATTTTGGCCCTTGCTCCAAAACCTTTACTTGTTCGGTTACTGTCGATTCATTTATGAAGGGGACTCTGTAATTATTAGTTCGAATCGGAGTTGATCGAAGAACCTCTAGTTTTTTGCGATGCTTCTTATTCAGGACTTTTTCCTCTCTTGAAATCAGAACACTGACTTTTCGAAGAAGTATATCAAATAAAATGGGTGGGGTTATAATCTCTAACTCCTGGTAATGTCTGAAAGTTCTGGAATGTAATTTCATTACCAGGATTCATTTTTCCTTCACTAGGTGTGATAGTGTTTTCTCGAGAAATTCTTTCTTACCTCGCTGGAACCAAGGTCTAAAGGCTGGATATAAGAAGGATGATATAGACAGAGTACATAAGACTGTGATAAATCGTATAATATCAGCAATAGAAAAATCGCCTAGTAGGACAATGAGATACGCAGGATCCATCACATATATTCCAGGCTTTACATATTGGTTAAAGAATTTATTACGCAAATACAGCATATTAATAGCAATGAAGTCCCCGACACCGTTATCACATATAATATCAAGCTGCAAGGAGAGACAGTGTGAGAAAGAAAAGGCGGGTGTGTACGCTATACCGTTGGTATATCCTGATAACATGGAAAAGATGTATATCGGAATGACAAATCGATCCTTGGACACTACTAGATGTAAAGAACACGTACGAAGTGTGAAGCAGGACATGCAGAATACAGCCCTCGCCAGAGAAGTCATGCATTGCTCGGCCGCTCCTGTATTGAATAATATTAGAAAAATTGCCCCTTACACGAATTTCAAAGAGACGGCCGTTAGGGAAACAGTGGAAATCCTATCCAACAAAGTGGCATGCAATGATATAGTCTCTACGGAACTACCAATGGCTTAGCATACATTATTAAAAGATGGAAACACATCACGGCGCTCTGTATAATTACGTGATAAAAAATTCATGTAATATGCTCGTGATGTCACCCGCGTTATTTTCAAAAATCATCTTCGTTCTTTACATGTTGAAATTCTCTGCATTTTTGTGTCTATCATTGCCTTGAAAAAGCCTCCCAGTGGAGTGCGAAAGCTTGGCGAATATGTGTGCTGACTACACTAAGAAAATAAACGGATTTCATACGCTACATGAGTTTCGTAATTATTCAACTCTGGTGTATTTAAAAATAAAGTTACCGATGCTATATCCGGACATGGAATCAACGACTTTTAAACTTTTCGGAAGTTCCGTCTAGCACTAGCAAGGGAGACCGCAAACCTAGAATTCTTGATGTCCTGCAAAGAGAATAACATCATTGCGAAGTTTTTACAGTTTTACGTCAGTGTTGAGTGACTACTGGTTTCAGCGACGTAAGAAAGAATTTCTCGAAACAACACTATCACACCTAGTGAGTTAAAAGAGAATCCTGGTAATGAAATTACATTCTAGAACTTTCAGACATTACCAGGCGTTAGAGATTAATAACCCCACCCATTTTATTTGATATACTTCTTCGAAAAGTCAGTATTCTGATTTCAAGAGAGGAAGAGGTCCTGAATAAGTAGCATCGCAAAAAACTAGAGTTTCTTCGATCAACTCCGATTCGAACTAATAATTACAGAGTCCCCTTCATAAATGAATCGACAATAACTGAACAAGTAAAGGTTTTGGAGCAAGGGCCAAAATATTGCCCTCCATCGAAGCCTAATATCAAGCAGTTAATTTTAGTAGTAGAAAGTATAATATCCCAAGTTCCAGCAGAAGATCGTAATATGACCAGATGTTTAGCGGTATCGAAATTAGAAAGCAGTGTATTGAATTTTACAGCAGGAATATTGAAAAAAGGAACTTTAAGGAAAGTAACAGACAGATTAAGAAAGTTTTGGAGAACCTACGCAATGACCCTAGAATATCGATTATCCTAACCGACAAGTCGAATCAGATTGCCATTATGAACAGGTCTGATTTCATTGGAAAACCTAAGGAATTTGTTGATCAATCGGACTCAATTCCGCAGTCGAAGAATCCTCTAAACAGCATAATACGGAAAGTTCAAGCTTTAGCCAGGGACAAAGATCTACCGGAAATTATTGCAATGTCAGCAAAGCTTCCACCAGGCCCTACAATTCCACCACTCTTTGGACGAATAAAGAATCATAAACCTGGATCTATCCTTAGACCTATAGTTGCAAAAAACAAAGCTCCTACGTACATATTAGGAAATTCCGTAGCTAAATTCTTCTCTGAACGTTTAAAAAACTCTGATTACGTAATCAAGTCAACAAAAGAATTTGTGGAGCGCGCAAGAAGGTTAAATATATTTGATGATGTAATGGGAAGTTTCGACATGGTGTCTTTAAAGCGATCTATACCTATACCAGAAGCTGTCGCAAACCTTGAAGAAATAATCGTCACTTCCCGTGAATTCACACCAACCCAAACAAAGAAAATTATCGCCGCCTTAAATCTCATTACTAACCACAACTACTTCAAGTTAGATGGAAACATATACAAACAAACTAAAGGAGCACCGATGGGTTCACCTTTATCTGCAATCCTTGCGGAAGCAGTACTTAGACCGCTAGAAGATCTCATCCTTTTAAATTGTATCAAGAAACCCGAGTTTGGATCCGCTATGCTGACGACATATTCTTCATATTGGAACATGGAGTAGACGAATTAAATGATTTAATGCGCAGATAAATAACCTGCACAATACAATAAAGTTCACCATGGAGCTTGGAAAAGGCGGGACGTTGAATTATCTTAACGTCGCGATCAGAAGAAATAGAACATCCAGTTACGATTTTAACATTTATTACAAACCGACAGCAGTACCGAACCTTGTCTCTCCTCATTCGCACTACCCAAAGGAGTACAAACTTTCCGCATTTAGAGCGTGGTTCCATAGAGCGTACAACGTATGCAAACCCGAATATCTAAATAATAAAGAAGTTGAGAATATCTTTAGCAAAGTTCTAAAGTCTGGATATAAGAAGGATGATATAGACAGAGTACATAAGACTGTGAGAAATCGTATAATATCAGCAATAGAAAAATCGCCTAGTAGGGCAATGAGATACGCAGGATCCATCACATATATTCCAGGTTTTACATATTGGTTAAAGAATTTATTACACAAATACAGCATATTAATGGCAATGAAGTCCCCGACCCCGTTATCACATATAATATCAAGCTGCAAGGAAAGACAGTGTGAGAAAGAAAAGGCGGGTGTGTACGCTATACCGTTGGTATAACCTGATAACATATAAAAGATATATATCGGAATGACAAATCGATCCTTGGACACTACTAGATGCAAAGAACACGTACGAAGTGTGAAGCAGGACATGCAGAATACAGCCCACGCCAGAGAAGTCATGCATTGCTCGGCAGCTCCTGTGTGGAATAATATTAGAAAAATTGCCCCTTACACGAATTTCAAAGAGACTGCCATCACAGAAACAGTTGAAATCCTGTCCAACAAAGTGGCATGCAATGATATAATCTGTACGGAACTACCAATGTCTTGGCATACATTATTAAAAGATGGAAACACATCACGGCGCTCTGTATAATTACGTGATAAAAAATTCATGTAATATGCTCGTGATGTCACCCGCGTTATTTTCAAAAATCATCTTCGTTCTTTACATGTTGAAATTCTCTGCATTTTTGTGTCTATCATTGCCTTGAAAAAGCCTCCCAGTGGAGTGCGAAAGCTTGGCGAATATTTGTGCTGACTACACGACGAAAATAAACGGATTTCATACGCTACATGCGTTTCGTAATTATTCAACTCTGGTGTATTTAAAAATAAAGAAAAATGTGTTGTACTTTGAAGAAACAGTTTATTTTTTTGTTTCTCTTAAAACATTTTTTCCTTTCCCTTTCAGTAATAACAGAATGTGGAAAATCTTTAAAATAGTTCTACGTAATGATTTCCACATATAGTATAAATGACGCTATAAAAATGAGTCTACCTACGAAAAGAAAATCACGTGGTGAAAACACAGCGTGAGAAAGAAATGTTAACCAAATGTGGATTTCAAAGACATCCCTTAATTAGCCTGTTTTTGTTTTAATTTCTTTCGTATATGAGCGAGAATCATCCCGTCAGATGCGTTTTCGTCCGAAGCTCAGGACAAGTAAAAAACATTTTAGGATTTGCGAGTAAAATAACTTTTCCTGGTAAATACGTTATAGCTCAGAAAGGCACAGCCAGAATTTTGAAAGTTATTGGGACATTTTCTGCGGTTTTACACTGAGGTAAGAACTCTGTACAACTTTGCATTTGAAATTTTTTTTCGAACTAGCTTCATTTTCGAGATATCTCACCCGGACCCCCAAATTGTGAGGTGTTTGGGTCATTTACACATCCCTTAAATAGATCATATAATATCTTACTTATACCCCCTGACTCTGCTTTTCTGTTCTAATTTGCTTTTTCTGTTTTTAGAGTCAGGCTCGAATAATTTTGGGACACCCTGTATAATTTATCAATATGCCGTCATTACGCACCCTCATTGTGAAACATGTAATAGGGAACTCATTGCTTAGAAGTGCTTGATAAACTAGCAAAGCAAGTTAATATCGTATAGTGAAATTTTGTTCGAAAATGCTAAAAAGTGCTTGTGAAAGCTTTTAACAATCGGACGAAAAAATTTCTCGAAACAGTGGAAAATATTTCTGTAAATGATATGAACATATAATACCTTAGAAGAAGATAATATATTAAGAAAAGAGAGAACAAAATTTTATATACAAATTACTTTCTTCTCTCATGCACTCGGACATACTTTCGGGTTTCCTTGTATTTCTGGAAAACTAACGCAGATATCTTCGGAGAATTTTGCATCATGATATAATGCACAAAGTAGGAAAATTTCGATCAGTCGTATTTATAAAGAACGAGTAAAAGGATGTCCTCCACAACTGATCAGAATCTAATGAATATGGTACAAAAAACTAAAAGTGAAATATCTATAACAACCGAACAATGTTTGTATACGTATAACAAATGCTTTCCGCTGGAATGCGTGCCTATCTGAGGGCCACTCTTGAAGAGTTTTTGTACGTCACCAGTTCTTGTGGACAGTACTCCAGTGACAACGTTTCTGACCTCTAATTCACTTCGGTGTTTCCCTCGTTCAGGGCAACCTAAACTAAATTTCTTTTTTGCATGATTCGAATCCCATTTTTCTAGAGGGAATAACATATTTCCATCGTAAAATTATTCTACATTTATCCTGAATTCAACTATTCTTACACTATAATTTATGATTTCTCAGTATATCGATTTGTGCAGATCTTCAGATACGATAATTATCAATAGCGCTTGCAGCAATCAGGAGAACAGATTTTTATACATTTCCTTTATTTTTTAGGTAACTACACGAGAAAGAAATAGAAACGCAGTAGCCAGATGAAGCACTTAAAATAGATTTACGGATCGTTTCTAAACCTGATTTAAAAAAAAATATTGCGAATCTATTAACCCGTGTTGAATTAATGTTGTGTTTTCTTACACGATTCATGGAAAGACAACAACAAATTTCAGACGCAGTTTTTTCTCCAATGAAAATAGAAAGCTTGCATGCAGAAACTGAAATTCCTAAACAATATATAATGATATATCTTGAAAATCGTTCTGAGAATGACATATAATTTAAGGTCCTATGGCTTACTAACTGTGAAGTGCATTGTCAAAATAAACAATAAAATAATGTTTTGCGGTTAAGCGAACTGCAATATTTCGAACACCTCGAATTCTGCCATTTAAAATGTTCGAAGGTTGACACCTCCTTACAAACTTTTAGATTAAAAAAAGTAAAGGACGATTTGAATTAATTTATTATTTGATATACATATAAATTAATTTCAAAATTTAATACTGCAAGACAAAACAATTAATGTCCGCATAAAGCAACTATAAATTATATATTTATATTTTATAAAAAGAAACATACACCATATACTTGCCATGACTGTGTGTTTTTTTTTATAGCGGATGTCTTCTTTTAATTATCCGCTTGAATTTATTTGTTGATAATATGTACAAAGAATAATCACTTACATTGGAGAGAAAGATAAGCCATTGGTTCATATACAAAACGTACCGAGATATCTAATTTCAGCATTATACATCAACATGATGATTGCAAGCAAAAGTAGCAGAGTGGCGATTATAAAAATAATGTAACACGAAAGAAGCAAAATATTCTCATAAACAGGAGCGCATAAAGCAAAATATTATAGCAACCTTAAAATCTCATAGTAAAATCACATTTTTGATAGTGAAACAGAACAGGTTGGAAAATTATTTCCTATTCATTTCTTGGAAGCTTTTTGATTTGAATTAATGCATATTATCTTACGTTTTCTTCCTGTATATTTGCTAACTCCTAATTTTCTGAAACGAATTTGCAGAATAACTTTTCGTTTGTCATTATTACTTTTATTTTATGTTTCCATGAAATTTAAATAATCATTCAGTGTCATGTGCTAAACTGAAGTCTGCACATATTTTTGATAGTACTGATGTTTTAAGTGCCTGGAAGCATAGAAAATATTTTCGATTTGCATATCATACATTCGGAATACTATGCTAATTCAATTTTTTTCTTTCATGAAACAAAAGTGACCTTACAATTCTTGTCTGACTGTGTTCAGTGCGATGTCTGCGAGATTTACTTATATTCTGCATATCATGAGATAGACATAACATTTGAATGCATCCCAGAGGTTGGAGTGCCCAACAAATTGCCGAATGAAAAATGACCTCTGATTCTTGCAGAAATGAGATGCAGGTTTATAATTGTTTAATAAGAAGAATAAATATCTTTATTCCATACTAGCAGTAGAATTATATTTATGGCAGACATTAACAGGTAAAAGCAAAGACTTCAGGAAAGTTAAAGAATTTAATTTGAAATATATTTGCGCAATTATAGGAATAACAGCAAAGATACATACGATGTTCACAGCTGGCAGCAACGATATCATGTGGTCGCATGATGGTAATGTGGAAAACAATCCAATCTAAAACTTCTCGCGCACAGAACAGATGGAAAACGAGAACTTCTACTGATTGAAGTACTTTAACGGTACATAATGGGAATGGAACATGCTTACTGTATGTACTGACAGCTGACTCTCAACGCCCATTTGATAACTGAAGTACTTTTGCAAGATTTGATGTAGAACATCTACGCTAATTACTGTTTCTTTAAAGCTAACGAGCAACTGCTTCATGTGTAAATAGCAATACTCCAAATGGAGAGTATTCACAAACAGCAGAGGGAAATATAACAGTGATCTTTTAGAATGCTCACTAGTTTAGCTCCTTTCCATGTTCTGTTTTATTTGGTGTTTTACATGAAGGAATTATTTAGTAAACAAAAATACTCGAAAGGATCAATATGTGATCATGATTTTTTTACAAATGTTAAACACAGAATTTTTCTATTGTAATATCTAAAACGGCCGTTCCATAAATACTGAGAGTAAAATCACAGAAAGTAAAGAAATACAGGTAGATATAAAATGTGTTAATGTTTATCAAATACCTTCCTTTGGATGATATGCAACTGTCCCATAATTCAGTCCACTTTTTAAAGCATGTGGTGAAAGCATTTTGTTTAAGCTGCTTTAGCGAACCCCGTATAGTTTGAAAAAGTCAGCATCTGTATTGAATGTTCCACCACGGAACTTCTTCTTTGTTCGAAAAACAAAAATTGCATGGGGCGAGATCAGGACTGTAAGCAGGCTGCGGCATAATTTCAATACTGCATTTCGTAAGAAAATGTTGAACAGAGGCATCACGTATGGGCGGGCGTTGTCATGTGTACGCTTTTCTTGCATACTAGTTCCGGCATCTCAATCGATACTTCTCGTCGCATACGCTTCAAAATTCACATGTAATACTCAGCATTGACTGTAATTTGTGGAGAAACGGCATGCTGGTAGACTACACCTTTATGAACAAAGAAAAATAATATCATCGTCTTCTCAGTTTATTTGGTTGGGAAACTTTTTTCGGAGGAGTCTAACCTGTGTGTTTCCAGTCACCCGTTGCTGGCTTCGTGCGAGCGTGGAAATAGTGGATCCATGTTCAATCGACAGTATTAGTGCATTTAGAAAGTTTGTATCCTTTGTAATAATTTATTTTGACTCATGACATATTTGAGCTGTACTATCGTCAGGTGATAAGGTACCCATCTGGAACACCGACGATCCAGCAGCAATTTGTCGCGTATAATGCTGAATGCCGACGATTTTGAAATATTAGTTGATGCTGCTATGTCTTCCCACTTCAATCGTTGATCTTCTTGCAGGATTGCCCATTAAAAACAATACGTTCCGTAAGAACACTTTCAGGTCGACTAGACCTAGGAGGGAATTCTGCCGACACACGCCCATTTTTAAATCATGGTGTCATCTAAAAATCGTTCACTCAACCAAACATTTATATTTGTAAGCTGTTTTCATTAAATCAAATGCTTCCGGAGTAGTTTTACCCAAACGATAGTGGAATTTTATGGCACAACGCATTTCTTTTCTTAACTCTGAAAAACTCAGCTCAATAGCTGTATAGTGAAATACAGACGTACCTCAAACGACTGCGCAATAACTAAATCAGAATCGTCTACAACGACTACTAACTATTGCCATAGACTCTTCCTTAATTCAGTTAGTCGTCTGCTTAGTTATTTTCCCTCTTCGCACTGTTACCAAGTCAAAAATATTACCTCACATTTTACGGAACGGCTTTTGTACAATATTTTCGCTAACTTATTGGAATATACAGTAGTTGTATTTATTGAAATATGAAACCGAATAAAAATGAAATAAATTAATAAGTCGGATTTCAATCGCCTTTCTTCGTTTCCGAAGAAAGGCATAATTGTGACACATTGATTGCATATCATAGTAACAACTGCTTCTAATATTCATTTAGTTACCTATGTATGCCTCTGAAACACACTCAGGAAACACTTTCTCCCATTATAATCAAATAGATGTTAGAGACAGACGGATTCCAAACTAATTATGCAAGTAGACATGTTTCCCAAAAGTTGAATTGTCCTGGAACGTTTATTAGTTAAATTGTCTCTAAAGAGCCCCCGAAAAATCGAAAAGAGAGTGCAAGTAGACATGTACCGAAAATTTGAAAATTGCATCTTTCTGTAACGGAAATCGATAAGGCATCTCCGGATTAACTTTCGAGTATGTTTCCGTTACAGCACCCAGAGTAAGAAACTTTTAAACAACTGAGAATATGTTTTGGTTCTCAGACTCAAATATAACGCTCCGTCGTGAGTTTCATTTATGTTTCAAAATATATTGTCCGTTGACTGTTTTCACGAAACAGAAATGAATGGTGGAATAAAAAATGTATTTTTAACCAATCTCCCGAATAACAGCTGCTTTATGTTTAGCTGTTGCCAAATATTTTGAAATGAAGAATTTCTTTTCAGAATTCACTTTCGTATCGCATCTTTACAAACCATTTGAGCACAATTCATCACTCCTATACCCTTTAATATACCGAGTTAGTTACAGACTGGTCGTAGAAGCTGTTTCCGGGATTATTATTTCACGTTGACGCAAGGCAAAATCTATCATGGATAGCAAACCGGCCCTCGTCCCTTTCTGTGCATTAACGTGCGATGCTGAATAAACCAGCGACGAATCAAATTACGGTTACGTATTTAAAATAAAGTTCCCCCACGGTTGAGATAACCATAGCTGACAGAATTTCTCATTGTTTCTGATCAAGGTTTGTCGAAAGTCTCTAAATTGGAACCATTGGCAATCCATTATCTCATTGACTAGTTCTTTGAGTCACGGCAGGTTATTCATTGCGGAAACAAAACACAGCGTTCTGATATATTTGTACCCCTACAAAATTTCGTATCTCAAAGTTTATGAGTAACAGCAAAAATTATGTTCCACATGACATTTCTTCACACAAATATTGAAGAAAAGAAAAATATAGAACTCCATTTTAGAGTGAATTTTTAACTAGTCTATATGAGTTACGTTCACCGTTTGTCATATGCGATTCTAAAACAAAACGGTTAGGAGCCTGAGATTTTGGTCGAAACAAATAAAGAGACTATTTGGACAAAATAATTACCTGTGTTTTCAACCTCTCACAACTTTAATAACCTTATTGAATTCACCTTTTTCTCTACACTGTAAAAAATTGCCGTGAATTGTCGGTGTTTCAACCGTATTAAAACGGTTTACGGATGGTAAGCACGCCAACGGGAGATCAACCGTAAAATTTCGGTAGATAAACCACATGTTCACGGTGTTTAAACTGTTTTAACCATTACGGTATAATGCTTGTTTTTTTACGTGCTGTCGAATGGCAACATCTCACTGGCCGCCATATTGGCATGAAGCGATGGAAGTCACTACGTGAAGTAAAGGTAACTCGTGGCGTGTGACTATGTTGCCGATAGTTAAGCACCGCATCACTTATTTTCGGCAATTATTTTTTAGGTTTTGTGTACGTTACAGTGCATTATGATGAGAATGTTAGTATTAAGTGGTTTTGGTAACATCTGACAGGCATAAGAATTGAAACAAGTCTGGTTTTTATTTCATGTATTTTGTTCAAATTATTTATTAGGCCGCACAAGTTAAGTAACCGAATGCAGTAGATAACTAGTTTTTCTCGCTTTTCCTGTGACTAGGGGGACAACTAGTTTTGGCGAACGAGGTACAAATTGTATAATGGTCAATTTCACTCACAACACGTTGGGGCCAGGAAATTTTTATTTAGCACACAAGCGTAGGTGCTAAAAATTCTAAAACCATGCTTCCTAAATCTTTTATATCAGAGCTGCAGAGTATGATCCAGGAACTTGCTGACAAGAGTAAAGAAGTGGGATTAAAAATGAACTTTCAGAAGACAAAAGTGATGTTCAATGCTTTTACAAGAAATGAAGATTTATCGATTGATGGAGAAAAACTGGAGATAACAGATACGTATGTTTATCTTGGACAGCAGATATCAAGTGAGGGTCACATTGATGAAGAAATTAATCGGCGTACAAAACTTGCCTGGAGAGCTTTTGGAAGAAACAGCATAATTTTCAAGAGCAATATGCCATTATGTCTTAAAAGAAAAGTGTTTGATCAATGCATCCTTCCAGTGCTTACGTATGGTGCAGAGACGTGGACCTTAACTAAAAGAGACATACAAAGGCTGCAGACAACTCAAAGAAGCATGGAGAGGTGCATGCTTGGTATGACCAGGAGAGATAAGAAGAGGAACTCGTGGATCCGAAAAATGACGAGAGTGGAAGACATCATGATCAGAGTTAAATCCCTGAAATGGCAATGGGCTGGACATACTGCCAGAAGGACAGACCATAGATGGACAGCCGAAATTTTAGATTGGATTCCAAGGGACAGGAAAAGACCCAGAAAAAGACCACATGGGAGATGGGTGGATGAAATTCGTAAATATGCGGGAGTGACATGGAGGAGACTGGCACAAGACAGACCGTTGTGGAGGAAACTTGGGGAGACCTTCGTCCAGCAGTGGATTGATAATGGTTGACAATGATGATGATGATATATATATATATTTGTTAAGGCCTTGTAAAGTACTTCTTATGTGTTTGCAGACATAAAGAGATGTATTATTTTTATTATTTTATTATTTGTTCCTAAAGAAATGCAAACATTGAATCAAGTATAGATAACAAAAATTAGAAATGAATGCACAAAAACAGAAGTTTACACCTAGTTCAGGAGTTTGTCTTTAAAATGTCTGTTTGAAGATGTTGAAACGTTTTTTTTCTGCAAACCAACACATTGGAGAAATCTCGTGTGAGCAGTGTGTGTACCTCATCTGTGGTAAGATATAAATTTATCAGAACCATTCAATTTCTTAAAAATTAGGTGAAATATATCAATTCAATACAGAGGTATTTGTGTAAGTAATAACTGCCCGTGTTTTCTGTAAAACTACAAAAAAATGACAGAAATATCACTTACTCATAACTCGAGACATTTCTGTGTGTATGCTCCATCTGTGGTAAGACTGAAATTTATCGGAGCCATTCAATTTCTTAAAAATTAGGTGAAATGTTTCGGCACACCGGTCTTTGTGTAGTAATACTTGCTTAACTGCCAGTGTTTTTGTAAAATTACAAAAACATGACAGAAATATCACCCAACACATTACTCGACATATGTCAGGTAAACTAGCAATGTTCTTAATAGCAGTAGCAATATGTTTACTTTATTTATGAAATGAGTACCCAAAAAGGTTTCTTTCAATGTAAACCCAGTTGTATAGAAAGTTTACAAACGTGTCACGCAAGGCAGTAATTACATTAGAACTGTTAAGTGAGCTAAGAAAATCTCTTCGACTGTACTCTGTGTAGAATATAAACATTGCTAGTATACCCCAAAAAGTGCCCCAAAACCCAAAGTCTTTTCAAATGTAAACATATTTTACAAAATTTTTATACTAAAGGAACACGAACATTGAATCAAGTATAGACAACAAAAATTAGAAATGAATGCACAAAAACAGAAGTTAACACATAGTTCAGGAGTTTAAGTTCATCTTTAAAATGTATTTTTCCTTGCTTTGAGGTTTGCGAAGGAGTGCACAACATTGTCGAACGATAACTGCTTGGCAATATCATGTACTAATGACATGATAGCCAGACCATTAAGTCTTTTTGAAGCACTGTCTTGCCACCCCGGTGGCGCAGTGGTCTAAGCGATGGCCTCTGATCATTCGTCCGAACGGCGTCCGGGTTCGAATCCCGGTGAGGCATGGATGTTGTGTTTGTCTTACGGCGCTGGCTCTCTCCCTTCTCTGGAACCAGTGACCCTAAATTAGGGACGGGCGACTGCTTATAGCCCATTGAGTTGCTCACGGTAGTCGTTAAACCTCCAATAAGAAAAAAAAAGAAAGCACTGTCTATCGCAAGTTAATTTTTACCAATGCCATTTTTGAAAAAGAAAGCACTACTTGACAGTTGGTTATTGGTACAGTAAAACCTTCTTAACGGACACTCCTGGATAGCAGACTCCTCCATTAAACGGACAGTTTTGTAGTCCCCAAAGTATAAGCGGTTCTCTGTTTTTACCTCTGAAAAGCGGACAGCGATTTCAGTCAAAAAAGCTAAAAATGCGTTCACTGAAAGGAAAAAGGTATGCGAAATTTTATAGCGATGCCAAGCACACTGTATTGAAATCACTCCTAGCTATTGTTTAACATCTTTTTCACGTTAATGCTCTCCATGCCGTCACTTGAGTAACCTCCGCAATCAAAGACTAACCGCAGTCCGTTTTTCGTTTCCAAAAAGCAGGGTTTGTCTCGGTAGACAAAGAGTATGTACTTTCAATGCACATGATCTGCGCTCGATTTCTGAACTCGTGACTTGTTTAAACTGTGAGGGAAATGAAAGGATTTTATTAAAAGTTGATGAACTGTGTTTTGAACAGACGATAGAGGCAAGATTTCATTTCTGCACACACACATAACAAGAACGACATGGTCGAAGAGACAGCAAAGTTCCTCAAGTCGAGGCAGTGGACGGATCTGCAGAAAAGGTGTGCAACATTAAGAACATCACAGCTGCGGAAAAATTTACTGAAAAAGTTCAAATTTTTTTTTTAGCAAAAGTGATTGTTAGGGACTAACACTTTTGATGAATTTGAAAATTCATATTAAAAAAGGGGCTGTAAACGGTGAAAGAAAAAAATCAAACACTGTTGTCAGTTTTTTTTGTTTTTTTGAAGGAAGGATGCTAACAGATAAATTGATGAATTAGCTGTAAGTACTTTATCTAAGGTTTAAAACATTTGTCAATCAGAAATCATTCATTGAATTACGTATATACATAATACGGAAATTGCATTTTCTCTCATGTTTGAAAAACTCAAATATTTAAGTTACTATCTACATATATTGAATTTTCGTGTACATATATTCAATTTCGTGTCCAGTATTACTAATATGGTTTCGGAATTTATTACTACATAAATATGTACATATAAAGTATGTATATTTATAGATGTAACTTTATTTTTAACAGCAAAAGAATACCGGCCACAAAGTTCGTATTGCGCGATGGCTTTAGTAGACGGGCGTGTACCTCCCAATAGCGGACAGATTATCTGGTCCAGAGGTGTCTGCTATTCAAAGGTTTTACTGTATTACCAAATATAGTTTCAATATAGTGAATAAATTTAGGAAAACAATCAAATTATTATATATATCAATAACTCATCAATAATCACATTAAATGTTTCTACTTCAAATTGTTTCATTACGGCTATTGTCATCTGCATATTTTTATTTGATCGTGATTTGACAAAACTTCCAGGAGATTTTTCACTTAATGTTTTAGCCATTTCTTCATATTTTTCAAAATTATTTCTTTCATTGACAATGAAATGGGATAGTGACTGAAGAAGGTTACATCCAATTAACAAATCTAGTGACGGCTTTTCTAATTTAGTACTAATCTTTCCAAAATATCATGCCAAAGAACACACATGAAAACAGATTCGAATTTCATAAACTTTTTTGTAAGGATTTTGCTTACTGTCGAGGTTCTAGTTTTTTTTATTAAATTCTCAGATACACTATCTGGGGCACTAAAAATATTGTCATAGTCGGTGAACACTGAACAGTGCTCTTACTCATTAATAATGACCATACCATCTAGTCTTACTCAAACTTTTTAAGTGAAATAATTTATCATTCATAGTTTGGTTCAAATTGCTGGAAAATATGGCCCATTTAGGAAGGGAACTTGGGAGAAAAAACATAGCAATGTCTGTAGGTAGGAAAAAATGATTTGGGGCCTCCGGACAATGGAAGCTGTAAATTTAATATGAATAACTGAAATTATTTCTTCGATTTACGCTTTTTAGAACTTTTTTACCCAAATGAAGTTTTCAGCCCTCAATAAAATGGGTGTTGGCACACTCATTTTGTTGGGGACCAAAAATTTACGAAAAATCCAGGCCCCTGTCAGACTATGAAGAGGGCCCCTAAACTGACCGTGGCCCTTTAGCCCCTTCCCCCTTTAATCTGTCTGATCTTTTCTGTCCCAACTGCTATCATTTATCAATGTAATATATTAAAAATTTCATTTGCTGGTTTTTGTGTTAAAATTTGCCCCTTCATCCTAATTTTTTTATAGTCTGTGACGGGCTTAAATTTTATTACATGCTGGGATGGTAAATAATATTAACTGCTGGGATGCCATCTCGCCCAACTTCGAACACTGATTTTTATAAGTGGTCAAATTTTAATTTTATTTCTGTAAAAACATAGCAATTGTAACTCAGGGTTGGAGTCATCATTGTTATTTAGCCAATAGCTGTCAAATAATTGCCTGGCAAATTTCCTTTTTCAGGCGGAGTTGCTGTTGTGTTCCAAGCTTAAATTTAAGAAATTCCTTAGTCAAACTCCGCATTAGCACCAATGCTAAACATAGTTTGACTCCCCTTAACCCTGTTTGCTTAATATTAACAATGAGTGGCCACTTTATTATGACCACCCCCTCAGTACTTCATTGGGCCACCTTTTGCCTTTAATACTGTGTCGATTCTTCGTGGCATGGACTCCACCAGATGTTGATAGGTGGTTTGCGGAATCTGAGACCGTGCTTGAAGAATAGCACTTTCCAGGAGTGTGAGATTGCAGGGTTGTGGTTCCAGCTGTCTGATGGCTCGTTCAACTTCATCCCTCAAATTCTCAATGGGGTTGAGATCTGGAGATTGTGTAGGCCACCTAAGCAAAGTAAACTCACCGGCATGTTCCTTAAACCAATCCTGTACAATACGAGCACTATGGCAGGACGCATTATCTGGTTGAAAATAGCCATCGCCATTGGAATAAACCATCCACATGACAGGATGCACTTGGTCCTCAACGATGTTTAGATATGATGTGCCAGTCAGACGTTGATTACCACGAATTAAAAAGCCTAAAGCATGTCAGGAAAACATTCCCCAAACCATAACGTTGCCTCCACCAGTTTGAAGGGTTGTAGCAATGCATTTGGGGTACATGCTTTCGTGCTTTTTCAGCCAAATTCTCACCCGGCCATCGCCATGGTGCAACTGAAAACGTGATTCATCGGACCACATAATTTGTTTCCAATTATAGACTGTCCAATCCTTGTGCGAACTGGAGATGTTTTCTCTGGTAAAGTGTACACAACAAATTTGTTCGAACAGGACTTCGGCTGCCATATCTCATCCGATACAGTGTACGGCGACCAGTTCTTGCAGAGATCATTTGAGGGGATCCTTGATTAAGATGGTCTGTAATTTCTGCACTGTTGCCCTTCTGTTGTCTGTTACCAGTCTGGACACTCCGTTTCGCCTGAGCATTCACTAGTCCATAACGACCACACGTTGCACGTAGAGACCCAGTTTTTTGGCTGACAGTCCAGTCTTTAAACACTTTAATAACAGTTGTTCTGGATCATTTCACAAATGCGGCGGTTTCGGTGATACTCGCTCCATGGCTCCGAGCTCCTGTAGTAATTCCACGTTGAAAGTCCGTTAAATCGCATTTTTTACCCATCTCGTTACCTAAAAATCACTTCTACTACTGTCGCAAGCACTAAGCTGTCCCTTTTGATACTAGCCTCGCTCTCTGGCTGTAACAGCATGCAGCCATAGCTTATTTGCTTAAAACTGTCAGGTGGTCATAATAAAGTGGCCACTCAGTATATACGTATACACATACTCAAACTTTCGGTGCAGGGAGAGAAATAACATATTTTTGGGGGAAGCAATTTCTCTCCTCAGATTTAGCGTTGCAGATCAACTGAGTAATTACATGGACACTTTTCCAACTTACTTTTATTTAAATCATTAATGAATTATAAAAAATTACTAGCTCTCCCTTCAATATCTATCAATAATACTGTAATCAGTAACGCAAAGAAAAATCTAAAAATATTTTAGTAGATATGGAAATCATAGACTGCTGTCTGACTTAGACCACATCATCACTGCAAAGTGGGGCTACATGAGGAAGCTTTTTCTAGCTGAAAGCAAACACGATTAAGTTATGAATATAATTTTATTTTTAATGCGTAAGCAAAATTGTATACAATGACTCATTAGTGGAGAAAATCCACGTAATGATTGTGGGATCTGGGTATGATTTGCTTCAACAACTTCTTAACAGGGTCAATAACATGTGTATGCTACGTGAAAAAATCCCAGTAAAGAAAAGGAAGGTCCCTTGCAATTAAGAGGAAAAGATCACAGGTTGAACATTTTTATATACGTCTTTTTAGGCCTAATTTTTTTAGATACTAGGGGGCTGCACTGTGAACCATCCCTGTGAAAAACTGAACTTAAATGAGTACCGCAATGCTAAACTTGATACAAGGTACACTGTTCAAACCCAGAAGATGGAATTGTAAAATATAGATAAACAATGGAAGCGATCGGTATGAAAACATCACCAGCGTGTAGAAAATGATGCACTGAATAAGATATGACAAAAAAGAGCATTGGAGATAGGCCCAGAAATATGCATAGGCTGCAGTTTATCATTACAGACAATAGCGTTTTGTCATACCCTACTTTTTTTTAAAAATAGAGATATTAATGGAAATTTTCATATTAAACTTCAAATAAGGTTTTGTAATTCAAATATGAGTTTGATATACGAGAAGATGGAATTGTAAAATATACATAAAAAATTACATATAACCTTTCATCGCTAACTGCTATTTTTGCATCACAAAGCTTGAAGCGATACTGCATATTTTTTTCCCCAGTTCCAGTGTCAATCGTTCAAGTTTCAGGAATTCGGTTGTTACTGTAATTTGTCATCATTCCCTTGCTGCCAAGAACAAACATCTTACTTTAATGATTGATGATTGGGTGTTTTGTAATCCCTGCCAGGCACTACTTATGCTACACAAAGACCTAAATATGCCAGAAGCAATGGCGGTTACACGTGTTTATAACCAATGCTGTATTTGGATGGGACAACCGGGCTACAGCCAAAGGTGAATTTTCCCACTGATCTGTGCAATTATACGACTGCACAATTTGGTAAAAATTAAACAGTATTATTATGCAGTACTATATTTATAACCAAACAATAGATATAAGTCCTGTTGCATGCAGTTTGATATTTCATGATATTTATTTGAGAAATGCTGTAGCTTGTCACCTCAGCCGAGCACCTGCGGTTCGTTCCTTTCCATTGCTAACAAAATTCCAATACTGTGAGTGGAGTGGGGGGTGGTCAAAGATACAAGTTCAGGTTTGAACATAGATGCCACCTCTGTCATGACTACGTTCGTTTTAAAATTTCATAAATAATAAACAATAAGAAAAATAAAGGCACGTTTTAAAGATTTCATGAAAATAAAATACCAAAATTTGATTTTTGAATCATCTAAAAATTAATGACAAAATATCAATATACACTGGCGGAAAGTGAAAAAAGAACACTAAGAAGGAGACGTCTGATACCAACGAAATTTATACAGCATAATAACGGAATATAAAGGATAACGTGATCAAAACATTATAGCAAAATACAGCTGTATTTGCTGGTAAACCGAAAAACAACATTTCCATGTAACATGGTTAGTACGAACTTGAACCGCCAAGAACTGCGTCACACTGTGCAATTTTGGCATGGAGTCTGTCGTACACATGCTGGATTTAAGTTTGGAGCATTGAGTTCTAATCATCCTCAACCTGGAGGCGTAAATCGGGGATGGTCGTGGCTGGCCGTGGAGACCGGATAAGTCGTTGTCCCATAAAATCCCACACGTGCTGAATGGGGGACAAATCCGGTGAACAAGCAGGCCATGGAAGTTGTCTCACACCCTGAAATACATGTTGCGTTGCACGTGGCGTGTGTGGGAGTGCGTTATCTTCCTGGAAAACACCACGATGGACCGACCTTACAAATGGCACAACAACATGCTGAATGATGTTGATGTAGGAGGTGCTGTTTAACGTACCCGGTACAAAGACCAGTTGTGTACGGGAGTGATAGCTGATCGCTTCCCACACCAGGAGACCAGGTGTAGGCCCTGTGTGTCGCTGGCGGATGCAAGAAGGGTGTAGGCGCTCCCCTGTGCGTCTGCGAACACGCATACGGCCACCGGAGGCTCCCAAGCAGAATTTGCTTTCATCGCTGAACACGACAGTTCACCATTGCGTTCTTCAGTGGAGACATTGGCGATACCACTGCAGCCGTTCCTAACGGTGGGCTGGAGTCAGAGGCATACGTGCACGTAGTCCTGCATCCAGTAGACGGTTGCGAATTGTTCGCACAGTCACCTCAGGTGCAACGGCAGCTCGGATTTGCGTCGCAGTGGATGTTCTGCTTGACAAAGCCGCTCTTCTTATGCGTCGATCGGTCCGCTCGTCAGTCCGTCTGTGACTCCCAGTTCCACGTCTTCTCGTGTGAGAATGTTCCTCGGACCAACTGAGCCACCATCGTACTACCACCGATACTTCCCGTCCAGTTCGCTCCGCAATATGACGATACGACCACCCAGCCTCGCGCAGTCCGACTAGACGGCCTCGCTCAAAGTCCGATAACTGCTGAAATCCTACACGTCTTCCATGTCCAGGCATTGCAGCTTCTTCACGGTCTTCGCACATGTCCGTACGCAGACGAATGATTACATTCACTTCGCCGTACTCCTTAAATATCACCGACGATAATTTGCATATTATGCCGTGCTGTGATGTAAGCGCTCCCCGGTTGGTCCCGAAATGAACATCACACCTACGTAAACTCGACCCCATTAGCATAAGTAGATTTCATGATCGTCCGCCAAATCCTTCTTGGTGTTCTTTTTTCACTTTCCGCCAGTGTATATTAAAAGAAAAATAATGAGTAGCGAAGGGGGGAGGGGCAAATTTTATCTAAATTTGGTCCTGTTTATAACAAGGAGGTCCATCTGTTTAGGATGACTTCTGAGCCACGACTGATCTTTAGTGGTCAGCTGGACTTAAACCAGCATTTGTGCCAAGTCTCAAGTTGAGCACACTAACATTAGGCCACCCTGACCCTTTGCCTTTAAGAGATGGTGAGTGGTTAACTGGTTTTGGCAAGTGAAATGCAAGGTATGAAATGGATGGAGGAATTTTTGAAGCAGCAGACTAGTGAAAATTGGAATCGGGAGCAATAAGGCCCTAACATAACATTGAGTTGTGCTGCACCTAGCTTTCCCCCCACACCCCTTTCTTTTTCCAACATTAAAAAAAAGACAAAATCCAATTACTTTTGCAGCGTGTTAATAAAAACACCAAATATGTATACATAAGCATCAGGTAATTTCAAAACGTTATTTAACCTTGGACTTCAATGTCAAATCAAGATGGCTGATGCCATATTTTGTATATCTCAACTGTCCCATATTGTCAGTTTGTCACAATAAATGAATTGAAATAATTCCCATAGAACATGCATCATGAAAGAGTGAATCAGTGAACATTTTAACCTGAATGTACCATTCAGGCCTCTACCATGTTGTAATTCTGATTGAATATCAGCAGTGAAGTCACATCATCAGTAAAGCATCATGCTGTACCCACCCTCCATCAGTGCTAAATAAATGAGACAGAAGGCAAAAGTTCCTAGAAATGAAAATCTTTTTTATTTATTTTTAAAAGATAAAAAATAGGTGATACATCTATCAGACTTATTTAAAAATAGAGAGTAGTCATGACTAGACTTTTTGTGCAAACTTCATCACAACTTGTATTTCCTTTGACAACTCAGAGTCGAATTTTGTATTATTATAATACAGTACTTTCTCATATTAATGTACAGGAACGGGTTTCCTACTAAGCGCGCGCCTGGGTCTCCAGAGCTTGAGGAGCCCCAAAAGCGTGTATTTGGATTTCCAGTTTCAATATGGTTTTCACGGACAAACAAATCAATCCTTAAATCATCACGTTGTATTGGTAATTGATATTTTGCTCTCTGATATTAGTAACATGTATTTTTTCTTGCTGTTGCTGCTACTCTGAATTTTCGAGTTCTTATTGATGTACTTATTTTGAAAAGAATGGTTAAAATAATTTAGCTTTGGTTTTAGTGGTAGGTGACAAAAGTATTTGCACTTCCCGTGCTTTTTATATCTTAAGGCAAATTCTTAACTGGCCTGATGAGCTATAAATTGCTTTCATGCTACTTCCAGCCAAGGGAAAACTCCCCCTGCATTGCGATGAGGAATGTTTGTATTGGATTGGTGCAAACGAAATGTCCGGCAAAGGACCATCACACTTGGACAGTGAGAACGGAAAAGTAGGACAACGTAGTGTACGTTTATGCTGCAACCTCGCTCCTGGCACATAGATGCTCGCTCAGGCACCCGCTGCTTGCATGTAGCTGCGATGCTCGCCATGGCGCATTTACCCTGCAACTGTTAATATCGCTTTTATTATTATAAGAATCACGACTGTATATCTTATTATCAAACAGACTTTACCAGTGTTACCGCAAGTTTTACAACCACTGCATATAAAGCCGCCAACTAAAGAAGAATTCTTTATCTATAATTAAGCTTCTCAGCAAATATGTACTGATTCTTAATCAGTTGATAGAAAAAGAAAATGAAATATTTCAGTTTAACGGTACAAAACGATATGTTTAAGCTTTTTGGCTACCGAAATTAAGAAGGAAATTATAATAGAAATTAAAGAGGAACAGTTTTACTCTACCATTCTAGATACAACGCAAGACGTAAGAAAATATTAACAAATGGGCCAAATATTTAGATAGTCACCGTCATATACAAAGAAAATGGAACTCCAGTGGAAATTGAAATTAACGAAATATTTTTAGGTTTTAAAATGTCAAAGACCAAAGTGCAGTAGGGCTGACAGAGGTAAAATGAAAGATGATAAACAAAAACCAACTGTTCCTTGAAAATTGTAAAGGACAAGCTTATGATGGAGCCTGCAATGTGGGTGGACACTATTCTGTTGTTAAAAAGAATTAGAAAAAAGATGGGAATTATTTGGAAAATCGTAGTGTAACCTAACTGGGAAAAAGTTGTGCTTGATACGATGCCCTACGTGCCATTAGTTTCAGGTATAATGACATTTTAGAAGTTTTGACCTAAATCATACTAAAAGTTCATAGATTTTAAAAATGTTTGGAGACGTTTTGATTTTGTTGTGATTGTTCTCATGGAACACAAAATATTGGAAATAGTTAGCAATATGTCAAAACTTCTGCAGTCAAAGGACGCTGAATTATTAAAAGCAGCTGACATGCTACAATCAGCGAGTGAAAAGCCCTGATTTAAGGGGAGAATTCAAAGATATTAAAAGCACTTCATCTATTCTTGCCAACACATGGAGTGTTGAAGATAAATTTAGTGAAACATGGTCGCATCCCTCAAAAAAGTTCTTTGATTAAATAAATCAAGACAGTAGGTTACACGACCCCAAAAGAGAAATTCAAAATTAATTAATGTCTTTTTTGCAACTATAGACATCACCATTTCTCAAATAAAATTCCATTTTGAAGGACTAAGTTCGGTAGCAAATAAATTTCCTTTCTTGAGTCATCTGATTTGTTAAATGCAAATGAAAGTGAATTATTCCAGTCAGCTGAGTCTTGAAGGTTGCAGTACAGATATTATTTATCTAGTGATTTTTTGTCACAAGTACTTTCATTTAGAAATGCTATGAGCAACCAGTTAAAAATATTTCTGGTGGCTCTGTAAAAGGCCTTATGGAGCTCATATATTTAAAAAAACAGTACAATATTACCCAGTGTTCTGGACCTTGTGACAGCGTTGACATTTTTTTTGACAATCCCAGTGACTGTGGGTACAGCAGAAAGGTCGTTCTCTAAGTTGAAGTTAATCAAACACTACCTTCGGTCATCGCACACTTAAAGTAGGCTTGATCGACTTGCGATGATAAAAGCATTTTGAATGACCGAGCCAGTAAACTAGACGTAAAGAAACTGATTGAAATATTCGCTAAGAACGTTAGAAGGGAATCCAGATTTTAGTAATGTAAATTTTTTTCATTTTGTGAAGTATGTTTGCTTCCTGAATGTAAAAGATATGACACTAAAAAGAAACAATATCGCTGAAACATTTAAAACTAGAAAAACGCAAACACTTGCTTTTCCTCTTTCTCAAAAAGTTATTGTATTAAAGAATTAAACAGCTTTTAAGGAAGTTCGAAACCATACACTCGAAGATCAGTATTTGTTTTTATTTGATTTGATATCGCGAGCATTTGCCATTTAAAGATTTTGCACTTTTTCCCCTGAGTTTATCAAGGATACTTACCGGAATAAGTGATCATAATTAAAGCAATACTAAAGTGATCATGGAATCAATATTTATGCCGCCCTGGTGGCGCAGTGGTCTAAGCGATGGCCTCTGATCATTTGTCCAAAAGGGATCATTGTTCGAATCACGGTGAGGCATGGATGTTGTGTTTGTCTTATGGCACTGGCTCTCTCCTTCCCTAGAACCAATGAGTTGCTCATTGTGGTCGTTAAACCTCCAATCAAACCAAAAAAGATCAATAATTTTACTACAGCAAAGTTAAATTTTTGCATTATTTATTACCATGTTGTGGGGGCCTGTTAGGAAAATTTTGCGCGCGGGGGGGCAGATATTTTGCGTTACTCCACTGGTGATCAGATAATTTCTTTCTGCCTACAAACTTGTTCTCTTCATAAGTTATTGGAAGTGTTTATTTTGGCATAAATTAGCCCAGCGCAAATTTTGCTATGCTCTCAAGTCTCAACCTTTGTTACTGTCTTTTCTTCCTTTTCTGTCAATAAATGTACACAATTCAGAAAAAAAAATCTACTTGTCATGTGTGACTGCATTACAAAAATGAACAGGCCACACTTGCAGTGTGGTGACTCATGTTTGTTACCATGACAGATCAATATTTCCTGGCGAATTTCAATTATTTGTCATCTTTAATTGGCTTTCTTTCTAAGTTGCAAAACAAGAATGACATGACAGACAGCGATAAATTTCCATAAAGGGGTTGGTGCTAAAATTTGTTAGGTTTCCCTATTTTTTACCTGCTGACTATTTTTACAGTTCGCATGTTAGGGTGGAAAGACAGTGGCTGGGAAAATCTTGCCTGTTTCCCAAGGGGTTTTACCTAGTTTCTTATATCATGGTTGCCTTGACCTGTGACTACCCTGCAGATTATTTTGCAGCACTGTGATATCAGTTTCTCAGTCTTAATGAACTTCACCTCACCTGAGTCTTCCGTACAGTGTTCATGAAGATACGTATTATTATTGTGTGTGTATATATATATATATCATTTTTTAGAAGCCAGAATTTTTATGAAATATTTCATTGTGGTAATGTCTCACTTTAATCACAGGTACTTTGTGTGAATAAATCCTTTGTGTCAATCTAAGGAAGAAAGGGAAGAAACTATGCTGAAGTGAACCCAAAAATTACGAAGCTCTGTAACAGTGAAAGAGCACATCAGTCGCTTGAAGGATGTAAGGCTATACGTGACACATAAATAATGAAGAAAAAAAAAACATTGTCACTATGTGTATATTTATAATTAACATTGTCTATGAAATAAGTTGATCCATATAATAGTTGGAAAAATGTACTTCACCCAAGCAATTGGGTTTTTTTTTTTGAAAAAAATAAAGAATGAAATCCACTTGATTCAGTACTTTTTCATTCATATTTAAGTAGATACATATACATATTTATGTATCAGTTATTTTGGTAATGGTTGTCCTAAATCTTAAGAAGCAGATATGTTATTATTATTATTTTTTTTTGTCCGAGCACATGGAAAAATGTGTTGGTAAATGTTTTCTAGCTCTCAGCATATGTATGATTTATTTTAAAAATACTAATGATTCACCATTGTCTTCAAAACCAACTGCTATACACCATTATCTCTGTAGTTCTGACATCCGTTTGTTATACTTGCGAACAACCTGCACTTTGGTTTTGCAACTTACCCAAAATAAACTGCGACTGTCACACCAGAAGTTGTGTATTTTGTAGGGACAAAAAATATTTAAAATGTGGTTCACATTGTGTTGTCATGCAGAAATTAACTGTTTTGGTTGCCCTTTGGGAAATTCCAAGGGGGCTAAAGCATTATAATTTGTTCTTGATTTTCAGTGACGTGAATGGTTTTAATGTTTTGCACAGGACTTAATGCTCACTCACTCTGGGGCAGCAGATGGACCAACATCGCTAATGCTTCCAGAGGATGGCCATATAGATTGCAAAAGTGCTTGAGGCACTCTGTTGGGGAAAAGCAGAGGTGTGGTAAAGGGATTAGCCAGCACGTGTTGTCAGCATTGAGTTGAGGCGAGATGTACGAATGAGAGAGAATGGCATAAACAACAATGATAGCAGGTTTGATATACATAATGTAAATAGGTTTTTAGAGTTTAGTTAAAATAGTGTCTTTTAGTACCTGGTTTGGATGTGTGTGAATTTAGTGGTATGTCATAGGTTTGTGAAGTGCATGTATGTGTAATAGGTTTCCTGAGGTGCCTAAGTTTGGATTTAAGTGCTAGTAAAAGAATTGCAGTTCAGTGTAAAATATTTTTCAAGTTATGGTGAACTTCGGGCTATCACAAGAGTGCTTTGTGTCGCTTAATTTTCTTGTTTCACACGTGTGAAGAACAACAATGGTGAAATGAGGGGGTGGGGAGCATATCCAGCTGGAACCTCTACACAGGAAATCCAGAATCCTGACGTGCAAGAAAATGTTCAACAGAAGCTAACCTAAAAGGGTAAGCTGATATCTATTACTATAGGATTTAACAATTTCATTTCTTTCAAGTTGTCATTCACCCCAGTGATCTTTAGAGCTGACATTACATTGTTATCAAGCTGGGTCCTGGAGACCCATAGATTTTTAAAAATTGGCTACTTTGTGAGATATTCTGAGTCCTTTGAAAAATCAAAAGAATCAAGCGAGAATGAATATTTATGCTTACATAAACAAATGAAAGATAAATGTAATGTACATTGTTTGACACTTTAATTTACGCTCTTTGAAAACAATTGAAAAAAAAATCAAGTGCTGAGAATTAAATTTTATCATTTTCAACTACATTACTAAATTTTATTATAATGGAACAACTACCCAAAGACTCACTTTAAGTCAACTCAGAACACCAGACAAACTTTTATTTTTCAAAACAGAGGAACTGTGTGGTGACTGCTCTTAAACAGTTCTGACTTTTAACGAACAATCATTGAACTAGACGTACAACTTTTAGTAAAGTATAATCGTTCAGTGTTCTCATTAAATGTAAATTTGTTTGTTTTTCATATTTTAAATTTTAGCTATTCCAATATTGATTAAGTGAGCTGAAAGATTTTTTAAATTAATCAGAATATTTGTATATTTACATTTAACCTTATATTATATACTTGCATAACCTTGAGCAGTGTTCGAATTCCCCAGTGGTCCGCTGGCCATTGGCCAGTAAAATTTCCGTTGGACCATTGAACTTATTGACTTTACTGGCTCAAAAGGCCAGTAAGTTTATTTTTTTCCCCTCACAAGTTCAAAAATTATTTTTTATTTTACCTTGCTGTATGTTTTTCTTTTCAAACTGCAAACTAATGATAGGTTTAAAAACAAATATTGGGTAATTCCATTGAAATGATACGCTATTTTCTACATATATTGTACATGTCTTAATTTTTATTTTTTTACGGACCAGTAGGTTGTTTGCAAATTCTAATGGTCTGCTGGGCCAGTAGAAGATCTAGTTTTAATTCTAACACTGATCTTGAGGGATGGTGCCTTTCTGGCTGTTTTCGTTCTTTCCCTAATCCTCATGAATTTGACTTTTGCCAAATGGCATGTTAAAAAATAGAAATTAAATGTGCGGTCCCAAAAGATGCGTAGAATTTGTAATTATGGGTCTTTTTTTTGGGGGGGGGGGGTAATTTACATGTTGCAGCACTGCCCATGTCAGTAAAACTACATAGCATAGGCGTAACCAATGGGGGGTCAGGGACCATCCCCCCAGATTTTCAGAGCTGGGGATCCTCATGTATATATATATATATATATATAATGTGTGTTTGTGTGATCGTACTCCCCCAGATTTTAAAACGTATTTACGCTGCTGCTACATAGTAAATAATGCATAATTGTTTATTAGGTGAAAATGAATTGACAGTTTGGGATAATATACTTACTCATTTATAAGCAAGTTTAGTGGTATTTGTATTATGACCATTTTGTTAGACTGAGTTGCCTCCTAGTGATAACCGCATTCGAAATCTTTATATAAATGTACATCGATCAGCCACAACATTAAAATTACCTTATGGCAACTGTATTCCCTGGCGGAGATGGTGCCTTTCAACAAGACTGCTCCATGCCACACTGCGTAGAAAGTCCTGGAATGGTTCCAAGAACATAACGAGGAATTCCTTTTAATGCCACGGCCCCCAAATTTTCCAGACATGAATCAACGAAGAATTCGCTATACTTGCCATGGCCCCCAATCCTATTGAACAGTTATGCTTTCAGTTGGAGGAAGGAGTACGAGCAGCATCACCTGAACCACAATTTACAGGAACTGGGATCTTCTGTTGCAGTCATGATACCAAGAGAGACCTATCAACATCTCGTTGAGTCTGTCCCATCAGGTGGGGAGGAGGATATACATTATATTAGGTAGGTGATTTTAATTTTTTGTCTGATTGGTGTATATAATTACACTGTATTTTATAGAGTTTGTACAAATTATGAACACAATAAACTCAAATAACAAATGCACATTATAGATAAGGGAAAACATTAACACATGCAATTTTGCAAAAATAAGAAGGAAAAATGTAACTGAACAGCTTTGAGTGAGTAGTTGAAAGAGTGAACTGTTTCTATATGCATAATATGCAGGTTAGCAGGCAAATTGGGCGTGTGAAGCCATAGATAGACCAAAAAATTAATTATTAAACAATGATTAAAAAACAGCCATTAAACCAAATCTAAAAAACTGTGGCTTAACATTTTTGGAAAAAAATGGTCTTTGCACCGTATTTATTTAACAGGTATTGCCATGTTTTTCTTAAAAATACGGTTTATCTACCGTAATAAATTTTGGTGGATCTACCGTATTAAGCCACATTTTCTGGTAGTTTGACCGTTTTTTATTTCCCGGTCATTAGACCGTTAATGAACATTACGGTATGGTACTGTAAAATTACAGTCTTTGCACAGTATTTATTTAACAGGCTTTGCCATGTTTTTTCTTTAAAATACGGTTTATCTACCGTATTAAATTTACGGTTGATCTACCGTGTTAGGCCACATTTTCTGGTAGTTTGACGGTTTTTTATTACCCGGTCATTAGACCGTTAATGAACATTACAGTATGGTACTGTAAAATTACGGTTTATTGACTGGCCACTCAGCTGCCGGTGTAATGTACCGTAATTTGACCATGCAATTTTTTACAGTGTGGATCCGTATGGCTCCTCAACGTTTCCGGTGTCTTGTCGAGTCAATTCCGAGACGAATCGACGCCGTCATCAGGACGAAAGGTAGTGCTACACGTTAGTAGACAGGTATCTCTAATTCAATTGATCTTCAGTGTATAATAAATTCTGTGAGAGTAACTAATCAACGGTGTGTTACAAAGTAGTAATGTATTGATTCTGACAATGTGTTCCTCAAGGGATTATCTTCTGCAAATCTAAAACAGAGCAGACTTATCTTAAGTTGGGCACAGAAGTGGACTATCTGGGGTGTACCGATCCTCTCTCTCCAGGCTGACCTACCGTTTTATTGATTTCCTTGAGGGTTTACCATCCTGTACTAAATATAGAATTTCCTTCAGCTGGCTGGATTTACTGCGAGTAAACATCATGATCAGAACAGCTGCCGTTTATTGATTTGTTTGAGGGTGTACCACCCTGTACTAAAGATACGAGGTTTCGGTCAGAATTCTCTTTGTACTAATTAAATTAAAATATATAAATAATTTTTTAAAATTAAAACTTAAAACTACTTTGGTGCCACAATAGATCTCCAAAGAATGCATGTGTGTGAATTATTAATATGCGACAGTAAAGTAAAACTGCTATTTGACCGTTACTGATGCGGATTAAAAATTTTCTGATGGAAAATATTTTTTCCTCCACTTGTAGCATTTTCGTACTACAAGTAATCATCATCAAAGGTAAGTAAAATGCCGCAATCTTGAAAACATTATATAGAGACTCACCCCACATTTGCCTATTTTCTGTTTTAAATTAGCTTTGAATTTTAGAATATCAAAAATCTGTTTGAAGGCTATAACGTCTAGCTTTTATAATCTGAACTAACATATTATAAGAAACACATAATATAGACCTTAAACATGTAGTGCTGATTTACGTATACTGCTATGATATTCAGATGACATTATAAAGAGCTCATACTGCTATGATGTTCAGATGACATTATAAAGAGCTCATACTGCTATGATGTTCAGATGACATTATAAAGAGCTCACTGCAAATGATTCAGAGGTGCACGAACCGTTGATAGCGCTGATACGTAAAAGAGTAGTAAAGCCACTTTGAAAGTGAGAAAATAATGGTCACTAGGCGCGATGTTACAAGCCCCTCAGTAACCACAAACTCTCTTGGCAACACAATGACAACCGTGTCAAGCGTGTTCAAAAGGCTGCAGGAAAAACACAAAGAAGAAGCAGCTGTTTTGTTGTCGAAAATGGCTGACCGATGTTGTTGGGAAAGGCGGATGTGGAAGACTACACGAGAAAACGTACGACCTCGAATGAAGGAACAGCACAATGCAACAGCGGAATCCGTTCACGTTGGATATTGTTCTACATAACCACTAATTCTTTGTTCTGCTATTGATCACTTTCTACGTTTTATTCCGGAAGAGAGGAGCGATATCATGTGTTATTCGTTCACGAAATATTGTTTGTTTTTTCCCGAGGCCCAGTTTTTCGGATACAGACAAAAGCTGCTTTCACCGAGTTCGTTTCTTCTCTTGCTTAATTAACTGCGACAACTCATGCTATTTGAAAGAATTTCGTAACTTAAAAGAGTTGCATAAATCCATAATTTTATCAACCGGTGCAAGCCAAAGGTGTGTGTAAGATCGGGATGGATCGAAACACGTAACACATAATCTCCTAAAACAGCAAGAGGACTTATCCATTTCGCTGGGGAAAAAATCGCATGATTTTCATGATGTTTGTCCGATATCGCAGTTCGTGTACTTGCTGCATTTTTGTGCTATTAATCCAGGTGAAGGATACTTCAAAATGAGGAAAAACGTCGGCATGCTGTTTTGGGGAAAACACTGGAAACGAGACGAAACTTCCGATAATACACTGCTGGACAATTGCTAAGGACGGATCATAAACGGCTATATAGCGCATAAAAAAGTAAGTGTGGTTGGATGCCAAATGAAATAAAATAATGTCAAAATGCCAGGACATTACAAGAAAGACAATTTATTGTGCTCTGAAATCCAGAAGGCTTTGGAACGTGTTCAAGGGACAAACAGGCCATTTTGTGCAGAATACGTAAACGTGAAAAAAATGCAATTACCGTCTGCAGGCGTTCCGGCGTAAGATGTCAATACGGGATATGGCCACCATGGAGGGCGATGCAAGATTCCACACGTCGTGTCATGCTTTGCACAACATTATCAAGCAGCTGTTGGGGTAATTTATCCCATTCCTCTGTCAGTGCACGGATGAGGGTGTCCTTGTTTATTGGAGGGCATTGGCGACCAGCAAGACTCCTCCCCAAAGCATCCCACACATTTTCAATGGGATTCAGATCTGGAGAAGGTGCTGGCCATACGAGGCGTTGAATATCTTCGCTCTCAAGACACTCCTGGACAGCGACTGTTCGATGACATGTTGCGTCGTCGTCCATAAAATTGAATCTATCACCGACAGTACCACGGAACATGCGAACATGAGGTAGCAGAACATCATTAATGTATCGTTGGCCAGACATAGTCCCAGTTCGAAGCACATAGAAGGACGTACGGCCATTGATCATGATGCCAGCCCATACCATGACACTACATGTCGGATATCGGTCCCTTTCCTGTATGTTTGCTGGACAATATGCAGTACCACTATCACGCCAGATCAGTTGTCGGCGACAATCAGACGATAGACTGTATCTACTCTCATCTGAGAAGAGGACAGCAGACCAGTCGTTATCAGGCCAATTGCGATGTTGATGGCACCATTGCGAACGGGCGGTACGGTGACGTCTGGACAATGGGATGCACACAACAGGACGGCGGGCGTATAGTCCTCCTTCATGCAAACGTCTGGCGACAGTTTTTCGGGAGATCCGCTTGCCAGTAGCAGTCATAAACTGATTTTCTACCTCACTAGCTGTGTTGCGCCGGTGTCTTTTTGTTGATAGCACTATGTACCGATCTTCTGCAGGTGTCGTACTGCGAACACGACCTCCCCGTGACGTTTGCTACACTCTCCATTTGTTTGAAATGATTTCCAAAGCCTTGAAACAACACTGTGGCTGACGTCGAACTCCCTGGCAACATCTGTTATTTTACGCCCTTCTTTAATCTTGCCAATAATACGGCCACGCGTAAAATCATCTAGGTGATGTCGGGAAGACATACTGAAAATTGCAAGTTCGTCAATTGATTCTTTCCCTTTCAACTTTGCGTTTGAACAACAACGGTCAATACGCGTCAAATCCTTTATATCTCTTATCAGCGCTATGACGTCACGAACAAGTTCGGCAATCCAAAATTTGCATACGCACAACACGTCTTACTGTATCCCGCACTTATGCTAATTTCCACATTTTCCTGCCTTCCATTTTATGGTTGCTATCGTTGCTATTGTCATCCGTCCTTAGCAATTGTCCGGCAGTGTAAAAGTTCATGATTCACGAATTATATCAAACATTCCAATCGTTTTGTAGGAAGAATGACCACCTATGCTGTAAATATTCCTTGAATCATGGTACATTATTTCACTTTATATGATATGTGGTGATTTTTCTGATGGTTAAAAAGTAAATGAGTTCCTCAAACTTGGTGATGAAAATAGTAGGCTAAGGAATTTAAGTTTAAAAGCCGTAGCCACCTTTTATGGCTTTCACCGGCCGAAAAGGCCGAGAATGGTCGTGTTAGAAAGTGTGCAACTGTTCTTCCTGTGTTGTGAGACAATGACACCTGTGTTCAGAAGAGACATAGGAGAGGGTTTACGTGCTGGAACGATGCAAGTCATACTGGGGATTTGGCATGGTACGTTATAATCATGAGATTTATCATCTGAAACCAATTATGTCAGTCAGGTTGTATATTCTGAGGTTGGTTGTTCGTCGTGAAAGACTGAGTAATAAGGAGTAAGTTAAGATAATTTATCCATCTCAAAGGCAGGAACGGAAAGTAGAAAAAGGTTAATCGTCCTGGAAGGTGGAGATGCAAGAGTGCCTACACGAGATTCAGTATGTTACACGTTACCGTCATTAAGAAAGACAGATCCATCTGCATTGCAAAGAGAAGGACCATGACAGAATTAGGTCAATTTAATGTAGAACAAAAGCTTACGAAATACTTCCTAGCGAGTCGACTGACCAACTATTTCGACAAAAACCTACAATGCAGAGATTATTTCAAAGCGTCTGTATCTCAAATTCATTCGATAATTGTAGAAATTAGAAACTATTCCTCACCAAATTGGAACATTTAGCATTACCTCGTGCCCGAATTGACCCTATGAGACACATTTTCCAACGTAAGATAGATTGTAGTTTGTGCTTCATAAAACTATTACATTCCAAACTGCAACTGAGTTTGTCAAACATTATCTATTTCTTATTTAATTAGTGTTATTAATATTCTAAGCTAAAGCTTAAGAGCTATGTGATTTTGTGCTGAAGTGACCAACATGAAATACAAATCAGTGTTCAGTAACACTGCTTTGAAAAAAAAAAGATGATCATATTTATCTGTGCCTTTGTAAATTTATTGCCAAATTTTGAATCTATAAAAATCGACTTCACTTTACTCCACTTGGAAGGTAATTTTCGATCTACTACTGTAAATCCTCAACTAACAAGAATATTAAATAACATAAACAAATCTTCAGCCCATGGATATATATATTTATGTGGAACAATTACGGAAATAACCAAAACGTAATGAAAGGTATAACTGATAACAAGAAATCGATAACTAATGATTAGATACCAGATGAAAACATAAGGGAAAGCTCACGCAATGCCTTAATAAGCCATTTTGGTGGCACATAGAAAAAGCTAAATCATCTCAAAAATGTTGTTGTTCTTTTGTCCGATTTTTCGCGGAGTAGACAAATTCACTGCAACTTATCCGCGTCAGTAGAAAACGGGGTAATCTGCGAAATGCAAACTCTTGAGTTTTGAACAGGGCAGATGTTATCTCTTCCTATCGGCTGAAACGTAAGCCCAAACTTCTGAATTCCAACGCGAGAAGGCGTAATCCAAAATGCAGACAAAATTGTAATAAAAAGGCTGTGATATGAAATTACGACAGATTATATTCATGGTGAGGCACACGATGATTCTAGAATCGCTCACGGTAAAACCCCGCTGCCGCACGTCCATTGACACCTGCCCTCTTATACATCAGAGTCAAATCCTCCGATTCCCTGTATAAGAGGCTCTCTTTGTTCTGCACGACTCGCCTTCTACGTACGCTCGTCGTACGCCGCACGGTGTTAACTCGATAATGTCGACAATTCCGTTGCTATGAACCCGTTGCGAATGCCCCAGTGCATGCTGTTCGTGACGTCTGTTGAGTCAGGCACAGTCAGCCCGGACACACCGGGAGTCTACGAGAGAGTGCGACAATCCTTCATTCGTCACTATGGGCTGTGCAACAACGCCTTCGGGCGCTACTTCGAGTACATCCTTTGAGTCCTGCTCTGCCTTTACATTCACCAACGCAAGTGTGCAACGCATAATTTAGGTAAGTTGTGTTTTCTTCCACCGTTGAAGGATCAACGAGGACATGAAACTTCACGTTTTTTCGTGCACCAGGATGGGAGTTCCACCCAACGTTCTATTGCAAAAGTTATTCGTCTTCATATGTATCTACCCTCTTTTTTGACACACGAATTTGAGAACACCCTGCATTGTGCATGATTTCGAACAAGTTTTTTCGGCTCCACATATTTTCTATTGAATTCAGGTAAGGGTTAATATCTGATTATTCTAGAAGTGTAACATGATTTTCTTGAAACCACTTTTTGCATACAACAGCCACATGATTAGGAGCTGAACTTTAAAATATCGGCTTCATTATCCTGGGAACGAACACGTGCCGAAAGCTTTATTTCTGTCTGAAGTTTATCAATGATGCATTTTTTGATATTTAAAGTACCAATTTTATTATACAAATTATTCTGCTATCATGAGAACTCAAACCATAACACTAACTGGATACTTCATGGTAGTTGTGATGTTTTCCGGCAGAAAATATCAATTTCTTCTTCACACATTCTTGATTCCATCACTATCAGATATGGATATCCTGATGCAATCACTACAAGTGACTCTCTTCCGCTGTTTTTGAGACAAATTAATATGGTTATCTGATCTCTTCCTCCTTTGCTTTGAAAGTTGAAATAAATTTTACCTCGGAATTACAGAATTTAGTCCGAAATTTTTGAATCTGCGTCTAACGATGCTAGACTCGTCTTCAAACAACACGGAGACAATTCATTTTTATTAGACTCAGGTGAGGGCTCGAATCCATGTTGTGATAGAACAATTAGAACATTATTATATACTCTTCTAATTTTTCTATCACCATATGCTGTTGCGGACCTTTTTCTGCATTTACCAGTTACCAGTTTGGTTTTGAATTGACTGAGTCTTCTGATACCTCTTGCACAGTTTAGAAATACAAACTTTGATTAAATTTCAACTTACGTTTCTTATGATTTCTCTATGAGTGAAGTCTTCGTCATCTAAAGTTAGTATTTAACACTGCTTTCTAGGAGACCAGTTTACCCCTTTTTACTCTGTGGGTCATCTTGCTAAGTAATCAAGGAACATAAAAACCCAGTGACCAAGTGAGGACACTTGTAAAATTGAAAAGGAGTTCTGTCGATAGCTCTGAGCCTGTAAATGAGAACTGACTCATTATAAATCTTCGTTAGTTTCATGCTGTGTATAAGTGATCCATCCTACTAATGGCAGGATTTAAAGAAATTTGGGCACCCCCGGTGGCGCAGTGGTCTAAGCGATGGCCGCTGGAAATTCGAACGAAAAGCGTCTGGGTTCGAATCCCGGGGAGGCATGGAAATTGTGTTTTTTTACGACACTGGCTCTCTCCCTTTACTAGTAACAATGACCCTAAATGAGGGACGGACGACTGCTTGTAGACCATTGAGTTTCTCGCGGTGGTCGTTAAACCTCAAACAAAAAAATGGGAATTAGGGGAAAATGTATTTCTAAATTCGTTTTTTATTTTTGCCCTAATAAATTATCAGCGTAGAAGCAATAGGATGTATATGTAACAGCAACAACTTTGCTTTTGTGTAAATAAATAAAATGATTAAGAAATTCTCAATTTATATGCAGTTAGTCAAATAGATGCCGCGGCCATATCGATTCCAAAAAAATTATGCAAGTAGATGTGCCTCGGAAAACTTGAAAATTACGTCCTTCTAGAAAAGAACTTGAACCCTCATCTCCCGATAGACGTTCCAGTGTGTTACCTTTACACCATCCAACAAAGAACCTCCAAGCAATCGCGGATATATGTGGGAGTAATATGTAAAGTTCCCGTAACATCTGTTTACGAACAACATTTCTGAAGAGTTATTTCTTCAGGTGATTCATCTTCGGCTCGCGTGCCCCTAAGATGAAACATATGTTTCGATTTGCGCATTACGTATAGGCCGAAAACACATCCTCAATTACTTGGAGGTTCCTTGTTCTGAATGTTGAAAAGGTAACATGCTCGAATATAAATCGGGAGATGCGTGTTCGATTCTCGCTCTAGGAAGTTGGATTTTTCATGTTTTCTAAGGCATGTCTACTGGAATAATATTCAGTTAGTTTGCCAACGCAGGCCAGAAATGGCTTCCATTGCCCTGATTATCTGACGTTCAGTAAAAGGAACTAAAGTTTTTGTGTAACCATATATTTTCTAATGCAAAGAAACCAGGTATGCAAATCATAATTTATTGTTTGGCAAATGCTTAATCGTAACAGTTTGAAAAACCGTTCTTTGAAAAGTTTGAAATTTGTGAATCAAAGAGTCATTCGGTCCGTTTATTTATATAATATTTTTCTCTGAGGAATTACTGTGAACCAGATTTAAACTTTCCGTAGATAATAATTTCAAATATAAATAATTCAAGATGAAAGAAAGTAACATAAAACTTTCGGTAAATAATTTGTAACCAAAGAAACATGTTCATATTATGAAGTTCCTGGTCCCAGCCGCTCTCATTGATTTTGGTGCTAAATAAATTTTATACAGGATAAACTCTGGTTGAAAATATATTACAATTGTCCTTGGCTGTCATTAGATGAATATTTCTGCACTTGTAATCTGCTCGAACCTATACGGTCTCTTTACAATCACACGTGAAAATGGTTGATTGTATAATGAAGACGAATTTTTCTTTGAAACAATGAGTCAATTTTCATTTCAAATTTTCAATCTATAAATAAAGGGTTTGTTGTATTTTACAACATTAATCAAAACTTATTTATGTAATATTCGCGTAAAACGAAAAAAAAAACAAAAAAACACCGTAGATAAGATCAAAATTACTGATTATCTGCTGCTGCGTGAAAATCTGACTGCTATAAGGATGCCTCACCATAAACAAAAGTTGATCGGTGATAATTCAAACGTGAATTTCTTTTAAAAGTTCCGAAGTTGATTTCTTTCATCTAAAGTACTCGCATATTCTATGCTGCGAAGAATTCCCGTTTCAAATGAGTCTGTACTACTCTGAACGTTTAGTGCAATGACGGTTAATAATGTCCATATTTATTTCTGAGAAGTCCAATTTTCGTGCTTCAGGAAGTTTTAAGCACGTCCAAGTGTTAATTCGCTGTGTACATAATAGCTATCTGGTCGGATTTATCCGTTAGCATCAACACTATTGAGCTGTCATTTCGAAGGTTCTAAATCACCCTCGGAATTTTAAAATAACCAAGCGTTTGTTCATGATTGTACCTCGCTCTCAGCCCAGAGCAACACAATTTGGCGTATTTCATCTCTGGCGTCTTCCGGTACTCGCAAAATTCAGCTCTCAAATTCAGAAAAGACACTTTTGGTGTTCAGTTTCGACCGGACACAGAAATTCAAGCTACTTCAGTTTCCAATGGCAAATTTATAAAGAAGTAAATATCGCTCCGATGGTATCTTCACTTTCAGCCGTCCTCGCAGAAGCAAGTAAATATATTTTGCCCCATTGCTTAATTGAGCAACATATATTCACTAACATCACCCAAGGCCTAGCACATGGCTGAGATATGCAGACCACGTATTTTTAATATGGCCACACGGAAAGGAGACTCTCCCATCTTTCTACATAAAGACATTATATACACCCTACGATTCATTTCACTAAGGAGTTAGAGCGCATTGGTACCTTACCTTATCTTGACGTCTTAGTGAGTAAATCGCATGAAAATCATTTTCGTACGGAAGTCAATTATAAATCCACCTCCGTTCACAACCTGATGCTCCGCAGTTCATTCCGCTCTGACGATTACGAGACGGATTTCTCTGTTCTCGAAGTAGAACAGCTTTCACCGTCTCCTCTGATATTCGTTCTAGAGAATCTGAACTAAAACGCATCGTCGATTTGGCCACTGAGGCAGGATATACAGCGATCCAGATGCATAACTTTATCGAAAAAGCCAGAGCCAGCCGTGTCAAACCTTTTATGCCGCAACTTCGCTACCTGGGCTCTGTTCCCTACATACCAAAAGTTTACTATCAACTCAAGAACGCGCTCAGGAGGATGAGCTTCGTTGTCAACATAAGGTCTCCGGCATCTTTATATAGGATGCTTAAGAGAAATATTCACAAGCCCCTCTTCTCAATGAGGCAGGTGTTTATGCAATCCCACTATAATATCCGCGCGGCTCCAGGTGATACTACGTCGGAATGACCAAAATTTCGTTTGGAATTAGAATCAACGAACATAAATGGGATACAAAAGACAGTAAGATATCCACTGCCCTATCAAGAGAGGTCAAGTTAAAGTCCCCTGATCCTATGTGGAATGATATCAAGAAATTAGCTTCATACTCCAAACCAAAATCTGCTGCCATTCGCGAATCCTTGGAAGTCTTGCCCAGCAGCGAGGCTTGCAATGATAGCGTCTCTCTCGAGTTGCCACGCATTTGGAATTAATTCTTCAAATAATGCTGCGCTTTCTACGTACCGCGCGCCCAACCAACGTGACTTCATTTCTTAGAACGACTGATTACATTTGCTCCGATTCATTTATTGTCTAGTCAAGTCACCACGTTCAAATTGTTGAAGTCTTCCATTGTCCAGTTTGCCATTAGCTGTATACCTTCCTTGAAAAAGTCATCTCGTTGATGAGCGAGCGCTTGGAAATTTTGATTTATATTCTACGCCAAGAAATTCGATCACTAGTATTATTTTAAGTGCAGTTGTTGTACACACTAAACAATCGAAGAAAATATATTTCTAAATGTTATATACTTTTGTTACAATTTTGAATTCCTTCAATAAAAAAAGCGAAAAAAAATGTGTTATTACACTACTTTATAAGTAAGACGTTCGTACTCAAATACTTTGTTTGAAACATTCAGTCATGAATATATTGACTTTTGTTTTAATTTTTACTGCTCATTTTATTATAAAACATAATTTCATATTTTCTGTATAAGAAAAATATCAATTTTGGTAGTAAATCTGAATGCAAATTTGTTTGATATTCAATACCAGTATTACATATTCTTTACTTAGAAATATCACTTCAGTGTTTTCCTAGTTTTATCCACATTTCTGCTGTTTATAATTTAAAATGTCATTTGTCGTGCCTTTCCGGAACACATGTCCTGCAAATCTGTTCCCTTTTTCTCTATCCATGTTTAAGAGTTCGTTTGACCATAATCCCAAGATTTCCATCACGGTAAATCCGCTATTTATCAGGAACAACATACAGCACTTTCGTCATAATCGCAACACTTTTACATAAATTATCACTCAGAGTAGCGTTTATATGGATTCCCGCTCCTACGTCTAGACCTTTATTGTAATGTTCAACATTTGCAGTTGGGATCGTCCTGAGGCAAATATTTAAATTATGTCGTAATCTGCCTCTGACGGAAAAAGTTCAAAGATATAGGATTCTTCAGTCTCCGGTTGGAAAGCATAAACAATAGTGTATAGGGAAAGAATGCCCACAGAAAACAATTCTCACTTCTTGAAAAACGGAAAAAATGTCTAGAGACAAAATTAGGCCTTTCTTAGTTTCATGAAAATATATCTTAATTTCAGCTAAGCAATAGACAAAACTGATAAGGACACTTTCTACGCGCAACCACATTATAAGGCGATCGTAGTTTGTTTCCAAAATGGCCGAAAACGCACATTGTTCGAATCAACACGCGTGTGTGAGTGTGTTAGGCTTTTCCAAGAAGAGTAACTACGCTTAACGCAAAGTATCTCCAGCATTCTTTTTCACGGGAAATTAGGAAGTGGTGCATTACAGGGGAAGCGGATTTGTCTAACGCCAAACTGAATGCGTCTTAAAGACATGGTAAAATAAAAAGCAATCACAAGGTATCGCATAGGCTAAGTACTGGTGTCTTGGTAAACCAGTGTAATAAGTCTTTACCTCGTAAGATATTTAGAAAATGTTAATTCATAAACCCACAACTTTCAGTGCCCCAAATGAGAAAATTGCAAAATAACTACAATGGGGCCTGCAACCTGGGCCCATTTTAAGCATTTGATGACAAATATATTGTTTTCCCATTTATTAATTTTTGTCGCTTAATTAGGCATATGAATGATATGACCGAGTTTAAGACAACTGATCATACGGACAACTGGTCACAAAAGTTTAAGGGACCTTATAAAAATTACCTCTTTTCCCTTTCGTGCCCACTTAAATTTAGGATGGCCACAAAACTTTTAGCGGGTTGCACAAAAATTACACTTTTGATATTACCTTGTCAACTTCCAGGTAGGTCGCCTCTACAATTACAATATTATTTCTGCCCCCTCCCCGTTTCGGTACCCCGAGTAGTCTTTATTCCACCGATTCATGAAGTTTATGTAACAAGTCAAATTAATCCCACCTTATCGTCTTTTTCAGAACACTGCATGCGTCATGTTGTAATTCTTGCTTGGCTTACATAGAACGTTTTCTCGTAATTTGTTTGCAGTTCCCAATTCAATTCTCAATATAGGCCAAGAAACGGCAATCTTTGTAGGCCCCTACCACCCGTTGAACTTTTGTTGCCAGTTGCCCTAAGTATTAACCGGCATGGAAATTCTGACAAAGAAAAGAGCTCCTTCCCGTCGTTAGGCATCTTGGAAAACTGCCACCCATATTTCGGAAACTTGGAAAACTACCACACATAATTCGGAAACTTGAAAAACTGCCACACATAATTCGGAAACTTGGAAAACTGCCACACATAATTCGGAAACTTGGAAAACTGGCACACATTCAAGGTGTTCCTCGGAAGCACAGCAATTTCTGCCTGGCCCCTTAATGAAAAACAAGTGGCAGTTTTCCTGTGTGGCAATTTTTCAATATGTGGTAGTTTCTGACTTGCTGAAAGATGTGTGGGAGTTGTCCTGTGTGGCGTTTTACAGTGAACTATAAATTATTCTCTAATTTCAAATCGTTTTCTGTAAATTATATAATGAGTTAGTTTTACTGAAAATAATTAGCGTGCCACGTAGCATTACGATCTCTCACAGTAGAACGTTTTCTCAACTTCTCCCACGTCACTGATACTCGTATTAATTTATCAACTATAAAATTTGATTGATGCGTTCTACCACCCCAGCTTGGCACGTCCCTGGTTCCCAATTCAATTCTCATTATAGGGTCAAGAAACTGCAATTTTCATACTGCCCCTAAAACTTTTGTGTCCAGTTGTCCGAACCCCGATCTTGAATAGCTAGTTGAAATTAAAGCATTTCTTAATGAAATAATAAAAGAAAAAATGCCATAATATTAACACACGTAAGAGATAGTCGACAGTTGATATATTTTCAAGAAGTGGGCGTTTTTCCGTGAGCATTCTTTCATACATTGAAACAACAGGTTTACTTACAATACAGTGCAAAATAAAACGTTAAATAATGATGCGAAACAATTTCACAGAGCGTAACATAAAGGAACAGGTGTTTTTTGAGAATTTTAATTTCAGAAAACACAGTGTCTGTGCCAACATGAAACCTATTAGCAGCAATTTTTTTTTTAAAAGAGACAAACTTCAAAACAAGAATGAAACGCACATGAAATGACAGCCAGTATGGGATGTAGATAATAAGTTTTATTCTAAGGAACTATAAGTTCCGGTTTTAAATTTCAGTTGAAAGTAAAATATTTTTGCGTAAACTTGGCCGTAAACAAACATGCGACAATAGGGGAAAATTTTACTTCGTTTGCAGTAGCACTTTTGTCGCAATGACCAAAATTTCAACAAAACCGAAAATCATTTCCATTTTTTTAATACTTGATTTCTGCAAATCAATTTTTTCCTCCTACATCACTTAGAGTTCTAATTTTTCAAGCACACAGGAAAAGCTCAGATATTTTTTTTATTTGGGATTTGATGACCACCGTGATCAAATCCAATGGGTATACGCAATAGCTCTTGTCTGTTTTAGCACCATTGACTCCAGGGAATGGAGAATGCTAGAGTCGCAAGACAAACACAAATTTTGCGAATATTCAATATATTCTGTGCCTTGTTGTGTTACATTCTCGATGACTTGTAGTGAAAGCTCTTAGGTCGAGAAAGAAAGAAAATATGTTCATTATATAATATAATAAACATATCATCATCATCATCATTGTCAACCATTATCAATCCACTGCTGGACGAAGGTCTCCCCAAGTTTCCTCCACAACGGTCTGTCTTGTGCCAGTCTCCTCCATGTCACCCCTGCATACTTTCGAATTTCATACACCCATCTCCCATGTGGTCTTCTTCTGGGTCTTTTCCTGTCCCTTGGAATCCAATCTAAAATTTCGGCTGTCCATCGATGGTCTGTCCTTCTGGCAGTATGTCCAGCCCATTGCCATTTCAGGGATTTAACTCTGATCATGATGTCTTCCACTCTTGTCATTTTTCGGATCCACGAGTTCCTCTTCTTATCTCTCCTGGTTACACCAAGTATGCACCTCTCCATGCTTCTTTGAGTTGTCTGCAGCCTTTGTATGCCTCTTTTAGTTAAGGTCCACGTCTCTGCCCCATACGTAAGCACTGGAAGGATGCATTGATCAAACACTTTTCTTTTAAGACATAATGGCATATTGCTCTTGAAAATTATGCTGTTTCTTCCAAAAGCTCTCCACGCAAGTTTTGTACGCCGATTAATTTCTTCATCAATGTGACCCTCACTTGATATCTGCTGTCCAAGATAAACGTATGTGTCTGTTATCTCCAGCTTTTCTCCATCAATCGATAAATCTTCATTTCTTGTAAAAGCATTGAACATCACTTTTGTCTTCTGAAAGTTCATTTTTAATCCCACTTCTTTACTCTTGTCAGCAAGTTCCTGGATCATACTCTGCAGCTCTGATGGGGTAGTTGCAAAAATGACTACGTCATCAGCAAAACGAAGGTGGGTTAGATAATCTCCATTAATCTTTATCCCCTTGTTTTCCCAGCTCAGCGACTGAAAAACACCCTCCAATGTGGCATTAAAGAGCTTCGGAGGTATGGTGTCACCTTGTCTCACTCCCTTTCCAATTTTTACGTGTGTTGTATTTTCAAACAGCCTAATCTTTGCACTTGCATTTTCATAGATGTTATTAATAATATTAATGTATGCATCTTCAATAACGCAGGTTTTCAGAGCCATTGTAACTGCTGATGGTTTCACCGAATCAAAGGCTTTTTCATAATCGATAAAAGCCATGCACAATGGAAGTTCATATTCCCTCGCTCTTTCAATTAGTTCTATCAGCACGTGGATATGATCTATTGTGCTGTAGCCACTCCTGAATCCAGCTTGTTCTGTCGGTTGAGCCATGTCCAGTGTTACCTTTAAGCGGTGTGAAAGAACTTTAGTGAAGATTTTATAAACTACTGATAGGAGGCTGATAGGTCTGTAGTTTCCAAGATCCTCAATGTCACCTTTCTTATGTAGCAGGATCATTGTAGCGGTGTTCCAATCCTCAGGAATCTTTCCTTCATTAAGGCATCGAGTGAAAATTTGGCGAGTACTGTTTCGATTTCCCCACTTTCTTCTTGTATGATGTCTACAGTAATTCAATCTTCTCCTGGAAGTTTTCCCCGCTTCATGTTCTTGATTGCATGTGCAACTTCTGCGGGAAGGACTGGAGGAACTCTGGTACTGGTATCTTTCATGATGTCTGGAGTGCATGTATCATCCCTTTCATATAATTTATAGTAGAAATCTTTCACTCTTGTCAAAATGTCGCCTCTATTTCTTGTTACAGAACCATCTTCTTTTCTCAGTGCCATAATCTGTTTTCTTCCCTTACTGAGATGTCCCTTTGGTATCTTTAGGCTTTGGTTTTTTTCAATTGCTTTCCTCACTAGTTCACAGTTGAATTTTCTTACGTCTTCAGTGATACTTTTTCGTACTGTCTTGCATAGCTCTATATATTCCACTTTGGAAGTCACATCTTCTTTAGTTGTCCTCATCTCTCTTCTTTTTTGCATCAACATTTTCGTTTTTCCTGATAATTTATTTACATGCAACTTGTTCTTAGACCCAGCTAATTTTGTTGCTGTTTCCATAAGAGCTTTGGTTACTTTTCTGTTAACTTCAGAGATGTCCACTTCTTCCGATGTTAATCCTTCTAAAGCAGAGAACCTGTTCTTCAGTTCCAACTTGAAGGTATTATGGTGTTTTTAAGGTTGGTTATGTCAATAGATTTTGTTTGTCTTATGAGCTTGCCACGTTCAAGTTTAGTGTTGAGGTGCATCTTACATCTCACCAATCTATGGTCACTACCTGTGTTGAACTTGTTTAGCACACTGCAGTCTTCTATGACGAATGTTTTGTTACACATAATAAAATCAATTTCACTTGTCGTCCCATTTGGATGTCTCCATGTCCATATATATATATATATATATATATATATATATATATATTATATAATCAAGAAAGTAAATTAGTAAATTAGCGTACAACAACCTCAGTGTTATACAAAATGTGAATCGTAGAAAAATCAGCTAAAAATTATGTGCCGATTTAAACACCTACATAACCCATCACTCTCACAAATATCATGTCCTACCACTTGATTTTGGTCATCGCAGTTAGCGATTTTAAGAAGGTAGCAAAGAGCCAGAATAATCAACAAATTAATAAATATTTTATATATGTAACTAAATGTTCAGACAATAAACTGAAAAATATTTTATTGTAGCCTATTAATATGATAGGCCACAATATTGTAAACATCATGTAAAGTAAAAATGCAATTAATGGTAGTGATTTATATATTATGTCATAAACCTACTAATATATTTTCGAAAAGTATATCTTTCACAATTTATTTCCAGTGATCTGCTTTAGGGCAGTTTCTATTGATCTACGAAAAGTAAACGAGCGACACTTCCTTGCTCAAAAACAGATTTGAAATTTATCAATGCTATTTCCAAACAAATACGATTTTTCCTCAATACTACTGAATTCTCTACGAGATTTATATAATATAATACGCTAGTCATATTAGTCTAAGATGTATTTTAATGGCGTAAAGTACTTGGTAAGTGTTTGTGACCCTTTGTAAAGCTTCTCTGGGTTTGATTATCAGAGGCTTAGAACGGAACAGAAATGTCCTATATAAATGATAAATCTTGGTATTTTGGAACAATCAGTTGTTCCGTTCATGTGAAGGTCCATGTTGGACATATCATGGTTACGTAGTATTGCAGGAAACTATCAGTTGTTCATTTGTTATTTGTTCAGCATATTTGGTAGGAGGACAAGCTTACGTTATACTGTGCAGGTGAGTTTTATGTTTAATACTTTGCCGCATAGCAAGCCAATGTAACTTGTGCAATGTACTGGTATTTTCATTCTGTTTCATAATGGAAATGCTTCTTATTGGATGATGTCCCACAGTAAGGCAGTTAATGTCTTCCCGTCGTTTATAGTCCTCTTATGTTCAATTCTTCTAACCGGATGGGAGGTTTTTGTCAACACTACGTACGATTTTTTGGTGCAGCTGAATATATTACGAGTATATTCTAAATTCCCACTGAGTTATGTTTTCCTTTTTGCTGGTACCTTTCTTGATAACAGAGTTATGTATGTGCATGTATAACATTTAATAGCCAGATTTGTTTCACATTTTAGTGAGGTTCCTGACACTGAAATGGAATTTTAGGAACTATTTTATGGACCCACAGTATGTTAAACCGCCCTTTAGTGGAGGATATTAGGTTACCTTTGTTAAAGATGTTTTTTATTATACATACAAACCACAGAAACGTTTGGCCTTCAGTATCAAACATGTGATACAATATTAAAAGCAAAGAAGCGAATATGAGTTAAACTATTTTTCCCAATGTACAGCAGCTGGCCCTTCGGAAGTCGACTACTTTCTCACTAAGATACCTTTTTTTTTCTCACTACCTTCATATTTGAAAAAAAACTCAACTAATTAATATACCTATGTAAACAAAAACAAAAATCTGTTTTGTTCTTGGAATTACTGCCCAAGAGTGACAGGTCTGTTTGTCAGGTCAGAAAAATGTGGTTACCTAAAGCCCACCTCAGAATAAAATTGCCTGAAATATATATATATATATATATATATATATATATATATATATATATATTTTAACCACGAGGAACTGCTGCTAAGCTCAAAATTGATGTTAAGCTTCAATGTAACTTCTTACCTTAAATTAAAATCTTGGTTACCTTAATCTTTTAGTGTCTCATAACCGGAGCAGCCTAAAATTAAGCGAAAAAAAAATATATGAATCTGACCTTTCAAACATGTTTTCGATATACCTCCAGTTTGCTTCTGTGGAGACCTTCTTAAATATAAATATTAAAATATATATTGAATACCACTAGAAAGTATACAACATTTGTCTAAATTTCATTAAGGAATTGAGTGAAAAAAAAATCAGGGAATTCACCTCTGGAAATGTGTGTTAAAAGTGGTTACCATGATTTAAAAATGCAGTGTAAAAACATAAACAAAAATGCGAAATTTGTGTAACATTCATGGGTGTTTGTGAAAAGAAAGCGCAAAAGCAAAATACAAAAAAAAAAAATACAAAAAATTACAACCACTCATTAAATTGTTCATCAATAAATGCAGACCGAATGGTCTTTTTACAAAATTGAATTCTTGAGTTTTGTAATGTGTTGTGTGCTTAATATATGTTAGTCAATAGCATGTGTCCACGTTATCTTAGACTAGTGGGTGTATCGGATTTGGGGCTGTGCTCATTTATTTCGCACGTCACAAACAGCAATAGTCCTTGAATAACACAAATAGTTGTTTTTTTCGGCCATAGAAATGAAATAACTCTCTTGTACTGCAACGACTAATTTCTTATTATTGTTATCAGCTGTGGGAATAAATTAAGCTTTTTTATATATATATACCTGTAAGTTTTGCTTGTCTCATTTTAATATCTATATTCTGAGGGAAAGTGTTGAAATTTAAATTTAAATTTGCATCTGTCAACTTTAAGTTAACTTAGTCTCCTCCCACCCCCACAACACTTGTTGATTATTAGTAGGCTTCCATGGAGTCAATCAGAGGACTGACTTTACAGCACTGTCGCTGATATATTTTATATTGTACGCAATTCCATTGTACGATGTTCTAAGACGGCCGATAAACACAGATTTTAAATTACTGAATTTTGGAAAAAAAGGCGTCTAATGAAGCGTAAAGCAAAACAAAAGTAACCGTACAGAAAACAAATAATTGTTTCATCGTAATATTTATATCTTTCTATATTATTAAAATACAAAAATCTTAAAAAGGGATTTCATTTACAAATTTTGAATATGACATTCAAAAAAATTACAATAAAAAAGATTATTGCCATCTTCAAAATGTGTATTGCATGATGTAATCCCGTATTCCTATCACGACATTTCATTTGTTTTGGTGTTTGCAGGAATGTTCTCCTAGTTTTCAGTATATTGTACTCCTATTTTTTCTTCTTCGACTATGTTTTTGGGAGGAGAGGGGGATTAATAAACGACCACCATGAGAAATTCAATGGGTTATAAGCGGTCACCCATCTCTAATTTAGAGTGACTGTTTCCAGGAAAAGGAGAGATCTAGTGCTTTAAGACAAAAGACTGAAACCATGCCTCACCGAAATTCATTTCGATTTTGTTGACATTTTAAGGAAAGGAGACGGAGATTACACCGCAAATTTGATTAAAGCTCCTACTGGAACAATATTTACCAAAAAGTGTGCAGCCAACCAAAGGCTTCCACAAAACAAAAATACGAGACAAAGTAATAGAATTGTACTCGAACTAAATGATATTAAAATTAATTTTCTAATTAATATACTGCAATCTAAGGGTTATCCTAAACACATAACAGTGGTCAACACACTTTTTCTGGCATAAGGTATTCCAACGGTTTTAAGGTAATTTTGGGGTGCTAATTCTAAATCTGGCATCAGTTTAAGTCTATCACATCAGGTTTTTGAGATATCAAATATTGCATTTTGAATAAAAACAGCAAATTTATGCTCATATACGAATAGCTAAACAGTCATACATACAATAATAAGATAAGATACAATATACCATAATAATGAGACAAACATTTGATGAGCCGTAGCATAAAGTTGTGACAGAGACTGCATATCAATGTTAGTGAATGCATATTATCATGTAAGAATTGAATTGTAAAGATAAGAAAAATATGTACAAAAAGGTTATTAACAATAGTGATGTTACATCTGCATGAACGACCTCTTCTTTGACGATCTCCGACGTACAGCTTGTGGAATGTCTCTCATCAAGGACTAGCAGTAATCTGCCATCATGTTTAAGTCCCATCGGCCTTGGTAACGTTCTTTCATAACTTTAACATCTTGATGAAAGCGTTCACCTTGCTCTTCGCTCACTTGACCAATGTTGAAATTGGGCCAAGTGACTATGTAAATAGTGAACCTTGATGCTCATTCTACATCCAAGTGCTTGAAAACTCAAGAGCAACTCCTCCACAATCTCTCGATAGTTGTCCGCTTTCCTGTTCCGAAGGAAATTCCGCACCACATCAGAGAATGCATTCCAAGCTCTAGCCTCTGACGCAGTCATTGCTGTAACAAAGTGTGGATCCCTGATGAGTGTTCTTATTTGCGGGCATCAAATATTCCTGCCTTTTTCTTCTCGGCACTGAGACTTGAAAAGGTACAGCATATATAACTGAAGCAGTCTCCAGTGTGATCAAGAGCTTTGACTAATTGCATCATTAAAACAAGTTTTAAGTGCATTGGGGGAATACAATTTTATTCCTATCAACTAGAGGCTCATCCTTGATGTTCTTGTCACCAGACGTCAAACTGATTCTTGGTGGCCAGTTCTTTTTAACCCAGTGTTCTAATGTACCCCTAATGACCCAGTAGCACAGGAAACAAGGGTATTTGGTGTGACCTCCTTGCTGACCCAGCAGAAAATTACCCATTTTCAAATCAACACAAATTACCCATTCATGAACATGGTATTTCAATCTGGCCAGAACAATCTTGATGTTGTCTTACTCTTCTTTAATTTTTACAGATTGTCCTATTGGGATTGAACCATATATATTTCTGTTGTGAAGTAACACACATTTCAAACTCCTTTTACTACTGTCAATAAAAAGTCTCCATTCACTTGAATCATATGCGGGCAGTCCCATATTAAGAAGAAGCCCTTCAACATCATTACAATAAATAAGTTGACCATCTGAATGGAAGTAATTTCTCAGTGCTGCTTCTTTGTTACGATAAAAGTAGAGACTAGTGCCAGGTCTGAGTAGTATTTTCTCTTGCAGCCAGGAAGCCAACAATTCAGCAGACTGCTTCGGCAAATACAAATCTCTTACAAGATCATTCAATTCAGGCTGACTAAACAGAGAAATTTTATCACAATCTGTATCAGATGGCGTATATCCGATTTGAGCATCATCGTCATCATCTGTAGAAGCAGGTACATCAATCTCTGGTAGCTCAGTAAATACAGGCACAGGTATTTCCTCACAGTGCTCACCTGGTCGTCTGGCAGATGGAATATCTGGGTATTGTAAGGGTTGTTTGTTTTTCTTATTGAAACCTTTTACATTGACAAGGCAGGAGTAGCAGTTATCCAAATGGTTTGTAGGTTCTCTCCAAACAATTGGCACACCAAACTTCAGCTCAGCATTCTTTCCTTTAGACCATGATCGCAAAGTTTCAACACAGGTGTTTACACAATTTGTGAGGAGCCCAATTTTTGTCCTGGTCTCTAAGTCGTACTTTAAAGTAGGCAAGATAAACGTTCTTGACAAAGGTATTGATGTTGGGCCTTTGATCCCGCAAAGTGAACCTGCCACAGATGTAGCAGAAGACATTTGGGTCATTACTGCATATTCTTCTTTTGGATGTTGTAGCCATTGTTAGATCACGACCTGCAGAAGCAATATATTAAATAAATGTGGATATCTACATAAAATGACATTATAAACACACTATCCTAAAAATACAACACCATATTTTAACCCCAAAGCAGTCACTGACTCGCAATAACTTGCAATCATAAGTGACAAAGAGTTAATTTCGAGAAAAATCAATGAAAATGGGGTATGCCGTTAGCATAAAAATGAGATGCGATAGAGCAAATCTGAGATCAGATTTGGAATCAGCACCCTGAAATCAGTCTAAAGCAGCTGCAAACATCCAGGCCAGAATTTTTTTTTTTTTTTTTGTTGACCAGTGTAATTTACCCGCACTTGCTGGTTATCCTTTTCCTTGAATTTTCCTTTTAAGGATTTAGCATTCAGAAATTATAATTACTTGGATTTCATTATTTTGAAATCCACCGTCTGCTGGAATACAGGGAATGCAATTATGTCAGTGTTATAAGATAGAGAGACAAAGAAGACATCAGATCAGAGGCAGACGAAAACTGAGAGTTTTGTGCTTAATTCATATTAAACCTCTGCGTTGAAACTAGGAGGAAGTATAAACAAGACCTGTAGCGCCATCTGGAGAGGTTAGGACTAAGTTGTTTAATGACTTGTGATGTTTGCTGGTAAAATTGCACTCCTGCAGCTGCAAATATTACTCACTGCGTTTTATTTAGTACACGAAGAAACGAACCTTCTCCTCTTCATAAAAATATTGCACAAGGAAATTAAGTTCAGCGGACAAACTTTAGCAAACATTATTTGAAACACACACACACACACACACACACACACACACACACACACACAAAACACAATACATCAGCAACTCCTATAAAAACGTTGAATTTTATTGCTCCGTGGAACTCAGGCGGTCCTCATTTTGGATAGCACAACCTGAGAGTTCCACTGTTACGTTGAAACCAGAGGGAAATAAGAACGTAACCGTGAGCGCCATCTATGGAGCACTTGTACCAGAGCGACTGTAAGGTCGTCCGACTTGCGCACGCGAAACAGCAAACCCCAGGATCCTAGCGCGAATGCGATATGCTTACTGATTGAACCGTTTTCTCTTTAATAAAAGCATTATGAGGGGAAATTAATTTTAACCATCACTAAAAGCCTTAGAACGAACTTTGGCAAGTTTTATTAAAAAGAAATCCGAACAGGGTATATAGATATATATACACAGAGTGGCCACTTTATTATGACCACATGACAGTTTTAAGCAAATGAGCTATGGTTGCACCATATTGCCACCAGTGGGCAAGGCCAGTATAAAAAGGGAAAGCTTAGTGCTTCCGACAGTAGTAGAAGTGATTTTTGGGTGACGAGATGGGTAAAAAGGCGATTTGACAGACTTTTAAAGTGGGATGATTGTAGGAGCTCGGAGCTATGAAGCGAGTATCACCAAACCCGCCGCATTCGTGAAATGTTCCAGAGCAGCTGTTGTTAAAGTGGTAAAAAACTGGACGGTCTGCCAAAAAACTGGGTCTGTACGTGCAACGTGTGGTCGTCATCGACTAGTAACTGCTCGGGCGGAACGGAGAGTGTCCAGACTGGTAACAGACAACAGAAGGGCAACAGTGCAGCAAATTACAGACCATCTTAATCAACGATTCCCACAAATGATCTGTGCGCGCAATGTTAGTTGTACACTGCATCGGATGAGATATGGCAGCCGAAGGCCTGTTTCGAACACCATTGCTGTCTGCAGTTAACAAGAGAAAAGTCTCCAGTTCGCACAGGAGCACAAGGATTGGACAGTCGATAGTTGGAAACAAATTATGTGGTCCGATGAATCACGTTTTCAGTTGCACCATGCCGATGGCCGGGTGAGAATTTGGCGGAAACAGCACGAAAGCATGGACCCCAAATGCATTGCTGCAACCCTTTAAGATGGTGGAGGCAACGTTATGGTTTGGGGAAGGTTTTCCTGGCATGCTTTGAGGCCTTTAATTCGTGTTGATCAACTTCTGACTGGCACATCATATCTAAACATCGTTGCGGACCATGAGCATCCTGTCATGTGGATGGTTTATCTCAATGGCAATGGCTACTTTTAACAAGATAATGCGTCCTGACATAGTGCTCGTATTGTACAGGATTGGTTTCAGGAACATGCCAATGAGTTTACTTTGCTTAGGTGGCCCGAACAATCTCCAGATCTCAACCCCATGGAGAATTTTTGTGATGAAGTTGAACCAGCCATCAGACAGCTGGATTCACAACCCTGCAATCTCACACTCCTGGAAAGTGCTGTTCATCAAGCATAGTCTCAGATCCCAAAAACCTACTATCAACATCTCGTGGAGTCCATGCCACGAAGAATCGACGCGGTATTAAAAGCAAAACGTGGCCCAACGAAGTACTGAGGGGGTGGTCTTAATAAAGTGGCCACTCAGTGTATATCACGGTGGGGGAGAAATAACTCCTTTATAAAAAAGGTTAATAATATTTTGGAAAATCACAGCATTTGGTTGAATAAAAATATAATGATTCCTAAACTGGTTGTATTGTATTGCTAATTTCTGTTTTCATTTCAGAGTGATAACAGCAGCCCAGAATGACCCAACGCCTGACACTGAGTGAACGTGCCTAGGTGGCATGCCGTTACGAAGTGTGGCAGTCTGTTTTGCAGAAGCAAAGATGGTGGCGGTGTATTCACGGACCTCATGCTTCAGCTGATGCCAAAACCAAAGACTACCATTCCAAATTCATGAATACAGGCTCTGTAATAGATAGTCACAAAAGCGGTCTTCCTTAAAATTAAAACAGGAGGAGAATGCGCAAGTTCTGCAGGAAATGTTCACCCGAAGACCGCAAAAGTCAACACGCCAGGCCGCTCGTGAAAGTGATCTATTCCGTCACACAATACGAACTGTTTTAAAGGAGTTAGACTGGCATCGTTGAAAGCCGCCTTATTGCCAGGAATTATCAGCGGAAGACTGTGATCGTCCGATATAGTTTGGAGAGACCATGCTTGCTTGTTACGCTGACTAGCCTCAGCAGCTTCACAACATTCTTTGGAGCGACGAAGAGACTTTCATTTTGGAGGATTTGTGAACCGCCACAATTGTCACTACTGGGCGCCAGAGGATCTAGGCAACATTGTTGAAAAGATGCAAAACCGGCCAAAGGTCACAGTGTAGTTCGGCATGACCTTCAGTCAAGTTACGGGGCCCATTCCTTATGCGGGATGCAATGAATGCAGACCGTTTCCTAACCATGCTTTAAGAACACGGGTGGCCTACAATATCCTCTTGGAACAAATTCAATGACCTCATATTCATGCAAGGTGGTTCCCCTCCATATTTTGCATGCACTGTTCGTGAGTGGCTCGACATTCAATTACCGGACGTTGCTGAGTCTTCGAGGTACACATGAATGGCCAGCAAGACCTCACCTCAAGTGCATTTTTCCTGTGGGGGAGGGCGAAGGAAGAAATTTATCAACCAAAGCCAAGGACTTTGAATGAATTGCAGGAACGCACTCGGCATGTTCTGGTAGACGTGAGTTCCTGCTGAAGTCAGTTGAAGATGTTCCCAGAGTACTGCAAAAACTTGCGGACAGTGTTGGTGGCTATGGGGAATTTTAACACTTGTGCCTGTGCCCTTTCTACTGTGCAATTTAAAACTTGTTCCGTTAAAATCGATCAATTGGTATTAAAGTTATTAAATATTTCTAATAGGGAGTTACTTTGCACCCACCCTGTATATACATATCTAAAAATATTTGTATATAGAATTTCCAACTTTTTCAGAAACTAATTTGAAAAATTTATTATATATATTTATCTGAATTAATGTTTCAGTGGACTATCCCATTACCGTCGAAAATATGTCATGATTGTTGAAGCTAACGCAGTTGTTGGCAGTTATGTCGTATTACTTTATCCTGCTTTCGAGAAGAGCAAATTATTTGCTCTTAAGCAGATGGTCTTTCAGAACTGCCTCGTTGGTCGGCGACGTCATCAGTTCTTGATTTTATACGAGTATAACAGGTCCTAATACAGACAATCTTAAAGTCCACCGCAAGATGCGGCGAAGATTGCGGTCCGTGCCCGCAGCTATATTTTCTGACGACTGTGGACTCTTGGACCTCTTAAGGGCTCCTCTGCAAATTTCATTTGCAACAATAACCTAGGAAACACAGTCAAGATTGTACCCGTTCTTCTGTTATAAACATAGCAGAAGTAAGTATTGATACCTAAGGCAGCGTTTATAATCAAATGCATACATGCTGATTATGAAAACTTTAAGTTGAAAAGTCAATTTAATTTCTCAAGTCGCCTGACTGTTTTGCTTTGCATACTCTTAGGGTTATACCGACTAAAAAAGTTTTGGTATTAGCCCAGGGCTACTCCGACAATGTACATCAGATAGCACTGCTCCTAAGCTTGAAAATAAGTAGTATTACATTTCTGCATATTTTTTATTCTCGAGATTGCCCTTGGTATCATGTCATTATTTGCATACACCGAACCCTTTTTTTTTCTGTTTGACTCTCATTCGTTTTCCTGCTGCCCAACTCGTTAGAGAAATTTAAGTAAATGGTACAAACACAATTCCCAGACGGGCCCATTACAAGTGCAAGAGTCAACACACGTCGGCAAGGAACGTTTACGCTTGATTTCTTGATCTTCGCTGCATGCACCGGTGGATTTCAGGGTTATCTGTATTAGGACACGGGTAACTGAGATGATCAATTGTAAATGTTAACTGCTCAAGGCTCTGTCACTTCGGCGACCTCTACTGTGATTGGCTTACAAGAAAAATGTCACTTTTCTTCCAGTCGGTAATTTTTTTTTTCTGATCGTCATTAGTTTCTGGTTATGTTTCTCAGCATTGTAGTTTAAAGATAGCCAAGAATTTTAAAATGGATACATTCTTTTCTCCCAAAAAATTCAGTTCAAAATTCTGTGTAAGTTGTTCCAAAAAATTTTAGTGTCAGAATTTGAATTCTATATAATTCCAATGTAGAAATTTCAAATCAATACTGTATTCTGCTCAAGTGTTCTGTATAATGTGTTCTTGTTCGAAGTGTATTATTTGCCCCAAAATTTTATGATTCTGATAAGTTATTCCATGGCATTTTTAATACTTTTAATGAGATTTTAATGTTTGAATTGTATGCATATGCAAAATATGGACAACAAGAATCGTTAGGGTTTGGCCTTCAGCGCCATGATAATAGAAATATGAGAAACAGCCTGTACCTTGACGGATAAGGATTAAGGGAGCCTTGAGAAGTAACATCAAGTGTTGATGATCCTACCTACCAGTGATTAGGACGTTACCGAATAAAAAAGTAAAACAGGAAGTCTACATGTCTTTTGTGTTTTTAAATTTTTTTTATTGGAGATTTAACGACGACAGTGAGAAACTCAATGGGCTATAAGCATTTAGGTAACTGATTCCAGGGTCCCTAATTTAGGGTCACTGTTTCCACGGAAGGGAGAGAACCAGTGCCGTAAGACAAACATAACATCCATGCCTCCCGGGATTCAAACCCGGACCCCTTTCGAACGAATGATCAGAGGTCATTTCTTAGGCTACTGCGCAACCGGAACGACCTTCTTGATATTGCCCTGCCCACGTTTACTTTCTTGATGAAGTCAGCTAAGCAAGTAGTGTCACTGCTCATCTTAAGAAATTGTTGCAGATGGTTTGACCAACAAATGGTGAAACCATGCTTTTTCATACCCAACAAATAACATGTACTTCACATTGGATTCAAGAAACAACACACAACATTAACTAAGAATTTATACAAAGGTTAGAGGAAATGTATGAGTGAATTCCGCGACAGGGTGTTTCCGCCATTACCTTGCTTCAACACCTCGTAAATTCTGTTGGACAGTTGCCTAAATGAACGCAAAACTTAATATAACGCTCCGTCAGTTCACGTGTTTGTGATTCGTGTGTAATTTTACATTTCGATGATATATGAAAGTAGTGTCAAGAAACACTATTTTCATCGATCACCGAAATCTGCGCAACTTGCTCATAGTACCCGAACGTACCGCAAAAAGCGCGTGACTTAAACGGGCGAAACCAATTTCCATATGAGGGTGGATAATTTTGTGACGTAATCCAGTAATAACCGTAATCAGGCATACACGTACTTTCCCCACAGTGCAGTCGTGGAACTTTTGGATCCTACTCCGTAATTACACAACGTACAATCTGTAGGAACACGTCAGCTGCCAGTCCTCTCACCTGACTTTACATTTTCTTATCTCGCCCAATATATGTTACCTGCTATCTGTTCTGCAGTTGGCATATTTGGTGTAAGATTTTCCGGCTGCATTTTATATTCATTTTCCCCTTTACTTTTGGGGCTTAGAAGGGGATAAAGTGTTATTCAATAGCGAACTTCGTTGGATTGAGTGGCTTTTCGTTGGATAGGAATGCATGGTTTTATTGTTCAAGTATTTTTGTTGATTTGGATTCGATGTTGATATTGAGGAATTTTATACAATGGCAGAAAGTGAAAAAAGAACACCAAGAAGGAGACGTCTGATACGAACGAAATTTATACAGCATAATAACGGAATACAGAGGATAACGTGATCAAAACATTATCGCAAAATACATCTGTATTTGCTGGTAAACTGAAAAATAACATTTCCATGTAACATGTTTAGTACGAGCTTGAACCGCCATGAATAGCGCCACACTGTACAATTTTGGCATGGAGTATGTCGTACAGATGTTGGATGTAAGTTTGGGGCATTGAGTTCCAAGCATCCTCAACCTGGACGCGTAAATCGAGAATGGTCGTGGCTGGTTGGGAGATCGGATAAGTCGCAGTCACATAAAATCCCACACGTTCTCAATGGGGGACAAATCCGGTGAACGCGCCAGCCATGGAAGTTGTCCCACACCCTGAAGTGCATGTTGCGTTGCACGTGCCTTGTGTGGGCGTGCGTTATCTTGCTGGAAAACACCACGATGGACCGACCTTACAAATGACACAACAACTGACTAAATGATGTTGTTGATGTATGAGGTGCTGTTTAACGTACCCGGTACAAACACTAGTTGTGTACGGGAGTAATAGTTGATCGCTCCCCACACCAGGAGACCAGGTGTAGGCCCTGTGTTTCGCTGGCGGATGCAAGAAGATTGGAGACGCTTCTCTGTGCGTCGGCCATCGGAGGCTCCCAAGCAGAATCTGCTTTCATCGCTGAATACGACAGATCGCCATTGCGTTCTCCAGTGCAGACGTTGGCGACAACACTGCAGCCATTCCTGACGGTGGGCTGGAGACAGAGGTACACATGCCAGAGGCACACGTGCACGTAGTCCTGTATCCTGTAGACGGTTGTGGATTGTTCGCACAGTCACCTCAGGTGCAACGGTAGCTCGGTTTTGCGTCGCAGTGGATGTTCTGCTTGACAACGCTGCTCCTCTTATGCGTCGATTGGTCCGCTCGTTAGTCCATCTGTTACTCCCGGTTCCACGTCTTCTTGTGTGGGAATGTTCCTCGGACAAACTACGCCACCATTGTACCACCACTGATACTTCCCGTCCAATTCGCTCCGCAATACGACGACACTACCACCCGGCGTCGCGGAGTTCGACTAGACGGCCTCGCTCAAAGTCCGATAACTGCTGAAATCCTACACGTCTTCCATGTCCAGGCATTGCAGCTTTTTCAGGGTCTTCGCACGTGTCTCTACGCCGACGACTGATTACATTCACTTCGCCGTACTCCGTAAATACCACCGACGATAATTTGCATATTATGCCGTGCTGTGGCGTAAGCGCTCACCGGTTGGTCACGGAATTAACATCACACCTACGTAAACTCGACCCCATTTACATATGAAAATTTCATGATCGTCTGCCAATTTCTTCTTGGTGTTCTTTCTTCATTTTTCGCCAGTGTATATTGTCATCTTTTTGTTTTTTCCCAAGCGTACGGCAGGAGAAGCATTTTTTCGGGTCAAGCATTCACGTTACTGCAGTTAAATATCAATACTACCAGAAGTTTAGCCTAAAATATTTTTAGAGAAAAAAGAACAAATTATAAACACGTTTCTTCGTTTGGGGGGGGGAGGGGGCAGGTACTCTTTCTAATTCGGTCAGTATCTTGTTACAATCAGATTGTTAGTATCAGCACGTTGGTGCTGATACATTTCGTCTTATTTCGTGTTCTCTCTTCTCATCTCGCGCAATACGTGCTACCTCCGCTGTGTTGTGCAGTTGGTGTGTTTTCTAGAACCCATAAGGTTTTTGAGCGGCTTTTTGTATTCATTTCCCCTCTTAACTTTTGGGGTTAGAAGAAGATCAAAGCATTAGCCTATTGAGATTGATTTAATGACCTTGAGCAAGTATTTATATTTTAGGCTATATCCTTACAGCTGAGGACATAGCTAATCTGAAATTTAACAATACGGAGCTTAAATCGGCGAATGCGTGCAGTCGGTGTTCCACCTACCACTACTCTCAACAGCCGTTACTATTTGCCGCACTTTTTCTGGTGATATCTTGTGTTTACGGGCAGTTGCTGCAACGTTTTTCTTTGAAAATTTGACATTGTCATATATACTCTGCATGGTTTGTCCTAAAAACTGTTGGTGAATGCTTTTTTGTTTCACTTTGGAGGGCGATGGTTCATAAGAGCTCGATCTGCTTGGCACGTTATGTGCTGGAGTACCCAGTGTATCACTATGTTCAGATAACTTGTCCGACCTTTCATCACTATCACGCCACAATGTATATACTTCAAAAATGTCAGCGCATCCAATGACATGTTGCTCCAAAACGCTATACAACTGCCTTGTAATTCGCCTGTCGATGTACGTTGGAGCCGTGTCGTCAGCTTGGTATTTCTGCGTCACCCCGTGTAATAGTCTCTGTACTACAGCATGAGGGTTACTAGCCATTTTCTTAAAACACACAACACAATATTTGTATACGTACGGACAGGCCCGTGCGCTGCCTCACACTACTCACGTTTAACAGTCACTGACGTTCACAACGCAGGACACTTTCCAGGCATGCGCAGTATCACCCAATCATATCACACCCACATTTACATGTTGTTTTACACTTAATGGCTGCATACATTACAGGCGGTCGTGACACTTTTATAAGCCATATTCTAGGGGTTGCAGGCGATTGTGAAATGCCGCACTTCACACCTGTTACTTTCGTGTCATGCTTGTCAACCGCAGAACGTTCCGTCGTCGATTGTCGTCGGGAGGTCGGATAGTTTCCCTTGTCAGGACAAAAATTACAAATTTCTGGATTTACAGATGAGTCACGCAACATAAAAAACAGGCTGACAGTATACGCCGTGATGCAGTGATTGCATGCCAAACATTCTGTGGTACTTATTGAATATAATAATCACTGGGAACAACATGCAAAGTGCATTGAATCAATTGTTCTTTGAAATTGCTGCTAGAGTTTACCTAGAAGATATAATTTTTTTTCGTTTTAAATCAGTAATATGAACTTCTTTAAAAAAAATAAATATATGTAATTTATTTTTTTAGGTAAATACCATAAACCGTTTTAATTTCATATGACATATAAATTTGAAGATGAAGTTTTGAATTCACTGGAAAATTTGACAAAACGATAATAAAAAATAAGGCAAGGACTAAACTAAACTTTGTTGCACAACATAATTCATTGATTTATTAAACCAGAAATTCTAGTTTCTCACACAAAATAATCGTGAAATACCTACACAATTTATATACATGTATAAGGTCAGGAGATGCGTAACATTACAGCCTCTCCTTGACAAATGTCAACCCCGCCTTCTCGTGGTGCATCCGTTTCCCACTAAAGGGGCTCTGACGACCGCCAATAGCGGTATAACTATATCATCGGGATTAGAGGAAATGCTATCCCACACTCACCAACCCGCTTGGCCAGCGTGGTGAGTTATGGCCAAACCCCTCCAAAATGACTCCACAACTTAAATGTTGGCCCTCAGTCTCCGGCAGCTGGAATGTACCTGGCCAAGGCAGCGGCCAGTGCGACATGAAGGCAGAGGGTGCTAAGAATCCCCGGAGGACCGGACTAGGCTGCCATCTGAGGCTGACCTTGGCTACATATAACGGACGCTCCCTATCTTCTGATTCAAGGCTTCTTGAATTGGAAGAGGAACTACAAAGGATCAAGTGGGACATCGTCGGGCTAAGTGAGGTAAGGAGAAAAGGAGAAGATCTCATTGAACTGAGAAGTGGACATCTCTTCTACTATCGTGGGACAGATACTGGCAGAAATAGTGGTGTTGAATTTATAATAAACAAGAATCTGAAGGATAAAATGGTAGAAGTTGAAAGTTCCTCTGACAGAGCTGCACGACTCGTTATCCAACTCTGAAGAAGATACCAGGCTCAGATTATTTAAACTTATGCACCCACCACAAGTCATCCTGAAGAAGAAATTGAAGAATTTTATGAGTAAATTCGTCATCTAAATAATAAAGGTAAGCAACACTTGAAGATAATTATGGGAGATTTCAATGCAAAAATAGGGCAACAGCAGCAGAATGAAACTTCAGTAGTTAAATTCGGTCACGGCAACAGAAGTCAGCGTGCAAATACTCTCGTTGAGTTTGCAGAGGCAGAAGGGTTTTTCATCTTGAATTCCCTTTTCAAGAAAAAGACACACAGGAAATGGACATGGAGACATCCAAATGGGACGACAAGTGAAATTGATTTTAATTATGTGTAACAAAAAATTCGTCATAGAAGACTGCAGTGTGCTAAACAAGTTCAACACAGGTAGTGACCATAGATTGGTGAGATGTAAGATGCACCTCAACAATAAACTCGAACGTGACAAGCTCATAAGACAAACAAAATGTATTGACATAACCAACCTTAAAAAACACCATAATACTTTCAAGTTGGAACTGAAGAACAGATTTTTTGCTTTAAAATGGCTAACATCGGAAGAAGTGGATATTTCTGAAGTTAACAGAAAAGTAACCAAAGCTCTTATGGAAACAGCAACAAAATTAGCAGTGTCTAAGAACAAGTTGCATGGGAACTATTTATCAGAAAAAACCTAAATGTTCATGCAAAAAAGAAAAGAGATGATGACAACTATAGAAGATGTGACTTCCAAAGTGGAATATATAGAGCTATGCAAGACAGTACGAAAAAGTATCACTGAAGACGTAAGGAAATTCAACTGTGAAATAGTGAGGAAAGCAATTGAAAAGAAACAAAGCCTAAAGGTAGCAAAGGGAAATCTCAGTATGTGAAGAAAACAGATTATGGCACTGAGAAAAGAAGATGGTTCTGTAACACGAAATAGAGGCGAAATTTTGACAAGAGTGAAAGATTTCTACTCCAAATTATATGAAAGGAATGATGCTTGTACTCCAGACATCATGAAAGGTCAAAGTACCAGAGTTCTTCCAGTCCTCACAGCAGATGTGGCACATGCAATCAAGAACATGAAGCGAGTAAAAGCTTTAGGAAAAGATGGAATTACTGTAGACATCATACAAGAAGCAAGTGGAGAAATCGAAACAGTACTCGCCCAAATTTTCACACGATGTCTTAATGAAGGAAAGATTCCTGAGGATTGGAACAACGCAACAATGATCCTGCTACATAAAAAAGGTGACATTGAGGATCTCAGGAACTACAGACCTATCAGCCTCCTATCAGTGGTTTATAAAATCTTCACTAAAGTTCTTTTACACCGTTTGAAGTTACCAATGGGCATGGCTCAACCGAGAGAACAAGCTGGATTCAGGAGTAGCTACAGCACAATTAATCATATCCATGTACTGAGAGAACTAATTGAAAGAGCGAGGGAATATGAATTTACATGGTGATCGAATTTTATCTATTATGAAAAAGCCTTTGATTCGGTGAAACAATCAGCAATTACAATGGCTCTGAAAACCTGCGGTATTGAAGATGCATACATTAATATTATTAATAACATCTATGAAAATGCAAGTGCAAAGATTCGGCTGTTTGAAAATACAACACACAAAAAAATTGGAAAGGGAGTGAGACAAGGTGACATCATATCTCCGAAGCTCTTTAACGCCACATTTGAAAATGTCTTTCAATCACCGAACTGGGAAAACAAAGGAATAAAGATTAATGGAGATTATCTAACCCACCTTCGTTTAGCTGATGACGTAGTCATTTTGGCAACTACCCCATCAGAGCTGCAGAGTATGATCCAGGAACTTGCTGACAAGAGTAAAGAGGTGGGATTAAAAATGTACTTTCAGAAGACAAAAGTGATGTACAATGCTTTTACAAGAAATGAAGATTTATCGATTGATGGAGAAAAGCTGGAGACAACAGACACCTACGTTTATCTTGGACAGCAGATATCAAGTGAGGGTCACATTGATTAATAAATTAATCGGCGTACAAAGCTCTCCTGCAGAGCTTTTGGAAGAAACAGCATAATTTTCAAGAGCAATATGCCATTATGTCTTAAAAAAAAAGTGTTTGATCAATGCTTCCTTCCAGTGCTTAGGTATGGTGCAGAGACGTGGACCTTAAATAAAAGAGACATACAAAGGCTACAGACAACTCAAAGAAGCATGGAGAGGTGCATGCATACTTGGTGTAACCAGGAGAGATAAGAAGAGGAACTCGTGGATCCGAAAAATGACAAGAGTGGAAGACATCATGATCAGAGTTCAATCCCTAAAATGGCAGTGTGGCTGGACATACTGCCAGAAGGACAGACTATCGATGGACAGCCGAAATTTTAGATTGGATTCCAAGGGATAGAAAAAGACCCAGAAAGAGACCACATGGGAGATGGGTGGATGAAATTCGAAAGTATGCGGGAGTGACATGGAGGAGACTGGCACAAGACAGACCGTTGTGGAGGAAACTTGGGGAGACCTTCTTCCAGCAGTGGATTGATAATATTTGACAATGATGATGATGATGATGATATAACAATAATTAGGTTTTTTTTAAAGGAGTGCCTCACCCACATGTGAATTTGCATTTAGTAAAATTAGAGATTACAGATTTAATTTAGTGGACTTGATAGGAAAATAAAACAGAAAGGTGAGAGAAATGTAAAAGGACAAATATTACTAAACAGCAGCGGCTCCACATCTGAAGGAAATGACGCACATAACCCAATCTGGAGGAAAATCACCACATTTAGGGCACCACAAAGCCTACCCACCACGTCGAGGACGTGTGAAACTCCCGCTAACCCGATCTGGGAAGGAAGCATTCTCTTTTACTCACAATTTCCACATACGTGAACGAAAAGGTTTAACCGAAGGAATGGGTTTAACTTAGTCAAAACATCTCTGATTGTCTCTCTGACACACACCTGGTAACTTCCCATAGAATTGCTATTCTAACCGATAAGTTTCTCCATGTGGTCTGACTATCCCAGCACAAAAATCAATAGTTAACTATGTATCCATCTCGTTCTTCTTTCGGAGAAGGAGTGAGGTGAACAATAATCGCCGCTTTAATTCTCGGACGCCTAAGGACCACTCTGGAGTCATAATCAACCGCACACCTAATAAGTTCATTAAAATTTCCTTTCGCTTTCCCGAAGAACTTCTTGTCGAGTGTCATGCTAAACTCAAGTACCTTATTAACATCAAGTCTCTCCGTCGAATGCATTTCGAATGATACTACGGCAGAGCCCTGGTGTCATTCGGAAGGCACGATACTTGAGTCCAATGCGTCGTCGAGGTACTTCCTTCTGATATCAGCTCATCAAGTAGTTCCGATAAAGGAGTAAAGAAATTGTTTCTTTTTTTTTTTGTAAAACAAATTCTTCTTTTTACAAAATCGCTACTTATTAATGTTCGAATTAAAAAAAAAATTCGCGCGAAATGTATTGAACTACATGATGAGCGGGTAATCGGAAAGCTAGCCATACAGGAGTTGAGGATCCGAAACTCAAACTCAAATAGTCCTCGAGATGCGGATATAAATTTTCCTTAGCTGTGTGTGTCCATCGGTAAACTCTCAGAATCGATTTCACGTAGGTATGAACGCTCGAACCGATAAATATCCCCCATGCCTCGGGCAAGTACATTATGCCGTCGGAATTTGGGTGTTGGCCTCATCCTTCGGCTTATAAATAATATCGTCTTACTCCTCAATGTACGACACTGATACTGCATATTTCTCCAATAAAATAAAATAAAATGCGTTTCTTCATGAATAATAATCAAAGTCTTTTAGCAGTTTTAAAATTGCGGTACTAACAGTGACGTAGCAATAATTTCATTTCGTGGGGTACCCATGCTGTCTCACGCTCTTAGTGTGTGATTGTTAAGTTCAAATAAAAGGCGTTTATGATTTAAATTTAATTATATTTTACATGTGTACATATGTTTTTTTTTTCCAGCTTATTGGAAGTAACTGAAATAATATTGGTGTATTCTATGTACTACAACGAGTAGACATTTCACGTTTTATTCTGTAATTAGCTCGTCTTTTGTAAAAACAGATCGTGCTTATGTTATTGGTTTGTCCCTCCTTCCGTCCGTCCGTCTGTAACTACGATATCTCTGCAACTATTTGTCTGATTTGAACAATTCTTTTTGCATTGGGAAGCCTGAAATATGCGAATGATGATCCTTTATATCGATTTTTTTACGATGTAAAATTTCGACTCCAGAGGGCGTAAATGCAGATGATGTGGAATTCAAAAATACGTTTTATTTTACATATTTGCTTCTATTCATCCGATTGAAAAAAAATATTTTATCTCTCGATTCCATTTATGTCGAAGAGTATTTTAGATATACTTACTTTTTCAAATTATGCATCGATTTTCTGCTAGGGGGCGTAAAATTAAATAACATTTTCCCCGATAACTCTTCCTCTAAAATTCCGATTTGAATTTTTTTTTATTTAGCAGATACATCTCCTGATGGAAAATATTTTGCGTAAAATTTATAATTTTTGGTAAAGAATAATTTGGCCACCAGGGGGCGTAAGAGTTATCTTTTTTTTTTTTTTTTTTTTTGATTGGAGGTTTAACGACCACCGTGAGCAACTCAATGGGCCAGTTAACTTTTGCTTCTGATATATTTGCCATAAAATCTGAGCTTCTAAAATATCGATTGAAAAAATTCTTTCGTGAACTAATGCCACTCACATCGATAAACATTTTTGAAATTATTTCTTCTTAAGCTATTCCACAGTTTCTTCGCCTGAAGGCGTAGATGCACATCTTATTTTTGTCAATATCTGTACTTCTAGGAGTCCGATTTGAAAAATTACTTCTTTGTTGGATAGTGTTTTCAGTGTGACATGTTTTTCATATAATTTCTAAATTTTCAAGTAATTCATAAACTTCCCGCTAGGGGCGTAGAGGTAAATTGCGTCTCCCCCTATATCTCTGCTTCTAAATCTCCGATTTGAAAAATTCTTTCGGCCGGGATACAGCTCCTTATGGGAAATCGTTTGCACATAATTTCTAATTTTTAAAAAGAAAATAGGTTGGCCACCAGCGGGCGTAAACCCTAATTTTCGCTTCTGATGTATTTGCAGCAAAACACGAGCTTTTAAATTCTCGATTAAAAAAAATGTCTTTTGTTGACCGAAACTACTCATGCCGACAAACCTTTTAAGAAACATTTTCTTCTTAAAATAGTGCATGATTTCTACGCCAGGGTGCGTAGATGTATATCTTATTTTTGTCAATATCTCCACTTCTAGGAGTCCGATCTGAAAAATTCCTTCTTTGTTGGATAGTGTTTTCAGTGTGACATGTGTTTCTTATAATTTCAAAATTTTCAAGTAATTCATAAAATTTCCTCTAGGTGGCGTAAATCTATATTGCGTTTTCCTCTATATCTCTGCTTCTAAATCTGCGATTTGAAAAATTCTTTCTGCACCGTACACAGTTCTAATGGGAAATCGTTTGCACATATTTTCTAACTTTTTTAAGAAATGGTTTGCCCACCAGGTGGCGTAAGACTTTATTTCCGCTTCTGATGTATTTGCAGCAAGATATGAGCTTCTAAAATAACGATTGAAAAAATTCTTTCTTGGACTGATGCCACTCACATAGATAAACGTTTTCAAAATATTTTTCTTCTTAAGATATTCCACAGTTTCTTCACCAGAAGGCGTAGATGTACATCTTCTTTTTGTCAATATCTGTACTTCTAGTAGTCCGATTCGAAAAATTACTTCCTCGTTGCATAGTGTTTTCAGTGTGACATGTTTTTCATATAATTTCAAAATTTTCAAGTAGTTTATAAACTTCCCGCTAGGGAGCGTATAGGTAAATTGCGTGTCCCCCTATATCTCTGCTTCTATATCTCGTATTTTAAAATTTCTTTCTGCACCGTATACAGCTCTTGATGGGAAATCGTTTGCACATAATTTCTAATTTTTGTAAGAAATGGTTTGTCTACCAGGTGGCGTAAGGCTTTATTTCCGCTTCTGATATATTTGCAGCAAAATATGAGCTTCTAAAATTTCGATGGAAAAAAAAGTCGTTTGTTGACCGATACTACTCATGTCGACAAACCTTTTAGGAAAATGTTCTTTATGAAATAATGCATGGTTTCTACGCCAGGGGGGGCGTAAAGTATATCTTATTTTTGGCAATATCTCTACTTCTAAGAGTCCGAATTGAAAAATTCCTTCTTTTTTTGGATAGTGTCTCCAATGCGGAATGTTTTCTATATAAATTCAAAATTTACAAGTAAATCATAGACTTTCCGTTAGGGGGCACAAAGGCAACTTGCATTTTCTACGTTATTTCTGCTTCTAAAGTTCCGATTTGAAAAATTCTTCCTGTATCGCATACAACACCTAATGGAAAATATTTTTCACATAATTTCTAATTTTTGGTAAAGGATGGTTTACCCACCAGGGGTCATAAGGGTTAATTTCTGCTTCTGAAGTATTTGGAGCAAAATCTGGGCTCCTGAAAATTCGACTAATGTTTTTTTCTTGGACCGATACCGCTTATATGCATAAACCTTTTGAGAATACTTTCTTCCTAAAATAATTGCATAGTTTTTCCACCAGGGGACGTAAAGTCACATATTATTTTTGTCGATATCTGCGTTTCTAAGAGTTCGGAAACTCACGATTCCGTTTACAGCAATATCTTGGGGATTAAAAATCTGATTGAAAATCTTCTGTCTTTCGTCAGATCTATTGTTTTCCATACCGGTTCCACTGACTTTGAATACCTTTGATAAATTTAATTTGCCTCAGAACGGATTCAAAAGACGTGCTTATTACAATCAAAAATTCGGTGTCATCTTTCTGGTTATTATTCGGAAACTGCCTATTACTATGAAATTATTCCATTGGACCATTGGAAAGGCCAACATCGAGTACAATCACTTACTTGCCGTTTGGACAGGAACAAACCAAGAGCCGTCGTTGTCGAATACGTGGGTGGTCCAGTGCTTTTGAAAAAAATTCAATTAATTTCATACTTTGAAATTCATCAATAAGTGCGTAGCTCCATTTCTTCGAAGATCAATACATCTCGTGATATCCACTAGAGAGTGAATTCTTGTGAGGATCTCAGAAGTCCCCGTAGTTTAGGTTAATACAGGAAGGTCCTCCTTCCACAAAAAAACCGAATAATTTAGTTTAAATATATTTTTACAGGGACAATATTATCTTTTCTTTCTTTTTCTGTAAATTTCAACATATCAATGAATTTTCTATAATCTGAGAGATAATTCTCCACAAAGCTTATATTTAACTACGACTCTTCATATGTCATACCCATTTGGGGAAAGTTCATATAGTTATATATAACCATTTGACTATATGAACTTTCCCCAAAGTGTTTCATACCCATTTCGGGAAGGTACGACTCTTCATATGTCATACCCATTTGGGGAAGGTTCATATACTTATATACCCATTTGACTATATGAACCTTCCCCGAAGTGCTTCATACCCGTTTAAGGAAGGTTCATATAGATATATATTCATTTGACTATATGAACCTTTCCCAAAGGGTTTCATATCCAATTGAGGAAGATTCATATACGACGCTTCATATGTCATACCGGTATGTCGTTCATATATTTATAGGGATATAAACTGCTTCTGATCATGGAACACTTTCAATATTGATTTATAAAATATGTGAATAACTGTGATGAAAGGAAAAGTGGAAATGACGTGATGAAAAAAGCTGCTTTAAACAACATGGTACAGGCGTAGAAAACTCCCTGCTATACGAAATCTAGTTCCTCCCAAAATGTTATGCTTTATTTTATTGTTTGAATTCTGAAGTAAAAGTCTGTATGAGGTTTTTGATTCTCTCTCTTTTTTTTTTTTTTTTTTTTTTGTATGTAGGATAGTATTGTTTATAAAATCGGAACATTCTTTCAGTATATTATTTAGAAAAATATATATAATAAGTAAATAATCACAAACATGGTTCACACTTGAGGACCAAATTAAATTCTTCTCATGAACCTGATAATCTCGCTTTAGGTCAGAGATTACAGGGACTTTCAGAAAAACTAGTGTATTGATAAGCAGGTGTGCCTTCTATTGGGGTACATCATTAGCACGAGCAGGTCAGCATAGTTATCTCTTGAATTCGGTGAGATTATGTTCTGATTTATAAAATATTTGTGATGATAAAATAGGTGCATAACCAAAATCCAATTGCCTTCTTTGTATATTCCTAATAATAAAAATGTAGCATTGTATACAATATTGACTTTCACCAGAAAATAATCTTTTTCTTTTCGCTATCGAAATGTTGTGGTTCACTTCTTACACAATTTTTTACCTTTTTAATCTGCGTGTTACATCTCTAGACAGAATGTGTTTAACACATGTTCATACTTAGAGCATATTATTCTGTGTTGCATTATACCAAAAATTGCCATGGAAATTACGACTGAAATTTACTTAGAAAGATGCAAACGTTTCCAGGAATTCTCATTTTTACTTCAGTGAATGAACATCAGTGGAAAACGCTGTGCTGTGTAAAAAGATTTTTAGAACACTGGACATATTTTCTTGTCTATCATAAATTTTGGAAGGTTTGCTAACAGCTTTTAGAGAAAACAATTTTATAGATCATTTGCCGAACGTTTAGAGAAAATTATGCGAACCTCCACTGCACTATATAAACATTTTCAAATATTCGAGCATGTAAATAAGTTCGCAAGTGCCAGAAATACCTACAGCATATCACGAATACTTACCACGTATACAGCGAGGGATTACAACAGATCCCAATGGAATCCGTTGATCAAAAAAGCAAGGAATTACAGCAGATCGCAATGCATTTTTTCGACCAAGAAACTAGAACTAAAAACTCAAAAGAATGAAGACCTGTTAAACTCATTCTAACTCAAAATGTAAAACGGAGATTAAAATACCTAACAATGCCTTATCTTAGATAAAAAGTCCTACAACATTTCGGCAGCGGAAAGAAAGCCATTAAATTTTAAGTCAAAAGAATCTTTTATTGTGTATTATTTATGAAGAAGATAGTAAAATTATTGTTATGGACCTTAACCAAAAGTGGCTGTTTCAACCCCCATTTGTTAGAGCCGGATACCCCCGTGACCGGCTGCAATGAGATTACGCCAATAAGGACAGATGTGCCTTTTTCGAGATCCTAATATCAAAAGATGTTTCATGACAGATCTTCTGAATAAATTTATCAATGTTAGTAATATTTTAAAGATATTTATTACTTTACTTTTTCTATACACCCACCTCCCCTTTTTCATTTACCTTGCTGTTTTCTCCTCTTTCGACATGATGTTGAAACTTGAAAGAGAGGAGCGTCCTATATTTTTCGCCACAAATGTTAAAGGATTTCGAAAAAGTCAGACATATAAATTTTAAAATATGCAATTTCATGGCAAATGGCGAAAATGTTTAACATTTGAAATGCTTTTTGAAGATTTTTACCGTAAAACTTACCCAAGTACGACGACACTGCTGCAAGCCTAACACAACGCCGCTGTGACCACGTCAAGCTTGGTTCCGGTTAAACGATGATCTTGTTCCGGCGGGAAGAATACAAGAAAAACTGGGAACGTTCTTGCTATGAAAGCTTTCCACCTTATAATGCTACGGTACCGAAAAAAGCTCAACATTTCTGTCTCAGTTTTTCACATCACAATCTGTCAATTTCTTGTTTTTTCGCAAATGATTCTTTGACGCGCAATGTATGAACTCACTCCTTCTTCGAGGATTTTGTTTTTTGTAATACAATTAGAATGAACTGCGAGCCACACCGTCAATAGGAGCAAAACTTTCATTTTCCGATGCCATGAAAACTCCGTTCGAGAGAATCCGACATGTACAAAAAACGCTTTTCTAGAAGAGAGTCATCCTCATACTTTCTATCTCGTATCAGGAAAGCATATGCGTAAGAATGTAGCAATTGTCACCACGTGTTTTGAAAACCTGCGACAGAATTTAAGAACTATTTTCTGTTTGGTAGCACAACAAATCAGAACAATTTCCTACCAAGAAAATTATCTGTTCCTCTTGTACTCTTCCGCCAGAAAATGGCCGCCCAAACGAGACCTTCCTTTCACCGGTGCCGAGCTTGACGTGGTCGTCGTTGTGTTAGGTCTACCGGAGAGGTGCTCAGGTGGTCGTCGTTGTGTTAGGTCTACCGGTAAGGTGTTCACAAGGTCGTACTTGCAGGTCACTTTTACGGTAAAAATCTTAAAAAAAAAATGCGTTTTTCAGATGACATTTTTCAAGATTCGCAATGAAATAACATACTTTAAAAATCTGTACGTCTCACTTTTTCAAAATCCTTCAACATTTGCGGAGAAATAATTTTGGACGCAAAAGTATACATTTACTGTACTTTATACTTAATTAAATGGGACAGAATAAACCGGCTATTCCACCGCTCTGTAAAATACTTCTACATATCTAATATGTCACGTTTTCCTTTCAAACACTTTCGAATAAAGGCTCCCTCGCCAGCTTCTGAAATATTTTATTACTTTTAAAGGAACACAATTGCAACCGCTTTGGCTTCTAAACTTACCGAATATTTTTAATTTCTTTTTACTTTACATGGGTCTCATAGTATGTAGAGAAGGAACCCTTTGATGTGTTACCTCATTGGACGAAGCCGGCCAAAACGAGAAGTACGGAATTATAACAAGGCATTGTCATTTTGTTTTAATCTCTGTTTTACATTTCTAGTTAGAATGTGTTTAACACGTTTTTATTCTTTGAGCTTTAAGTTCTGTATACAATTATACAAAAAATATAATCACTTTCTTTTCTCTACCGAAATTGAATCCAAAACCTCTTACTTACGGCATTATAATTTTGTTTGTGTCTCATTAAGTTAGAACGAGGTAAGCAAGTGTTCATTGCTAACCTCTTAGCTCAAGCAACATAGAAATTTAGTGAATTCTGTATATCCCAATTTTACAGCCCACGAGCTATATACGGGTATGAAGACGATATCTCGTAGAGTGTAAAATCAAGATACGCAACACTGAGCACCTCAACTTGGGACGACTCTATCGAACAAGACATGAAAGATTCTTATTCTAGAGGATCATGCCAGATTGTTTGATCTCTTTTTCCACGTGACAGGATACCACCAATGAGGCATGAGAGGGATCCCATGCCTACTTGGAGAATCTTTTACATGACAAATGATGGTTTCTGACAACCCAATAAATTATTACCTATAATCCATCACGGCATAACTTGTTTCTTACATATTATATACAAGCGTTCCAAATTTAAAATCGAACTACCTTTTTTACTAGTCAAAATGGAAAAAGCGGTTTTACAGCTGTAAGTATTATTGACGATAACAGCAACACTAAAATTAAAAAGTCGTGATGATATGCAGTAGAGAATTAAGTTTTACAAATAAGGTACAAGTTTAACTATCATCCAGTGACACTCTTTCGTCATCACTGCATAAATAGACTACAGGACAAAGCCCTCAGTAGGGTAATATGTGAACTCCACAAAACAGTTCATGCTTGGCAGCGGTATGTCATGAATATTTGTCAATAAGCAACGCAAGTTTCCAGATCCGTTTTATCAGACAGTGTAATGGTTCTTCAAAAGTGTCTGCTTAATGGTTGTTTCTGTTGGTGCTTTATTTATTTATTTTTTTGTATTTTAGTCTCGCTTTCGTGCTCAAGCGTTCCTACCAAAACCGCCAGTTCTTTCTTTGTTAAAATATCAGCACATAGCTCATTACGGTACAAGACGATTTATACGCAGCATATTCGTATAAGGCAAAATATTTCTTACTAGCCTTGTCTCGGTTTCATTCTTAAGCCCACCTAGGTAAATCGGCGAAAATAAACGGTCGCGGTCATAAACATTTGATTGGCATCATCATCTCAGAAAAGACAGACAGGAGATCAAAGTCAACGAATGAAGCGGGCGACCAGTTACAGCTCGCAAGTGTGAAAACATTTCTAAATATGCGGTCATCGTAAGCGCTAACATGTAACAGACGATCGAGAAAATAGCAGAAAGCTGCTGAGATATCGAAAACTGTATCAACGGATACTATCATATGATCTAAAGTTGCACCGAGAGTATCAACACATCGTTCTACGCATGTTAACAGACGATCAGTGTGCTATACGGATGGAAATGGCGGGCGATCACATAACCGCCGAAGACAAAGACCCACAATTTTTAGAAGAATTATAATGTGGTATGGTAAATGGTGCTTCCTCTTCGACACGCAGACAAAGAGGGCATGAGATATGTGGAAATCTCCATTGTCTCCGCGCAAGCAAAAATTTTACTGAGATCGCAGCAAAAGCAAGATCATGCTGGTGGTCTTCTTCGACATCCGGGGTATTGTTCATCTTGTAAATATCCCTAAAGACGCATTGCAACCAAGGAGCTTTTTGTGAACATCATGCAATGTCTACTTGAGACGATCCGCAAAAGAAGGCGTCAAGTGTGGGGCAACCAGGCGTGGGTGATGTTGCATGACAATACCGCGGTATACATGTCACTCCTCGTTCGTGAGTTTCTACTCAAAGCAAGAGCTGTTGTCTTCCCACCCCCACCGTACACGCCGTAACGTTCCCATGCTGATTCCACCTCTTCTCTGAGCTCACACGTCTACTACAGCATCGGTTTTCGAGCGCAAAAGAAGTGAAAAACGAATCGCTAGTTGTACTGAAGATCATTGCAAAGAATGGATTTCAGAGGTGCTTCGACGAACTTCACAGCCGCTGGCAAAAGTGCGTTGTTCGACACGTGACGCACCACACACTACATAGAGAGTACAGATGGGTTCCCGAATTTTAATTATGAATTAAAATTTCGGCGATGACTTTCCGGAAAAATATGAAGCATTTCAATCAGCCCCTAAACTGCCCTTTGCAAATTTCCTTATTATTTATAAGTTATGTTTTAAATGAAATGCTGCTGAAAATTTGCAATTTCTTCTCAACATCATAAACTCCAAAGGCGGATTTTCACAAACCAAACTAAAAATTAAACTAAACAATAAAAGACAAATAGCTTGTTGACACCATAAATCATTATGTTACTAAAATGGAATTCCATGCTGTTTTAAAAGGTTTTCGTGGTTTCGAACTGAACCGTATACTGAAACCGTTTAAACACATTTCCATTTCGATGAAATTTCAAAATTAATTACACAGATGAAGGTTTGCGAATAAAACGCTTAAGAAATTTCTCTTCGTTTTAGAGAGTAAGGGCTTGGTAAATTGGAATCGGTCCTCTCATAATTTTTTTTAATTCCACTCCATCTTGTTTTTCCCCACAAAATTTAGAGATTATGAAAGGAAATATTGGATTTATCAAGATTTATAGAAACGTTTGACATTCTTCGATCTGCAGAATCACTTTTTTGGAGTAAACGGGAAATGTTCAGCGATCTTTTAAGAGCCAATGTCGCTGTTAGTGTAAGTGAACGAGTTGTTGCAGACATGTCGACACATCCCTATTTTTAAATCAGTGGAGTATTTTTGAACGAGCTGCAGGATCAGTGTTCCTTCAATAGAACTGACTACTATCGCTGTTTTATAGACATGCATGATGTGCCTGTTTATTCAGCTGTAAAAATCTAGTCTAAGTTACATCATGAAGACATTTGAGCAAATGTGTTTGCATGGAGGAATAGTTTTCTTCGCATATAAGCTAGCTTTTGGCAGTTTGTCCGCCTGGCCTCCTTTCCTTAAAGTTGCATATGTGTTTTGTTAACCCTTGACCTTGAAAAAAAGGAAATCTCTGCCCGAAACTAAACCTATTGTGGATTACGCCGTGGCGACTACTAACACAGACGCAATGATGTACCCACAGTACAACCCTGTTGGGGAGGTGTTGAGGCAATGCGTCGTTTAGAAACTGACGAACTTTGAGGTTCCAATGTGGTGGTGCGCTGTCCTGCTGCAAAATGTAATCTTCATAGTCGTCCTGCAGCTGTGGAAGTAGCCAGTCCTTCAGCATTGCAAGATAGGAGTTGCCCGTAACCGTATTTTCCGCAAAAAAGAAAAAGCCATATACCTTTCTGACAGAAACCGCGCAAGAAACATTCAGTTTTGGTGAATCACGTTCATGTTGGAGAGTTTCATGTAGATTCTCCAGTCCCCATATGCGAAAATTGTGGCGCTAAACTATCCCGCTTACATGAAAGGTTGTTTCATCGCTAAAAATCAAACTTTGTACGACGGTGTCGTCCTCCGTGTCCTCTAACAGAGTTGCACAAAAATCTTTTTGTTGTGTTTTGTCACCTCTACGAAAAGCTTGCACCAGTTGCAATCTGTACGGTTTCAGCAGCAAACGTAGTCGTAAAACACGCCAAACAGTTACATGAGGGATGGCAACTTCCCGGATCGCACGACGAGTAGACTTCCGTGGGCTTCGCTGAAACGCTGCGTGAATTCGTTGCACATTCGTCGCTGAGATGGTTGGTCGTCCAGGACTCTTTCCTTTACATAAACACCCTGCTTCTTCAAATTGTCGATACCAACGACGAATGTTTTTGTCCACTGGTGCAGCACTGCCGTAACGACGTTTAAACGCACGCTGCACCGTAATCACGGACTTGGTCTTGCTAAATTCGAGCACACAAAACGCCCTCTGTTGCCTCGACGCCTTCTTCTCATTCAATAAGCGTAGCAGTGATTTGGACGCTCGTGCTGCCATCTAGCGGTAGTCATAGCAAACTCTGGGCCACGCCCGTGGACATGATACCAGTCGCATTCATCGGTGGTTCGTTGTTGCCGAGATATCCATTTCTCAAATCGCAACATTCTTTATGAAACACCCTGTGTATGAATGTTATGCACAATAAAGAAAATGTTGGAGACCTTTTCCAAATTCTAACTGCTGAATATTAAAATCAAATAATTAATTAATGGTGTGTAGCTCTTACACTGTTTCACGTCCGGTGTTAAACAGCCATTAGAAGTTTCAAGCTAGGGGATAAAGATTAGGGTATGCTATAAGAAATAACAGAAGAAAATTGGTAGATATTAAAGAGTAACTGCGCAGTTAGCTTGTAACGTATACTCTATATTCACTTTCCTTTTGATTTTACTATCTCTGGTTATTTTATTTTACTATGTAAATTATCTTCCTACTGAACGAAATATTATTTCACCCGCTGAATGAGATCTGGCAATGAGTGTAAGTCATGACGTGGTGGTAGCTAGTATATAGGCGCGTTCATCGAGACTTGTGGGTTGCGTTGGTTGGTGTGTTGGCGTTGCGAGGTGTTGTTATGAGAGTGTGTGTACAATAAGAGGAAAGTTTATTCATTATTATGTACAAGATATATGAGTGCCTTAGTTGACCAAGAGTCTTGGAAATAAACAAGTTTTCAGTAAGTTCAGTCTTTCTCAATTCATAGTTTTTGTCAGACCTCTGTCTGGCTGTTAGGTTTATGACTTTTATTACTTAATATAAATAACCAGCGTTGAGACTTTGTTTAAGTTCGTAATTAACTAGTAACAACACCCTTTTGGGAATTCATTATTTTGAAGCTTAGTGCAAGTATATCATTAGCTAGCTGGTAAGAAGAGAATCATTCATAATAATTAGCTTAGCGGAAAGCAAAATAAAGCTAATTCATTATAAGCTAGCCACGCGCCGTAAAGCAGGAACAGAGACCACAGCGACCAAACCAAGAGACGTTGCCCCAACAAGCAAAATTCCGCGTCCCATTAACCACCCCTGCAGGCCCGGGGACTATTGAAACATGCACGAATGCTACAGCTTGCGTCGATCAGAACTAAAATTTTAATTCTTTTGCTTTCACTTAAGCACACAGTTGTACCAACTAGTAATCCAAACCTTTTGTCTTTAGCAGTAAATATTCTTTGTCCCTATCTTATCAATCTCGTCGAAGTAGCGAAGGACAATGGCGGCTCGTGACTACGCGATACCGTGCTGTAGAACGTTAAAATATGAATTGCTATTCGTATTAAAAAAATACGAATGGGAATTAAAATTATTTACCGGAAAGTATATGCTTTAAAAGATGATTTGCTGCTGTCACAAATTCTGATTTTTAACCAGGCGGCATTCAAAGGCACCTCTTCTTCGCGGATCAGCCTTAACAACTTTGTGCCGCCCCGGTGGCGCAGTGGTCTAAGCGATGGCCTCTGATCATTCGTCTGAACGGGGTCCGGTTTCGAATCCCGGTGAGGCATAGATGTTGTGTTTGTCTTACGGCACTGGCTCTCTCCCTTCCCTGGAACCAGTGACCCTAAATTAGCGACGGGCGACTGCTTAAAGCCCATTGAGTTGCTCACGGTGGTCGTTAAACTTCCAATTAAAAAAACAAAAACTTTGTATTATTGGGTGTGTGCAAAAGTTCTACCCATTTCTGTAATAGATTCAAATAACGATCTCAGTAGTTATATCACAGAGGACGCTGGATGACGAATTTTCGGCCAATAAAGCGTGGAGCAGTAGAGCCTACAGAGGTACTACGTTTGACCGAGTAAGTCATTCGTAACATAAATTACGGACGCTGTAACATGGCATGCGATAAGGAGCACATTAGACATTGTTCACTGTACTAGTTCGATAAAGGCAGTACTGCATCCGCTGCTTGCCGCGATATCTGTCAAGTGTATGCGAAAGATACAGTTGAACATGTCGCCGTTGATTTCGGAAATTCTCTGACGGAGACAGTATCTGCAAATATCAACCACGTCCTGGACGTCCATCCGTGTTTTCTGACGAGGGTGTGGAACAAGCCATAACAAATCATCCTCATCGAATCATTCAGATATTAGCGGAAGCTCTGTCGGTACACAGAACAACTGTCGAAAGACGGATGCATGCACTTGGGATCGTCACCAAGCTCAACAACTAGGTTCCGCACCAGCTTTCTGCAAAGCAACGAAATGAGACAATCCGTACCTGCGTTTCTTTTCATTCTCGTCATAGAAATGAATTCTTCTCGGAAAGAATTGTAACAGGGGATTAGGAATGGGTATTGTACAGTAACGTAAAGCTTCGGCGGAATGTGTGCCAAGGTGCGGAGCCTGCTCCATTGACCTGAAAAGGAGGACTGCATTCCAAAGAAGTTTTGTTGAGTGTTTGGTGTGCTGTCGAGGGAATAATCCACTGGATGGTGTTTACACCTAACAGAAAGATAAATGCTGCCCTCTACTACCAACTGTTGGGCAGATTGCGAGAACAACTGACATAAGTATAATCGGCTAGCACTCATCAATCGCAAAGGCGCGATCCTTCATCATGATAACGAAAGATATCATGATGCTTGAATTTCACTAGTTAAAAATTGCTGGCTTTTGGGTGGGAAGTGCTACTTCACCCGGCTCATTCTGCTGACCTGACACCTACGGACTACCACCTTTTACGATCATTACAGAAGGCTTTCGCTCTCCAAACCTTCAGTGATGCTGACGATGTGAAAACTGCATTACATGACTTTTTAAACTCTAAAACACATGAGTTTTATGGAAGAAATACGGGATTACACCACATAATACAAATTTTGAAGATGACAATCCGTTTTTTGGTGTAAATGTAACAAGGATGGTAAGTCAGATAAAATCCGAAAACTTGGAAATTTCATCGTCCTGGAGCTGGACTCCAATCCTCGTTTCCCAGATAGCACCCGGGTATGCTAACCACTACAGTAGTTTTTACAGCGTGGGATTCACCTACTCATAGACAGAGGGCAAGAGGTCATACATAATGATGAAAATTATGTGAAATCCTAGGTACGTTATTTTTTGTGCACTCCTTTCTTTGAAGCCTACAAAAACGGGTAGAACTGATGCACACACCCAATAAAAATTGAAATCGTGGTGCCCGGTCTTCCATGCTACTTTTCAGTTAACACGGCTATACAGTGTGGCTGCACCCGCAGCTTACGTCACAATCCTGCTTGAGTGATCTCAACAATACACAAAGGCTTGCAACGTGCTTAACTTCTCTGAGAACGCTTCGATCTCTTTCTTCTATTGAAACCTGGGACAGGGCAAAGCTTTACCCACAATTCCTACAGGATATAGTAGTCGACCAAAATAGAAGGAAAGTTTATCTGATTCTTACAGTGGTCTGAAGAAATTTGCACTATCGATCAGTTAAATTGTTTTTATGCATTTCTATTTTTTGTTCTTTCTAATGAAATTGTCGTAATCTTTTAATTTCTTGAATGGTGATTGCAATTAATTCAATAGATTCTTTCATGAAAGGATAATTTCCTTTAAAAACTTTAGATGGTAAAATTGAGGTAAAATGCTTAGGATCCCAAGCAGAAGTAAAACATAAGTCCTTGATGATTCATGATTCTTGAGGAGGGCCTAAGAAAGAAGCTTCATCTATGTGCAATATTTTTTTTTGCATTTAATATGCTCTTTATAGTACAATACGTAGAGTAATTTAGTTAATTCATATATAATTAATTCATACTTAAGCTCTTCAGAATGTCGTTGAAAATAACAAATTGTTTTATTATATAGTCGATTGTACATTGAACAAACATACCGCAAAAATATTTCCCTATTAAAATAAGGAAATAAATAGTATTTTTCAAAAACCTGGAGGGATTAAATACCAATGTTTTGGGAATTCAATTTAAAATTTTGAGGAAGTATTTAAAAATTATATAAAATTACAATTGTTTCGCCTTTTTTCCCCCAAATTGTCACCATATTAAGGGTTGAAAATTACTAATTCCATCTAAGAAAGACACACTGATCCAAAAATGAGGTCAGAAAAGTTTTATAAATACAAGAGATTGCAACAAACATTACAAAAATGTAAGCAAATTAAGCGCTTTACTCACATTTTTAAAACGTTTTCCTGGAAGACTCACGCTTGTAGTAACTGGACTCCGAAACGTCTGTAATTAGAAACCAGCAATAGTTCTCAAGCATGCTGGTGACCATGACTCCGTATATCGCTTTTCCATTTTTCATATGTCATGGTGTAATCTTTCTCCATGCTCGTCGCTCTCGGCACCTAGGATAGGCGGAAAAAAGGCCAGGTGTGAGTGGAGAAAGCGAATTTTCAGGGACATATTACCCCCATATCCTTGTATGCCTTTAGCATAGCTTCCACTAGTTCACAATAATTTTCCGCCCTAACATTTCCTAGAAAGTTCGTGCAAAAAGCTTTGAATGCTAACCTTGATGCTTTGGCGGTTACAGTGAGTTTGTCAGTGAACACATTACTATCCAGATTTGTGGTCCAATTAAAATGCCTTCTTTTAATTTTGCGTTACTCAATCTAGGACACTTTTCTATCAAATGATGAAATCCGCTACCTACTTTATTCATAGTTTTGACAAAATGTTTCATCAAGCCTAACTTTATGCGGAGTGGGGGAAATAAAATGTTGTCGGAAGCAACGAGCGATTAGTATTTCACACTCTTCTTCCCCAGGCACTAAACGTTCTCTCAAATGTCACTCTCTGACCTCATAATGCTGTTCATTAACCCGACTGTTCCACTCACACAAAAAACGACGAACTTTGATATACCCTTGTTGCATTCCTGTTAGTAGTCCAATAACTTTCAGGTCTCCACACATTTGCCTCATATGTTCGGCGTAATTGAAAGATTTAAGGAGATGATCCATATTCTGGTGAGATTCTTTCCTGTGCGCATCATAGGCAAGTGGTACCGACGGGTAAATGTTCCCATTATGTAACAACACTGCCTTTAAACTTAGTTTGGAAGAATCAATGAAGAGACGCCGTTCTTCAAGACTGTTGTCCCTCCCAAACTCGGCAAACATTCCATTAACATCAGTGAAATAAACAAGATCACCACTCTTGGAGAAAAGGGACAACAGACACTCATGACGTTTTTATAGATTGTGACTTTAGTGCCAGGCTGAGGAAGATGCCACCCTTGTAGCCGAGAACGCCACAGTTTAGCTTGGCTTTTCGTGAGGTTCAGGTCTCTTACGATGCCGTTCAGCTCGTGTGAAATTAAATGAGGTTCTTCTGATGCAGGCTTTTATTTATGAACAGTAGAACAGTATGGTTCAGCTTCAGAGGACAAGTTTAATGCTTAGTCATTTATGGTCCATTTTTCCGGCGGTTTCGGAATTGGCAGGGAATCATCGTGCTTAACAGGTCTCACGGCTGAAGGGAAATTCAGGTAAACTATGGCATGTTTATTTTTCGAGGAAAAACCAGATACGTTTGTTAAACATGAGTAACAGTCATAAACATGGTCCTTTGGTTCTCTCCAAATCATTGGGATAGCAAAAGGCATTGAAAGGTGCGTGCCCTTTCACCAACCTGTTAAATATGGCGAATATTTGCTGCAACATACATGAGTCGCCCATATTTTATGTAAATCACCAAGTGGGCAAGCAAAATAACACACATATACCTTCTTCATCACCGGAGTAATTGCCTTTCTATGGGCTTTCTTTTGAATTCCCCGCACACGTAACAAAACAGATTCGTGGTGTTTACACATTGCCGCTACCGCGACATTCTAACTACGTAGTACTGGTAATACGTAAGTGATGTGAACAGCTGCACAAAATGGAAAGAACTGATTCCAATCCTCACAAACAAAACAAGTGAGAGATCTGACCAGTTTTTGAGTAATAGAATGAGAGGAGTGCATTCAACCTTGACCTTAATGCTAGTGGTTTCAACCACACGCGCTCGCCTAATTTTCCTGTTTCGCAAACGACGACACACAGCCTATCACAAAAGCGTTAGGTGATATGAAAAACCTGCAATCATTTTCGGATTTAGCACCTCCTAAGACGTAATAATTGCTATGTTTCGGGTAGGGGCAAATTTTAGTGTTTTTCAGTGTAATTTTTTAGGTGATTCACAGCTGAATATGTTTTCTCGGCAACTGAGGTCGTGGCAGATAAAGAAATCTGTATATTCGGTAAAATATTAGGCTTAATGTTTTACCGAATGTTGGGTTATGAATTTAAGCACTAACACTAAAAAGACGATTAACGTAATTACTGACGCTAAAAAGAAGAAAATTATTAACAATTCATATAAATTTGTAAATAATTACGGAAAACACCTATAGTTACTTTTAATTTTCGGTTGTTAATCGTTTTCTTGCATGGCGAATGGTGGGGCTAAGCCCATTGAATCCGAATTCCAACTTATTCGCTGTAAAGGGGAGGGGTCGTATTATGCACAATGTGAGACCATGCTCCGCCATTGGCTCCTTGATTATTATTTGTCTAAAAGAAATTAATATATAAATATCAGTGGCGTCGGGTGCCCGTTTAAGTTGTGAGTGCGTTGTTACTGGAAAAGGAACTCCGAAAAATTGTATTATGTAACACGAGGTCTAAATTCACGCATTGATTTTGGACATACGAAAGCATCTGTTTTATTTAGGAGTTGCGTATAAAAAAAGAGAAATACAGTTTGTTACCGCATCCTGTATGGATAACAAACATTCAAATTCTGTTTTTATATTTCTACTCATAAACACATCGATTAGCTCTGCGACAAAAGGACAGAAAAACTGCAATTCGTAGCAGAATGTTGAATTGTATTTATGACTCTGCGTAATTCCAAACACAAACGTATCACCACTAGTGCTTTTTTAATCGCACACACCCTGGAAAGGTTTTAGTCTCTACGCTGAAACCACAATAAAAATAAAAATATGACCTGCAGTGCCATATCGAGAGCTTTGTATCAGAGTTTTTACACGCCTCGGGTGTCCGCTGGCCAAGCAGCACACCTACGGGTGCGAATATTACTTACAATGTTTTGTTTACTCAACGAAGCAAAGAACCTTCTGCACTTTACGAAAACATTTAACAAGGGAATTAATTTTAGACACCATGCGAAGCCTTAGGACAAACTTTTGTGTCATTCTTCCTAGATGGGTCCGGGTTCGAATCCCGGTGAGGCATGGATGTTGTGTTTGCTTTACGGCACTGGCTGTCTCCTTTTCCTGGAAGCGCTGGCACTAAATTAGGGACCGGCGACTGCTTATAGCCCATTGAGTTGCTCAAGGTGATCGTTAAACCTCCAATAAAAAAAATTGGTGAGTTCTGTTATCCAAAAACATAATGCAAGAGCAACTCGTATCACAACGTTGAATGGCGTTGTTCCATGGGATTGCAAGCAGTGCTCTATTTGACTAGCACACCCTGAGAGGTCAGCTGTAATTCTTGAAACGACAGGGAAATAAACGTGACTTGCAGCGCTATCTAGAGAACGCTTCTTTGAATACCCTCAGATGTATTGTCGCGAAACCACACACCTGAAGATCTTAGCAAAAATCTAATATTTTGATTACTGAGCGAACTTTCTTCTCTTCATTCCTGCTTTCCTGAATAAAATTTATTATATTTACCCAGAGATCAATTTCATTATAGACTTCGAACACAATAACTCATTGCCTGATCTTAATATTTTATTGAACAAATTGCCTGAAAATCGCTTTCGTTCAAAATTCTATTATAAACCCACACTCGTCGCCAACCTGATGCTGGGCAACACATTCTGCCCCGCTGACTACAAGACAGGTTTCCTCCATTCTTGAATTTGAAGAGTTTATGCCTTTTCCTCTGTTCCTCCTAGACATTGGGAATTAAAAAAAGATTGTCGAATTATCTTCCAAGGCAGGAAACACCCGGAATCTGGTACACAACTCTATCGAAAGAACCATACGCATTCTTGTTTTCTCCCTATGACAGAATATTTTCTATCTGGGCTCAATTCCCTACATACCAAATGTTTCCTATCAACTCCAGAACGTACTCAAGAAGATGAACCTCGGGTTCGGCATAAGGTCTCTGACATCTTTATTAGCTATGCTTAAGTGAAATACTGACAAGCTCCCTCTTTCCGGCGAAGCAGGTGATTATGTCATCTCGCTACAATATCAGCAAAGCTCCAAGCGATTCTACATTGGAATGACCAAATATTAATTTAGAATTTGAGTCAAACAACACACAAGGGACACAAATAACGTTAAAGTAACCCTATCCAGAGAAGTCAAGTTCATGTCCGCTGCCCCTATGTGGGATAACATAAAGAAATGGCCTTATGACTCCATACCTAAATCTACTGCCATTTGATAAACACTGAAGATCATTACCAACAATGAGTCCTGAAATAATAGCGTCTCGCTGGATTTGCCACAAATTTGATATAAGTTATTTTAACAGTGAACGGCTCTTGTTTAACCTCCAGAATTCGGCGTGCTAAACGAACATGACGCATCGTGTTTTTGAATGAATAAGAACATTCGTAACTGTTCGTTTATTACCAAGTCATCGCGTTGAAATTATTGAAGGGTTTTGTTATTCAGTGTACAACTTGCTGTTTACTTTCTTTGAAAGAGCCATCGGTTTGATGTGCTAAATCTCGGAAACTTTTATTTCTATTATACGCCAAGAAATTCATATTACTTGTATAGCTTTACAATTGTAAGTATATAGTTGCTCTACAGTTCCTTTTAATTTATTAGTTTTTGCACTTACTGAACAAAGTTGAACACCTTCAAAATATTTCGGTAGCTGCGGCTTTCTGTGGAAAAAACGGTCCTGTCTCGAATTTAAAACCACTTGCAAGAATACGGCTTGATCCTAAATTTCCTAAAATTAAATGTTTCAGTAAAAGGATCATGGTTCGAAAAGAAAAAGTAAACTTTTCTTCGTCTGATCCTGTCAAGAATAGTAAAACTGAAAAGAAAGGATCGTCATGTCTTTGGAAACCAAGTGCTATACCCAGTATGTGAAATAATATAGAACTTGAGACTCGATTACTTTCAATAATCTAATGCTCCAAGGGGACATATTAGCCAAAATACTACAAGTTTCCTTAACTTCTAGACCGAACAGGAAGCTGAATTACTTGAAATCATCCCAGAATCTAAAGTTCAAGATTTTGACATTTCCTTCGTCAATATTTCTAACGCAACGCTCACCCTTGAAGAAAAGAAAGCTTTATAACTTGGATCAAAGTACTGCTTCCGAACGAGAAATAATCTAAAAATCGTCATTTCTGAGTCTGAGAGCATAACATCGTAGTTCCGGACGTCACCACAGACGAACATTTTCAACTCTGTTGCTCTAGGTTACGATCGTGATGCAAATAAAAAGAAAAAAATATATATTCCGAGACTGATTTCGAACCTCAAAAATGACTTTTCCGTAATGTTAACGCCAAATGACAAATCTAGCCAGATAACGATTATAGATGTTTTAGACTACAATCAGAAGCTCGACATTTTAATCACCGGTTCTGGATACAAAATGCTACGAACGAACTCTCTGAATTTTTGGATTGCACATGTAGTAATAACAGCTGCCAAGTTGACAGCTCTCCCTGACGAACTAAAGAAAGCCGCCGAATTGCCACCAGTCACTCACTTCCCGAAGCTCACCGGATGATTTAAACACCACGAGCCCGGTAATGCATTGAGAATCATCTTGTCACGGAGGTTTCCTCCCAGGCATCTTTTAACGAAAGTACCATCCAAGTTTTCTGGTTAATCATCTTCCTGAATCGGAGTGTATAATAACATCTGCTCCAGATTTTATCGTGAAAATGAAGCAAATATCTGTCCAAAACACGACATGGTCGGCAGTGGTTTCTCCTTACATTTCGATCCCAATACAGGAAGATATCGGAACATTAAAATAAGCCATGCCTAATTCATCACTTTATTCGCAGGAAGGAGCCTTACCTCAGCATCTTCCAGTTAATAGCCTTAGTCTCAAATTCCAGCTCCTTCAGTTTCCAAGGACAAATCTGCAAACAAATAAATGGCGCTCCGATGGGAACCCCGCGTTCAGCCATTCTCGCAGCGCCTGTTCAGCAATATATATTCACCAACAATTCTACGTATCAAATATCATAATAACAAATCGAGTTTACAGGTATTGAAATAACGCGGATATCTCTGTTGTTTGCACTTTTAATATGCTTTTACTACCACATAACTTTCTTAAGCTAGGCATCAGCACTGATGGTTGCATTATTCTTGGTACAATTCCATGTGCGGCGTAACTTTTTGCGGGCACATCTCCGATTTCCATGGCAAAAAAATAATAATAATCACCATTCAGGAACGAAGTTTCCACAAAACTATAGTGCTGCACTGTGTTCTTTTTTTCGAAACGTCATGTATTGTATATCAAAAAGCATAAAATATCACATTTTCCATTAATTAAGGAACAGATTAAGAACTGATGCGAGAATGTTATTTTACTTTCTGGCCGATTCACCGTGAATAATTCTATCGTGAAGTTAATGCACTAGAGTAAATAGAAGGATAATTTTTGTACTGATAGAAATATATTTGTGACTAACTTCTTTTTAAATAATATGTAACAAAAATTTTATTGTTAAAGTAACAACGTCCGACTGATCTAATTAGGTGGTTAATTAATATAACATTGCTTAAATTCTCTCAACCAATGAACTTAAGGGCTTTTCTGTTAAACAGTAGTGTGAACTGTATTTATCATTCTCATTATTATTCTTTAAACTTCTAATCAAAATATAATAATTCTTATCATTCGGAAAATATTTGTTATTTCGTTTTCCTGAAATCGTGAAACACAGATGATGTTCAAACATTTTTAGAGCGTTTTCGATAAGAAATCACACAAAATAAGATAAGTTCAAGGAAGTCAAACTAGAAACAGATTGAGTTAATTAACACGAAACAAACATTTGCTGCAATTATATACCGTTTTCTGAGAAAATCATGCGATTAAGATTTTTTTAAATGTAAATAAAGCAATACTATTAAAAAGCATTGCTGTTACAGCACAAAAGAACACCAACGGGATATCCAATGAAGTTACGTACTGTTACTATTTCAAAAGTGAAGATTCTGTTCTTAAAACAAAAGCCACCGACCAAAAGAGCAATCGCTGAGTCGTTAAAAATCTATGCATAAAAGGAGAACAAAAAAAGTAATAAAGATTTGAAATTGGAAAAAGAAATAGAAAAATAATGTTCGCATGTGGCTGAGCGCTGAAAAAATTGCAGACTTCTTTATTAAAATACTTAATCGAAGACGGAAATTTATTGGGATTATTGCTGAAGAATGGATCTCCCTAAACGACTATAACAAAAAAAAAGTCGCTTCATTGTCTGAAAAAAAAACAACTTAATGACTTACAAACTTTGTTCGAAGGATCCAGACAGTTCCTGTAAAGGATTCATGTTTAGTGCTGCTTTCCAGTACACTGAGAAAATAAATTTAAAAAAATGTTAAAAAGGAAGTTAAAATCTACATATTAGCAAAATAATGTTTTAACTCAGACATTTGAAGAGGTAACAGCATACCTTTATCAACATAGCCTTCAAAGAGTAGATGTACATCACGATAAAGTTACCAGTAATACATCCCAATCTAACACTCTGTTATTTAAAAATATAAGGAAGTGATGGCTAACAATTATTTTTTTCGCTCATTTTTCTTCTTCAGTCCCGTGATGTGATACCAATGGACTATTATGCTTTCGATGGGCTAAAAAGAACGATTTCTAAAAGAAGACCTAAAACAACAGTTGGACGATTCACAGTAGTTGAAGAGAAGTAGAATAAAATGTAACTACCACTTTTAAGAAATGCGTTGTTGTCTTGGAAATCTAGAGACAGGTTCATAGTCCAGAGGTAAGTCATTCTGATAGAATAATTATGAAAGAAATCATTTTATTTTAAACATTAATTACATTACAAGAAAATCGTTCTACAGATGTGTGGGTATCTTTGCACCTCCTTTATTGACATTTATTGCAAATTAAAAGTTGCTTTGGCATTTATTGCAATACAACTTTTATAGACATTTATTTCAATAAAACTTCAAAAATAGTGCAGCTCAAATTGGTTTTATTTCTATTTTTTTCAGTATTTCATATTATGATTCTCTTGTAAAATGAACTTTCTGGCAATTTACGCATGACAGCAAAGAGAACAGTTATTAAATTTAGCTTTAAAACCATTTTTCAAAAGAGATGTGCAGTGGTGTAGTAGAACGTAATTTAAGGATATGCTACTTACTGAAAGGCATCGGGAATTGGATATACTAGTGTCTGACTATGAATTGTTTAATAACTGACATTATATGAAATGGATAACGTACATAATAAGTAATAAACATATATCTGTCCTCTTGTTTCAAATTTTTAAATTAAAAAAGAGTTCTCACAAAAACTTTGTAATTACAATGTGTTTATTCAGAAATATACACTGAAGAGCAATTGAATTTGAGATACCTGTCTCATAACGTGTAGCACCACCTTTCGACCTGATGACGGCGGCGATTTGTCTCGCCATGGACTCGACAAGACACCGGAAGCGTTGGGAAGCCATAGCAATCTACGACCGCTAAATAAGCTCCCATAGTTCACGAAGATTTGATGGAGGGGGGTCAGAGCCTTGAACATCTCTCTCTATGGCATACCACATGTGCTCGATGGGATTGAGGTCAGGTCACCTAGTTGGTCAAGGAAGCAAGATCACGTCGGTGGAGTGTTCATCCAACCATTCGGATGCAATTACAGTGCGATGGCACTGTTCATTGTCTTGTTGCAGGATGAGGTCCCCAGTGGGATGTTGAAGACGCACAAACGGGAGCAAATGGTCGTCCAGGATATCCCAGTAACGTTGACCTGTGAGGGACGATATCACACATACCAGGGGTACCATTTCAGTCCACGTAAACAGTCCCCAGACGAGAATGCCACCCCCACCAGCTTGAAGAGTACCCTGCTGGCAAGAAGGACATATCGCTCCATGTGGTTTGCGCCGCATTCGTATCCTGCCACCCGCATGTACCAACGTGAATCTCGATTCCTCAGTCCAGGCAACATTTTCCCACAAGTCTAGGGTCCAGTAGCGATGTTCCCGCTCCCATGCTAATCTTTGTATCCTTTGATGTGCGGTCAGCAGCGGTACCCTCGTGGGACGATGGCTTCTGTACCCCATAGCGAGGAGATGGTTCTGGATGGTGTGGCTGCTTACACGCTTTTGTGCACCAGCGTTAAATTGCCGAGTGATTTCTTGCACTGTGGCCCGTCTATCCGCTGTTACACTGCGAGATAGCCGACGATTACCCCGCTCATCCACACGCTGTTGTCTACGGCAGTTGGCACTTGCAGGGTTGGTTTTACCGGATTCGATGTACTCATGGTGCCCCCGTGACCCAGTGGTTCGTGAAAGTCCCAGTACCTGCACGACTTCCGAGATAGGGGACCCATTCATCGAAACCCGACAATTTTCCCACGATCAGATGCGCTTAGATCCTTCGTCTTACCCATACTGTGTCCGACTGTTACTGATTACCGTCGCATCAGTTCTGATATTGTCGGATCGATGCATACGTCATGTCGTTTCCGTTTAGAGGGCCGCTTAGATCGCCACATTTGCATAACGCCAGCTGTCTCTAATTCAATTGCTCTTCAGTGTACGCCACTGTGTCAAAATGTTCATTTGATAATTGATTAAAAATACTTATGAGCAATTTATATAAACGTCGGCATACATTTTTTTGTTTGCAGGACTGGAATTCCAATACAAATATTGAGTTTCTAGCTTATAATTTACAACTTTTGATAAGAGTATTTTACCTAAGCATTTGGTATCAACTTTGGACTATGCTTAAGCCAATTTCCGTTTTAAACATTCCCAGTATTTTGCTTGTAAATAATATTTAATATATTTATATAACTTTTACTTGCCGTCTTCCCAAGTGCGGAAATGGCAATTTATAATATGGGGAACAATTCTCCACGATAAATAATTAGGATCAAAATCTCGATTTCTGGTTTGAGACTTTCGTTTTGTCACCTAAAAGGGGATATCAAAGGTTTTATGCATAACGTATCCAAAGAACGCTTACACAGAAAATCAAACCCGCACCTCAAGAGTAGGAAATCCAAACAGACATTAAAAAAAGGGAACAGAAACAATTAAGGAAATAACATCAGATGTTTAAGTGGCCACTGGAAATTACTTCAATTGTGAGCATGCATATTTTTGTCAATGAAATTTGTTATGCCTAATGAAGCATTCGGAGCTTTGATAAGAGACAACATCTTTCATGAAATCGAACCTGTCATAAGCGATATCATTCAGCCTTCAAAAGTTTCCAGATATTTGGTCGAACGACAATTCGCTCACTATCTTTAATGTGGGCAACCATCTTCTCTTTTAAACTTTTCCTGCAGTCGTTAAGGTCTAGAAGAGCATGTCCTTTTTTCTTTCCTCAATAGACGACCTGTAGGAGATCAGAAGAGATAGTCGTTACTGCTCTTGCCGGAATTTATTGCCTTCTCATTCTCACAAGAGTAAAATATATACTCGGATACTATGTAGGTTTCCCGTGACGAAACACAAGTATAGTAGGATATTGATCCATTAAACTTTTACAATGTATCAGTGGGTATGTTTCAGTGAGGGTGCCACACCAGAATTACATCTCTGGATGCTACTGTACCCGCTGGCGGGCAGGTGGCGCTTGGATCTGTTCACCTACGTAACCTGAAAGGTAGGTGTAAAATGTAAACAGCTCTCGCGCTCAGCAGCAGAGAGAAGAGACTTGCTCTTTGTGAAGTTAGAACACGATCTGTTAGCTATTCGAAGAAGTTTGCTACTGTAGACGCAGTGATGTGAGATGTATATATCAATTTTGAATCTTATTATTAAAGAGATAATGAATATATTAGGGGTTCATTCTAAATTAATTTAATTACCCTAAACTACTATTCATCATATTTGCAGGTAACTCTAAGACATGTTAGAATACTCTAACAATGATGTGCCCAGAAACTAAATTTAAATGCTGTCTATTTTCTGTTTTTCTTTTTGATTGGAGGTTTGGCGGTTACCATCAGCAACTCAGTAAGCTATAAATAGTCGCCCATCCCTAATGTTGTGCCACATGATCCAGGGAAGGGAGGGAGCCTGCGCCGTAAGTCAAACACAACATCCATGCCTCACGGGCATTCGAACCCGGACCCATCTCGAAAGAATAATCAGAAACCGTCACTTAGACCATTGCGCCACTGGAGAGGCACTATTATTCTGTGTATTGTGTGTAAAGAAAATTTTCCAGGTAAAATGAAAATACAAATTTCTTGCGCTCAAAATGAAGTTTGAAAGTAACACCTTCAGCTATAGCAATTATCACCTGCGACAACATGTTTTGTGTGAGTGTATCATCTGGAATAACAGAAGGCTGCTGCAGGTTAACTCTTTGGCTAGCATTTTCTAAGAGTTAATTAATGACATGACAACGTCTTTCTACTTTCAATATTTCCCTGAATTTTTCATACTGTGTTACAAGAGGTACAGTCTGATTATAAAAAATCAAAGAAAAAAATGATCCCTCGCTAAAGGACATACATGTAGAACCAAAAAAAATATTGAAACTAACGACGGACTTACGGCTTAAACATTTGTATATAATGAAATCTTTGAACAGGAAAGGAGCAGAAAAATATCCTAATCATAGTTCTGAAAGTTCCATTTTCAAATTCCATATTATCAAAGAAAGATTTAACACGTATGAAAAATTGTCTGCGTCAATCAAATGCAAATTTATAGCTATTAATGGCAAAAACTGAAAATTTTCTAAGTAGTGTCCAAAATCAGCTTGAAAAATACAAATTCAGGAATACGTTCAAAGCGAGACGATCGATTGCAAACATTTTCCAGAAACATCTGCAACAGTAAACGATAAGTCAAAATATTAGAGCAACATCGTGATAGCTCCTATGGAATATTGCAAATGACGACACTAATTCCTTGATCTGGCAGGCACGCGACCTAGGTGAAGCTTTTGTGAGCGGTGTCGGGCAATTGAAGCTTTAGTTTGATTGTTAGTAGAAATATTGCTGCCAGCCACAATTAGAAGAGTTTTTAAGAGGAGAGAGAGCAGTAGATTATAAGCAGATCAATCGAAGCTCAGGTAGCAGATTGGATTTCTCGAGGAAACTGGCTTCCAATCTCTGGAGACAATTTCAGAAAAGCGGAGCCATAACCAGAACGCCGGAACAAGGATGTACACGAGCCGCAACAAGCCAACACGTCCGGCATTTGTTGCTAACAGCTGGCCGCCGTATTGAGTCAAGAGTTAAACAACACTCGCAGGAATTCTACTCAGGTACGGGAACCGCGATATCGTGACAAACAGTAAACATTTCGTATGAATTGCACCTTACAACACCACCCTAGGAACCCTGTTCGACAGGTCAGTGTTCTCTTAATTGGCGAGTATCGGTACCTCCTACAACAGAGTCTAAACGTGTTCATATTTCGAGATAAACGGGAAGCCAAATTTTCCCCACAGCTTTAGGGAAATTAACCACTTGCTCTAAAATATAAACCTGCAGTTCGTAAGATGCTAAGAAAAACGCGATTCAACACATAGTCTAAGTTCCACTATACCGAAAAAACTCCTTTTAATTTAGTTTAAATGTGTAAATACAAATGTGAGAGCTATGTATACGGAGGATTTTCTCAAAAACAATTCACGCTCTGTGTTATACTCTGTGTATGGAGTTGAAAATAAATCTCCTGCTTTAAACAATAGACAGCTCTTCCACCAAGGCAGTAGAGGTGTATCCTATATTTTCATATAACTCTGCGGCTAATAGTTGGATTTGAACATTTCTTTCTCTATCGTATATCTTTTCTAATGTAAAATGTTTTGCACATAAATTAAAATATTTCTTATTGGAGAAGTAGGCAATTAGAGAGTATACATTCTCGCTTTATTTTGCAGAATATTTTTATCAATATCATCATCATCATTGTCAACCATTATCAATCCACTGCTATACGAAGGTATCCCCAAGTTTCCTCCACAACGGTCAGTCTTCTGCCAGTCTCCTCCATGTCACTCCCGCATACTTTCGAATTTCATCCACTCATCTACCATGTGGTCTTCTTCTGGGTCTTTTAATGTCCATTGGAATCCAATCTAAAATTTTGGCTGTCCATCGATGATCTGTCCTTCTGGCAGTATGTCCAGCCCATTGCCATTTCAGGGTTTTAAGTCAGATCATGATGTCTTCCATTATTGTCATTTTTCGGATTTGTATGTCTCTTTTAGTTAAGGTCCACGTCTCTGCCCCATACGTAAGCACTGGAAGGATCCATTGATCAAACACTTTTCTTTTAAGACATAATGGCATATTGCTATTGAAAATTATGCTGTTTCTTCCAAAAGCTCTCCAGGCAAGTTTTGTACGCCGAATTATTTCTTCATCAATGTGACCCTCACTTGATATCTGCTGTCCAAGATAAACGTACGTGTCTGTTATCTCGAGCTTTTCTCCATCAATCGATAAATCTTTATTTCTTGTAAAAGCATTGAACATTACTTTTGTCTTCTGAAAGTACATTTTTAATCCCACTTCTTTACTCTTGTCAGCACGTTCCTGGATCATACTCTGCAGCTCTGATGGGGTAGTTGCAAAAATGACTACGTCATCAGCTAAATGAAGGTGGTTTAGATAATCTCCATTAATCTTTATTCCTTTGTTTTCCCAGTTCAGTGATTCAAAGACATTTTCCAATGTGACATTAAATAGCTTCGGAGATATAGTGTCACCTTGTCTCACTCCCAATCCAATTTTTATGCGTGTTGTATTTTCAAAAGCCGAATCTTTGCACTTGCATTTTCATAGATGTTATTAATAATATTAATGTATGCATCTTCAATACCGCAGGATTTTAGAGCCATTCTAACTGCTGATGGTTCCACCGAATCAAAGACTTTTTCATAATCGATAAAAGCCATGCACAATGGAAGTTCATCTTCTTTTTCTTAGAACTATCTTCTTTTCTCAGTGCCATATTCCCTCGCTCTTTCAATTAGTTCTCTCAGTACGTGGATATGATCTATTGTGCTGTAGCCACTCCTCAATCCAGCTTGTTCTCTCGGTTGAGCCATGTCTAGTGTTACCTTCAAGGGGTGTGAAAGAACTTCAGTGAAGATTTTATAAACCACTGATAGGAGGCTGATAGGTCTGTAGTTCCTGAGATCCCCAATGTCACTTTCTTTTATGTAGCAGGATCATTGTAGCGTTGTTCCAATCCTCAGGAATCTTCACTTCATTAAGGCATCCATTGAAAATTTGGGCGAGTACTGATTCGATTTTTCCACTTGCTTCTCGTATGATGTCTACAATAATTCCACCTTCTCCTGGAGTTTTTTTCCCGCTTCATGTTCTTGATTGCATGTGCAACTTCTGCTGGGAGGACTGGAAGAACTCTGGCACTGGTACCTTTCATGATGTCTGGAGTACATGTATCGTCCCTTTTATATAATTTGGAGTAGAAATCTTTCACTCTTGCCAAAATTTCGCCTCTATTTCTTGTTACAGAACCATCTTCTTTTCTCAGTGCCATAATCTGTTTTCTTCCCTTACTGAGATGTCCCTTTGCTATCTTTAGGCTTTGGTTGTTTTCAATTGCATTCCTCACTAGTTCACAGTTGAATTTCCTTACGTCTTCAGTGATACTTTTTCGTACCGTCTTGGTGTCTAAATACTCTATAGAAAAAAAAATATATTTTTCGTTCAAATACTACGGATTTCTGAAAGATTTTTTGTGCATTTCTGCTAAAAAATAAGGCGACGTTTTCCAGCAAATGGGCGCAAATATTTAATCCTTTTTTTTGATACCTCGGCCTTTTATACCCCGATTTAAAAAATATTGTTTCTACACGGGATGTCAGTCTCTACGTGGAAAAATTTGTATGTTCTCGTGGGTTTTTGTAATTGAAAGTTCGGCGCTAAAGTAGGGTTAGTACGTAATAATATTTGCAACCGTATATCCGCTTCTAAAATCCAACTTAAAATTGTTGGTTTTACTGTACGGGGATATAAGAAAATATTTTCACCCTGTCCATTTCTGAAAAAAATTTGCGGTAACGAAGAAAACTCACCTTATTGCTGATTATTGTACTCCCCTCCGCTGCTAATGACAGCTTACCAGCGGTGAGCTGTCATTAGCACCGTAGTACGCCCTCGTTATTCATTTGTCGTATTACTCTGGTCACGTCCAATGACAGTTCATCCAGCGATTCGTGGCGGATGCCATGTAGGCGATATTTCAACTTTGGGAAAAGATCAAAGTCGGGTGGACTGAGATCAGGGCTGTATGGTGGGTGGGATAAAGTTTTCCAGCCATATTTTGATAAAAGTCTCCATGCCGACACTGCACCATGACACGATGCATTGTCATGCAGCAAGATAGCTGCCGCTTCCACATTGGGGAGATTTTGACGAATTTTCGGTCTGAATTTTGTCCTTAGAAAGAAATTGTGCTTCAGTCAAGAGCTCCTTCCCCACAAACGTCTTGCAAGGCAGTGTGGATCTGTGTCGGAGTTTTTCTCTGCAAAATATCTATTTTTCCCGTACGAGCGCTGTTCTCACGCATGACTCGACATGAGGAGCTGCACGCTTTCATTTCCAAACCCTCCCACGTCCACACAGCAAATGATAGAGCGTCGTTCTAATACCACTGCATTGCTTAGTGTTAGACTTTCACATGGCTCAATCATTCTGCCGATTACATCATCCGATTCGGTTTTTGATTACCGTGGGCAGAACGTTCGTTATGACACTGGCATTTTAGTGCGAATTCTTGAATCCCCTTCCAGAACTCATTACAGCAGGTACCACGGAGTTATTTCTTGCTAATACTGAAAATTCAGCTAACGCTGGATTCTACGTCTAAATTTTTTACAGTTCAACTAATGGACTACTAAGAAAAGAAATAATAGATTTTACATTGGGTTCAAATGTATGGATCAGGCAAAGAAATCTTAGACAATTTTCAGAAAAATACATATCTTGGAAACGGAGTATTAAGCGATTTTGGGAATTTAAAATGAAGAACATGCAAAGATTTTTCCGAAAAATCGACTTTTTCTTTTCTGTAAAATTTTGTGAACATACCCGAGGTGCCCCCACGGTGGCGCAGTGGTCTAAAAAACTATCTCTGATCATTCGTCCGAAAGGGGTCCGGGTTCGAATCCCGGTGAGGCATGGATGTTGTGTTTGTTTTACGGCACTGGCTCTCTCCTTTCCCTGGAACCAGTGACCTTAAATTGAAGACGAGCGACTGCTTATAGCTCACTGAGTTGCTCTCGTTGGCCGTTAAACCTCCAATCAAAAAAAATGATACCCGAGGTGAAACCTCGCATTATTCTATATGTTAAGAAATTTCATTAACTAGCTACTTAATAATGGATTACCCAGAACAAAATAAAAAATGTGCTAGTTATGTACAGAAAATATGTTATTCTGTGCACATGTACCTAGAATTAATAAAACCACCGATGTGTCACAGTGTAACTAAAAATTGAATTTGTGTTTATTTATTTGTAAGGAAATGTTTGTAGATATTTAAAATAAATCTTTTGTGAGAACCCACACTATAAATAAACTGTGAAAATACTAAAAGCACTTGGAAAAGTGCCTTAGATTAAAAAAACAAGTTTCAATATTCATTGCACTTAATCAGTGGATGCGATGGTGTAGATTAGTAGAACTCAGCAGAAATGAATACACTACGAAGCTTAAGACAATGAGTGAGAACAAAGACTCTGCTCAATTTAGAGTTCACGCACATGTTTTACAAAGAATAGAATTACAAATTAAAAGGATAACGTGTGTACCTCGTCAATTGAAATAACACGATGATTATTCAAATTTTAATGGGTGAAAGACAAAAAGGGAAATTAATGCCAAATTAGGAAAGAGATAACAATGCGATCAGCGAATAAATATATCATTTCTTAGTGATTTTCAGTTATTTCCAATGTTACATAGCATTTCTTAAAGATGTCTTTATCTGTTTTAATAAAAAGTGTGTATTACCAGGCATAATTTAAATGATCACATCAGAGAACATTAAATGCGTTAGACGAAAACATTGTGTCAGAATAAAATAAGTTAAAGAAGAAGGACTGTTATAATTGCAAACATAATATAATTTTTTTTAATATTTTACATAATGGAATTTGTGAAATTGCAAACATAATTATATATTTTTTTAATATTTTGCATAATGAAGTTTGTGAAATTGCATACCTTAGCAGTATGATTGCCAATGTAAATGTTCATGTAGTTATTATCACTGAAACCTCAATAGAGATACTATTGCCACCTGCTGTAAGGCCACTTCAGAAGTATTTAAATTATCGACCCAGTGATCTGCACAACAATAAAGGAAGCTGTAGTGTTAATGAAATTTAAGCCTTTTTTATGAAGGTTTTATTATCTTGTCGATGTTCGAATGATGCCAACATTAAATTCAATGCTGCGCCTGAGCACAAAGCAATCTTGAACCAATGTTCCGGCTGAAAATAATATTCTATTAGGAAGCAAAAGAAACGAAACCTAATTCAATATTTTTCCTGTGACAAAATCTCCCACTTGGGTTTGTAAAACAAAATGTTATTAAACAGAAAAGTACGTTGTATACCATGCAGGATTCTAAATATCTAATTGGAAGAAACTCTTCTTTCCTTCAATACATTTAACAACGGAGAAAATCAATTGTTCAGTTTCATGTCAAATGATGCTCACTTTCATTTCTGTGCTACACAGTATTGTACTGCATTTTCCCAATATTTTGACTTCAGATACTCCAATCGGAAAAAGAAGATCCTTTCAGCCTAACAGAAATAGTGACATAAATTGAGCTGGACCTAATTTGTAATTATCATCAAGCCAAATTTATTTTTTTCATGAAGTAAGTGTAATGCCTTATTGCGCTTGGTTAGCAACGAAAGAAGCTCCTAGAATTAGAGCGAATCATTCTGCATTGCTGGCCAACCAAAATGCAGCACCAAGAAGGAAGCATCCGATAGGACTAAAATTCGCAGCATGCGTCGCCTGCGAGGGGACATTCAAACGATTAGTATTGCAGGGCATATGCAAATCACGGGAGCCCGGCACGCCACCGAGAAGCACTATAAGAAGGGTGCACAGAAGGTAGGGTGTAAGTAGTGGAAACGTGTTGTACGGCCGGACCTGTGCGTGGGAAGCTTCCTGATGCCTCGTCGCAGAAAACGGCAGTCATTCCAGCACGTTTCGGAGTTCAACAGAGGACGTATAGGGGCTTATCGCGACAGCGGTTTATCGTACCCAGACATCGGCGCCCGTATAAGACGACATCCAGTCACAGTGAGGTTAGTATGGATTCGGTGGTTGGAGGAGAGACGGACGGACCGACGTGAGAGTTTGCCGCCACCGCGGCACACCATCGAACGAGAGAACCAGAATGTTGTGGTGCGGACATTGACGGCTCGTACCGCCACATCACGAACGTTATCGCAGGAAATAGGGTGTGTTGCGCAACAACCTGTGTCAGCACGTACCGTTCGACGACGTCTGCAGGAGCGGGGACCTGTCGCACGCGGCCCATTGCTCCGATTCTCATTGATGCTACACCGTCGGCGAGTGCGGCAGCAGTGAGCCGTTGAACGCCACACCTGGACTACGGAAAGACACGACATTGTCTTCTCCGACGAATCCCTCTTCTTCCTGCAACACCACGATAGTCGGATCCGCGTTTTGCGGCACCACAGCCAGAGACTTTATGACGCCTGCATTATGCATCGCCATACCGGTCCTACGTCTGGCGTTATGGTTTGGGGCGCAATTGAATATGACACCTGCAACCCTCTGGTACGCATCGCCGGTACACTCAACAGTCACCGCTACATCTCAGACGTTTTGGAGTCTCTAGTCCTCCCTTACCTACAAATCCTGCCAGCGGCCACGTTTCAACGGGAACATGCACGCCCGCACGTTGCACGTATCGTACAATAATTCTTCACGGCCCACCAGGTGTCACTGCTGCTGTGGTCCGCCTGTTCTTCCGATATGTCGCCCATCTAACACGTATGGTTGCTGATCTCAACAAAGTGGCCAGGCAAGCACCACCCGCGACTACGCCTGATGAACTGTGGCAACGTGTGGAAAAAGCCTGGACCAACATTCCCCAAGCCCATATCCAAAGAATCTTTCCTTCAATGCCGCGGCGTGTAGCGGCCGTTATTGACAGCCATGGGGGCCACAGGAACTATTGATGTCTTCGTGTTCCGCAAGTCGCACGGGCCTGTAAGCTCAATCGTTTCATCTTTGTATCTGTTGTTATGTGTCCAGTAAATCTGGCTATGTTATCTCGTGTCCTTCTTGATGTTGCATTTTGGGAGGCCAGCAGTGTATTAAGCGGCGATACTTCTCACATTGGAGATCATTTGATAATCTCTACCACAATTACTCACACACATTTTCGGGAACGGCATTCACATCGAAGAGTATTGCACAGATTTTTTTTTCTGTCACACCGGGTTTTCTGCAAAAGTGGTTGGAGTATAAGGTGAAATCTTGGTTATGCTAATTTCTGTGGCATCACCTTAAAAAACAAATGTGAAACTGTACAAACGAAACTTCAAAATGTAAATAAAATCCCTGTAAAGGGAAAATAATTAACATCGAGTAAGTCTACACTGTGCATCAGCTAAAGTTTACAGTCTGTTGATAAGGCTTTATGTTAGATTTTGACATGACCATCAGGTACTTGCTTTCCGTTCTGACAAGGGTTTATCATTTCATAGAGTCAATCAATGATTCCGGGCGTGTCGGCGTCGTTCAATGTTGAAATTCAAATTTATCCTCACGGGATTTCCATGGAGTTGAGATTGATGACCTCTGCAGGTCGGTCAAGATCTCCCACACTCATTTCGTAAAACCAATCCAGCACGAAAGTGGTTTTGTGGACGGGGTCATTTTCTTGTTAGTAAAGCAAAAGGCGTTAATCGAGCTGTGTTTGGAGGAAAGAGTTGTCGAAAAAGTTATTATACCCTCCAATGTCAAGATAGATACCTGTGTAGTGGTATTAGTTTCCCCAGCCCAAGCCATGAAACACAGCATCAGAGCATCATGCTTTCACCTCCAAACTTCTCAGTTAGCACAGCATAGTCAGGCAGTTTAAGTTCACCTGGCATCTTCCACACTCAGACTCGTGCGTGAGATTGTAAGTTTGCGAAACGTGATTCATTAGTCTAAAGAACGTGTCTCCAAAGCTCCAGTTTGCACTGATAAGAGTTTTTCCGCCTTTCAAACCGACGCTTGATGTCGATCGTTCTGATGTTAACCTTTTGTACGAGTGTTCAACCCCTGAACCCGTTACATTCAGTTCACCGTGAAACGTTTTACCGCGGAAGTTGGCGTCCAGAGGTATTTGAAAAGTCGATCGTGACCGAAGATAGTATTAGTTGTCGGACCACACATTTCAACAATCGGCGATCACGCTTGTGATTTTACGAGGTCTCTCATGTGAACAATTGTTAGCCAGAGTTCAGGTGTGTCATGACTGGAAATGAATGATTGCAAAAGATCCAAACTTTCTAAACTATATGATAACTGCCGATGAAATATTGGTCCACTATTTCGACCTCCTCACGAAACGCGTAACGAGTGTCTGGAAACACACAGGTTCACCACCTACGAAAAACGTCCGCCAAACCAAACCTTCTCGGGAGATAATTATGATAATGTTCTTTGATCATAAATTTGTAGTCTAGCAGCATCCCGTTCCATAACAAATTACTGTCAATTCTGAGCATTACATTTCAGACTTGAAGCGTCCGCCACTACACGTATATGGATTAAGCGATCTGAACTGGTGGACAAGTGGACACTGCACCATGATAACGCCCGCCCACATGTGGCTAGTTGTGTTCAGCAGTTTCTTACGAAATGTACTACTCAAAATATGTGACAGCCTGTCTACCGTCTTGAGCTCGTCCCGTGAGATTTCTGGTTGTTTCCAACAATGCCGGAAAAGTTCCATGGCGCAACATTCAAAGCAGATGCTGACGTTATTCAAACTGTTATAACGAAGTAAATTTCTCCGTCATTTTTGTCCACGCCGGGGATGAAACCCCGGTCCCCTCATTCCGGAATAAGTCGCTCTACGCGGACGTTCGTTCTGACTGATATCTGCCTTTATGTCGTGTGCGTCCTGCTGGGAAGGCACCTCACACTGTACAGTGGTCGCTAAAGCAGCTTAAATAAAATGACTTCACGACATGCTTGACAACGTTGACTGAACGATGGGACCGTTGTATATCATCCGTGGGAAGATACTTTGAGAAGGAATAGCATGTATTTTGCTGTACTTATATTTCTTTAATTTGTTTAATTTTACTCTCAGTTTTTATGGAACGGTAGTTGTAAATTTACCATACTTCTATTATCTTGTCATACGTGTACCCGTTGGTAAATGGTACGTCAGAGTTATCATGATTTATTTAGAAGGTGTATAATCCGAAAACACGACCCAAGTGTAGAGGAACATGGCTCGTTTTTCGTTGGAACATATTCACTACGTCACTTGAATTAATTGGTCTGCTGTTTTAGCAAAATTGATTTGCTGCTTGTTTGTGCGATAAGGGACTGAAAGGTGGAGTTAAGGATTTCAACACTGTTTCAGCAAGCAAAGCATTCCAGCAAGGAAAGCTTAGTTTCTATAACAGTGCTGCTCCAGAGAGGTGAGGCTGTAGGACATACCTGACACCTGCTTTTGGAAGAGACGAGTGAAGGACGTTGTTGCTGGGTTGAAGAAAGGGAGTTTAAGAGGGGAACGTACTGCGTTTGTTGAGAAAGTGGAAGGTATTATTTTTCTTATTTCCTCTCAATCCTAATCCACAAAAATTTTTGCTTGCAGACCTTTCTTCTAAAAATAAATGTTTCCCTTTTATCCAGCGTGCTGCTGGTGCTGGTGGCAGTGGGTCGTATTTGTCATACGGGCATGTAAGTATTTAGGGCTTACTAATTTATTAAAAATTGATGGATGAAATTAATAAAAAATACCTCAAACTTTAAATTCTTTTGTATTGTAAAAACTGTAAAAACTTCAACATAGTTCCAAATTGAATGAGTACGTAACCGGAAAAGGGGAGGCTGCAAGAATTCCTTTTTAGCCTGTACCAAAAAGCGCTAACATTGCTTTTTTTTAGTGTTACTTAAATGAAATTGTTAATGAACTTGCCCACGGAACACTGATACTAGCCACCCGTCTCCCACCCAGATTTTGCAGTCCAACGACGCCCCTGCCGAGCGGCCAGTAACCGAAAATCCTGAAATCGCCTCAGCCTGCCATAACCTAGGATGTAACAACCTAGCAGATTAAAACAGCTACAAATAGGAGGTAATCCTAACCTCAACCTTGTTTGGATTAGTTCACAATGCCAATTTTATACCACTATCAGTCTCAATGGGATACATGAAGACGGGAAAAAGAAGACAATTCTGTCGTTTGTTTTTTACGCTTTCCAAGCGTAGGTTGAAGAAGCGTATATGCTCCAGCTTTGTCCGTCTGTCTTTCTGTCTGTCCGTCCGTCAGTCCGTCTGCCCTTCCGCACGATAACTAGCGTAAAAGTAGTTCGATTTCGATGAAAGTTTAGTATGTGTTATGCGACCACCGGGAGACGCACCTAATTAAAAATGGACGAAATGAGGTCAAAGGTCAGGACATAAGAGCGGAATCCATTCCATTGCGGCTATGCATCATAACTCACGTAAAAATGGTTCGATTTCCATGAACGTTTAGTATGTGGTTAAACTTTTAGTATACGATTTCGATGAACTTTTAGTATGTGGTGGAACTTTTAGTATAGAATTTCGATGAACTTTTAGTATAGGATTTCGATGAACTTTTAGTATGTGGTTGAACTTTTAGTATACGATTTCGATTAACTTTTAGTATGTGGTTGAACTTTTAGTACACGATTTCGATGAACTTTACCACCAAGAAACGAACCCTATTGAAAATGGGCGAAATGGGGTGAAAGGTCAGAACATAAAAGCGGGATCCATTCCATTGACCTTATACATCATAACTTGCGTAAAACTGCTTCGATTGTCATAAAACTTTATCATGTTGAACCGGTTCTGTTGAATATCATCGAAATGGGATCAAAGGTCAGGGCGTTGGAGCGAGATTTATTCTACAGCCATTACCCTCATAACCTGAGTAAGAATTTCTGGTATGTTGGAAACTTGTCTAAGGTCAAATTTAACCTAGAAAGATTGAGAATGTGAGAAAATTAAACGTTTAGATTTCAATTTTAGAAACGCTCAGTGGAGAGCAAAATTGAATCAAACTGAGAAAGAGACGCAGTACACAAGAGGATAGCACTGCGAATGAAAATCCAAATAAAAAATAAATAAAAAAAACAACAACAACTGTGGGCTCTAGTGAAGCTTTAACCCTACTGGAGATATTATGCAACACAACTGAGTAGACATAGGTATGTTTCGTGCACACAAATTCTAATTTCCATGATCTTGATGGGATGAACAAACTCTTCAATCTCCCCCTGTAGCATCGGAGTCAGTGGAGGATTTAAAATTATCGTGGCCCTGGCCACAACATTGGTGTGTGGTTCCTTCACACTTTGCACGACAATTTTGAAAAATAATTTCCAGTGCCGCATACTCCCTCCCTCCCAGTTGTTACATTTAGATGCATTAGTATTATATTCGCAAAACAATTCCCTCAAGCTTTAACACAAATACACAATTTAGGTATCGCCGAACATGATTTGACATTTGACTCTTTTCAAAGTGTTTGTGTGTGTGTGTGTGTGGTTTAATTAGAGCTATAAAGACGAAAGTTAATAATGAGAGGTTTTATGACACCTTGATGTGCTTTTTAGTTTTTCGTAAAGATCGGATAACAGGGACCGTCTCATACATGCTCTTTAGGGCACCTATCCGTAAAGCTCAAATAAGCACAGCAATTGCCCTAAGCGATGTGCCGTAACCTTTCGCAGTGTCACGTGCAGCCTGTCTGAACATCCCGTTTTCAGTGGTACCAATAAATATCACATTTTTTCGCAGAACGCAACACACATGCCTTAGGTTGCCCGACGTTTTCATACACGTCTCTAATTCAATTGCCTGAAATACGGCAATCAGACGATAGTTTGAGAGAAAAGCGGAAACACACAGAAGACAAATTTGCCACTGGCAACTTGGAAGAGCAAGCGGAATGAGGAATGCTACCTAGCAGCACTTGAGCTCCTTAAGAAAAGAGTTGCCCTATCTGTCTGCTGAAGTGAACAACAGCAAACAAGCTGCAAGATCCCATGACATGGTAGTGTTTCCTTCAGTGTTAATGGTTTCCAGCGGAAGTGAAATTAAAAATATTTTGGTCTGACTAGAACTAGATATTTTTTGAAAATTCAGAATACTCTGAAGTCTTAAATGATGGAATTTCAAATATTTTGTTTTATTGTTGGCCATTCTGGACGAATTTTTCTAAATGCTTTCAAAATCGTTTACTAAGGAAGTTAAACTTTCTAGCGTGTTTATGGATAGAAAACGGAATATGCAACTTACCCATGCAGCAGTAATGGTGCAGATATTTAGATGGTATTTATTACTGTTTTTTCTCCGTTTTTCTGGTCTAGGTTCGTAGACAATCTCTAAGTTGTGAGAAATCTATGCTCTGATTGGTTATTCCTTTTGAAGTCACGAAGGAGTAGCGAAGCAAAAACAAAACGCAGCGTTCATATGATATCTTTGTACACCTAGGATAACATTTCAAAAGTTAGGAGTGAAAGCAGAAATTATTTTACAGTTGAATTTCTCATTTTTTCATAAAATTAATAAAGAAAAGAGAAATTCAGAACTCCGATTTTGAATGAATTCTTAACTAATATAAACCGGTTATGTTCAGTATTTGTAATAAAAACTGATTTGACTGAGAATTTTACCGAAACAAAAGAAAACTATATCGACAAAATAATTCCCCGACCTTTTCGAATTTGCACAATTTTAATCTGCTGATTAGTTCCACATTTATTATATGACGATATGTACGCATAAAAGGGAATTCGTGCATTTACCTCAGATGACAGCAGAATATATACTATATATATACGAAATGTCGAGGTGGGTTCCCTGGAAAGTAAATCTAGTGAGAGAGAAAATATGTTTCAGTTGTTTCTTTAGTGTACTGACAGAATACGTGTGAACTAGACGTCTTTTATTAAAATCACGGGGATACGGACCCCATTCCCATTTTCTTCTTTAGCTGATAGCAATATCAATACCTAGCTTGAGGTGCGTAAACTACATGGATTTTTAATTATCCTTGACAAATCATTAGTGTTCATTAAAATTTAATTACCAAGCACTTCGATTATGAACAGAAGAAACAAGGCATAATTATAGCGGTGGATACTGTATACACGTCTGAAAAAAATTGTGCTGATTTACACATAAAATTTTGCTTTTAAATTTGAAATATGTATTTTATTCATCTTTTATAAAACTAAATAATTTCTTCCCACAAACTAGGGCTCAACCCACTTATGTGTGGCATAACGTTTTGCCTCAATTCTTGGGGAAATCTGCTCTTGGAGGCCATTTTAGTGAAGATATGAAGGTAGCTTACACCATATCTTTGTTTGCATTGAATACAAGTTTTCATCGTAATACCTAGCTTCAATTTTACAAAATTACTTTCTCGCGAAACATAATATTAGCAAATCAGAAAGTATAGCAATGCATCAATCCTACGTCTTGAGATTTTGCTTTAATGCAAAATAATTAATGAAGTTCAGATTACCATTTTCTATTACCAGCAACTGAAAATAGCGTACGGTATTCGAGGACATGTGATTGAACGCCTGCAGTTATGTGTAAAATAATTTCCGGATCGTTATCTTTACAGAGCATCAATGGCAGACTCTCAGCTAACTCAAAAAATGAAGAGACACGCCGTGATCGTTGCGCTACACGCACATCACAGCGATGTTGAGATTGCAAGATTTTTGAAAGTCGCCAGATCGTTTGTGAACAAGGTTCGGAAGGAGTTGGAAGCCTCTGGCGTACACGTGTCGCCTGTAGCGAAGCGCAAAAAGCACTCATAGCGTTCAGACTGTATGAGAGCACCACAATTCGTACAACAGGTCCAAGACATTATCGATGCGAACCCCGGTACGTCCATCAGAGCCATTGCCCGAGATCTCCAGGATTCCGAGGGCACAATCCGCACTGTGGTGCATGAGGACATTCGTTATCAGTCATACGTGCGGAGTAAAAGGCATTTCATGTCGGCGAATACACAAGAACAACGACTGCTTCGAGCAAAACGATTACTTAACAAGGTGAAACATCCAGAGGAACCTGGCTTGCTCTGGTTTTTCTCTGATGAAAAAATTCGACCAGGACCAAAAGGTGAAACGGAGAAATGACAGATGGTTATGTGCGGATCCTTCCGATGTCCCACGTGTTATTCACACCACGTTTTCCGCAACTGTGATGGTTTTAGAGGTGGTGAGTAGCGAAAGCCACGTCATGCCACCTCACTTCTTCCAACAGGGCATGCGAGTGAATGCTTCTGGCTACATTGAGGTGCTGGAAACAGTTGTGAAGCTCTGCATAGACAGCTTACGCAATTCAAGGCCGTATGTCTTTCAGCAGGACTCTGCACCTGCAAATTAAGCTCTGACAATACAAGACTGGATGGCAACCCATCTGCATCATCACATCACACCTAACTTATGGCCACCTAACTCGCCTGATCTCAATCCTCTGGACTATTACACGTGAGGCGTTGTTGAACGGGTAGCTAATTGACCTCCCCACACAACCATTGGTTCAGTTAAGGCCGCCATTAGCCGAGTAATATCCGACATCCCGAAGGACCATGTAATTCAGGCATGTGAACGCTTTTGCTCTCGCATTGAAGCCGTCATTGCGGCTAATGGCGGTTACATCGAATACACCTGTTCCCCAACCATTACTGCATCTGTCTACCGCATTTTGCATGAATAAAATACGTTATTTTTCGTACACGGTTGTTTATCCTACTATCTGCAGTATCCTCAAATACCGTACGCACCCTGTACATTACTATTTGTGAAAATAGGAACACCATGAAAAACTTTGGTACTGGATTCAAACCTACAGGATGTGTACAACATGTTGGGACATGTAAATGATTAAAATGTCAATCAAAATGTGCATGCTGTTAAGAATTATTGCCCATTAAACTCTCAAGTACTGAGTATAAAGAGCTGGCTGAAACGAGACGTTGCAATTAGTGAACAGCCTACATTCAGTTGAAAAGATGTTTCTCGTGCCTCAGTACCCCCGTCGCAGAAGAAGGTCGCATCATGAACACCTGACGACTTTGTGCGAGGAAGGAATTTGGGATGTGAGATACTGAATCTTCATACTGCGAAGTTGCCACTCTTACGGGACGAACCACCATTGCAGAGATGAGACGATGGCGTCATTGGACAGATACCGCTTGGGTGCATAGAAATCCAAGAAATGGAGCATAAAGTCGCTCAAATGCTCAGGATGGTTAACATTTCTGCCGCAGGGAAGTGACCGATGAAACAGCAAAATCCACGATGTCAGCGCATCAGTGGAGCACTGTCACAAATCAAGTTTACTTTGCAGCACACATCTGAGTAGTCTTCTTAACAGGACAGTCATCGCGGCGCATTCTTTTGATCTTCAACCACAGACGCCTCAGACTGCAATGCTATCTTGGATACAGACATTGGCTGGCTGATGAGCAATAGGCCATGTTTTTTAATGACTCACAATTCAGCCTGATGCACCATGGCGGTTACATACGTATTCGAAAACATCATAATGACCGCACATTGCCTTTTGCAGAATCATCCCCAAACGTCATAGTTTGGTGCGCCGTTGGATTCAATTTGCGATCTAGACTGATAGGTATTGAGGAAAACCTCAATCGCCAGCGATACATCAGGAATATTTTAGAAGTAGAGGTGATGCCGTTCCTTTAGAGTTTAAGAGTTGTCCTTGCTCTATTTTTCAGCAGGGCAATGCTCATACACATGTGGCCCGGAATGTCTGAGACCTCTTCCATGCACGACAGATAAATCTTCTTCCCTTGCCTGCACGTTCGCTGGATATGTACTCAACCGATCATGTCTGTAATGGTGACTTAGCCATTGGCCGTCAAGGGCATCTCCTAGTCAATACCAATGAACTCTGGTCTCGTATAGAAGCAGCGTGGTAGGGCATTCCACAGGAACAATTATCAGGAAACATCTTCCATTCAATGCCACGCCATGGAGAGGCAGTCATTGCTGCTCCAGGTGGATTCACACAATACTGAGTTTTGAAGTCAAAAAATTTGTATAGAACTGGAAATGTAATCCGTTATCTCCTGTAACATGAGGAATATGTGAGAGAAATTTTATTTGAACAGCGCGATTCATTGTTTTTGGTACAATTTCAAACAAGAAAGATGACACCGAATATTCGGGTGTAATAAGCACGTCTTTTGAATCCCTTCTGAAGCAAATTAAATTTATCAAAGCTATTCAAAGTCAATGGAACCGGTATAGAAAACAATAGATCTGACGAAAGAAAGAAGATTTTCAATCGGGTTTTTCATCCCTGAGATATTTCTGTAAAGGGAATCGTGAGCTTCTAAACTGTTAGAAACAGAGATAACGACAAAAATAAGATGTGGCTTTTCGTCCCCTGGTGGGAAAACCATGCAATATTTTAGGAAGAAATTATTCTCAAAGGGTTTATCAATATAAGCGGTATCGGTCCAAGGAAAAAAATTAGTCGAGTTTTCAGGAGCCCAGATTTTGCTACAAATACACCAGAAGCAGAAATTAACACTTATGACCCCTGGTGGCCAAACCATTCTTTACCAAACATTAGAAATTATGTGAAAAATATTTTCTATCAGGTTTTATATGCGATACGGGAAGAAATTTATAATCGGGGCTTTAGAGCAGAAATAACGCAGAAAACGCAATTTACCATTGTGCCCCCTAGCGGAAAGTCTATCATTTACTTGTAAATTTTTAAATTATATGAACCACATGTCACACTAGAAACACTATCCAACAAAGAAGGAATTTTTCAAATCGGACTCTTAGAAAAGATATACATCTACGGCCCCTGGCGTAGAAACCATGCACTATTTTATGAAGAAAATGTTTCTAAAAGGTTTGTCGACATGAGTAGTATCGGTCAACAAACGAAGTTTTGTTCTATCGAGAATTTAGAAGCTCATATTTTGCTACAAACACATCAGAAACGGAAATTAAGATTTACGCCCCCTATTGGCCAAACCAATTTTTTTACAAAAATTAGAAATTATGTGCAAACGATTTCCCATCAGGAGCTGTATCCGGTGCAGAAAGAATTTTTCAAATCGGAGAGTTAGAAGCAGAAATATAGGGAAACACATGTTACCGCTACGCCACCTAGCGGAAACTCTATTAATTACTTGAAAATTTTGAAATTATATGTAAAACATGTCACACGGAAAACACTATCCAACAAAGAAGGAATTTTTCAAATCGGGTTCCTAGAAGTAGAGATATTGACAAAAATAAGATGTACGTTTACGGCCCCTGGCGGAGAAACTGTGGAATATTTTAGGAAACAAATATTCGAAAAAAAATTATCGATGTGAGTGGCATAAGTCCACGAAAGAATTTTTCAATCGATATTTTTAAAGCTCATATTTTTTGGCAAATACGTCAGAAGCAAAAATTAACCCTTACGCCCCTTGTGGCCAAAGTATTCTTTACCAAAAATTTGAAATTATGTGCAAAAGATTTTTCATTAGGAGGTGTACGGGCTGAAGAATTTTTTTTTCAAATCGGAGTTTCAGAAGAGGAGTTATCGGGAAAAATGTAATTTACTTTTACGCCCCCTAGCGGAAAATCTTTGCGTAATTTGAAAAGGTAACTATCTCTAAAATACTCTTCGACATAAATTTAATCGAAAGATAAAGAGTTTTTTCAATCGGATGTTTAGAAGCAAATATGTGGAATAAAACGTATTTTTGAATTCGACATCATCTGAATTTACGCCCTCTAGCGGCGAAATTGTACACCGTAAAAAAAAAGAAACGAAATGAAGGATCATCATTCGCATATTTCAAGCTTCCAAATGTAAAAAGAATTTTTCAATCGGACTAATAGTTGCAGAGATATCGTGGGTACAGACGGACGGACGGACAAACCGATAACATAAGCACGATCTTTTTACAGAAGACGTGCTAAAAACAGTAGTGTACCATGCTTGGATACAGGAGTCATCGAAAGACCGAATTCTCTGTATTTTTCTATAATTTTAAACATATCGATCCGGGACTGTTGCTCTTAATGTCTAAAAAGAAAATTTCAGTTTCGTAGCTGAATCCAATTTCACTTTTGATTTCCTGGAAAACCCAATTTTTCCACTAACATAACAACCTAAAGTTTTTTTCTCTGACATTTTGAACGAAATTGTTCATTTAATTATTAGGGAAGCAAGGTCAATGCGCGCTGCTCGGAATTTTCAGCTATTGCTTTAAGTTACTGATGAAATTATCGACTTCAAACAGGGTACCTGGAGAACCCAAAATACCTTTCCTTATAAAGTTAATACATCGTCCAGGTGCTGAGAAAAGTTTTAGGGCAAAAAAAGAGAATCCATTGGACAAACGAAGTTTGGATCCGCAACGCTCGGTGATAATGGACTTTCCAGAGGAATCTGCTCCTCAAGAGCATCATTCTAAATAGCTAAATGGCCGGAGAAGCACTCCAAAGTTCATTCACAAATCTCTAATTTAAGAATTGAGTTTTTCAGGTTATAAAGTGAAAGACTTTGCACAATTCCTTGAAGATTACAATGTGTAATTTATTTTGCCCTTAATGATTTTCTACCCACAAATTTGAAACTCAAAGATTTCTATCTGCATATACGTCAGCATTTTCAATATGGTTTAACAGTTTAGTTAAACGACAACAAATTTCGTTAAGTTTCAGCCAGTCCGACTATGGCTGTTCACTTAGATAAGAGTTGTTTAGAATGTCTTGTACTGCTGCTACATTGATTTTCTTTTATGTTTCGTCCTAAGAAAGAAACATTCCAGGAAGCAATTTAATATTTGTCAACGCACAAAGGTTCCATTCGTTTCAGTGTCTTATGCATCTGAAGTTATCTTTGCAACAATAGCAAAGTGAGATTTGTTGCGAAAAAAATGTGAATAAGATTATACATCCAAGTGTCGTGTGAACACAACACTCGCATCCGTCAACGAATAGGGAAATGACTAGTTACTTTTTAGCCACACTGTAACTTTCGCATGCCTAATATCACGACGAATTATATTCTGAAAAAAAGTTTGTTCTAACAATATGATTTGAGTAAGGGTGTTAAGAACACATATGGGATAAATTGATATCCGCGGCAGACTAGAACTTTTATAATTGTTCCAGTGGATTATATTTACCTTTAGTTGGGGAATCGACGCCTCTGAAAGCAGAAACTTCTCTTCTGAAAATTTTTGATACCACGTATATCAGTCTGCATCGAAACGATTTTGTTTAATTTCACATGCATCTTTTCTAGTTCGGGAATGTGGGATCACCACAATCAAATAGTAGGACAGACGTTCGTGGATCATACTTTTTTGGAAACACAGCCGAAAGAAAAAACCACTCCCCTGCATATTTAGGAACCAGTTCACCTGATTTTTTTTTAAATTTCTACGGAGCATTCGCATGTTCCAAAGTCATGCGTATTAGTATTTGTTAGCATATAAAGTATCGTAGCATTCACTAATCGTTTTAAAAATTTCGAGGGGTATCGGTTTTTCAATACTCAAAGTTTTATTTATTTATTAAAATTAGTTTTGCAAGTTTTTGGTGGCAGAAAAAATTGCGAATCCTGTTTTCACAGAAAATATCTCTTATTTCCGAAATCAACTTATATATTTTAATTTTACAGTTTTTCAAATTTATTGTTGACTAAAGATTTTTTCTTTTTTTTTTTTGATTGGAGGTTTAACGACCACCGTGAGCAACTCAATGGGCTATAAGCAGTCGCCCGTCCCTAACTTTGTGTCACTGGTTCCAGGGAAGGGAGAGAGCCAGTGCAGTAAGACAAACACAAATTCCATGCCTGACCGGGATTCGAACCGGACCCCTTTTGGACGAATGATCAGAGGCTTGACGAAAGATATGTCTTTAAAATCAATATGCAACTGCAATCAGACATTATAACTTTGTATGAACTTCCCTTGTTTACATATGTACGATCTTCAAATTATGAGGACGAAACGCTTAAAGACATTTAATGTGCTGTTCGACCGGTTACTCATTTCGAAAGTAGTTATCCGATACGCTCCACAACTGAATTTCTGCTGCGAACGTTATCTAACAGGTGAAATTGATTTACTCCAAGTTCTTTAAAAGCATAAAGAAATACAACGAATAACCAAAGTACACTGCTGGCCACTCAAAATGCAACACCAAGAAGGAAGCATCCGATTGGCCTGAAATTCGCTGCATGCGTCGCCCGTGAGAGGACATACAAACGATTAGCATTGCAGAACATATGCAAATCAAGCGCACCCGGTACGCCATCGAGAAGCACTATAAGAAGAGTGCACAGAAGACGGAGTGTAAGTAGTGGAAGTGTGCTGTGCTGCCTGAGCTGTGCGTGGGAAGCTTCCTGATGCCTCGTCGCAGAATACGGCAGTCATTCTAGCACGTTTCGGAGTTCGACAGAGGACGAATAGTGGCTTATCGTGACAGCGGTTTATCGTACTAAAACATCGGCGCCCGTGTGGGACGACATCCAGCCACAGTGAGCCGAGTATGGATTCGATGGGTGCAGGAGTGATAGACGGACAGACGTGAGGGATTGCCGCAGCCGCGACACACCACCAAATGAGAGGCCCGGAATGTTGTGCGGCGGGTATTGACGGCTCGCACCGCCACATCACGATCGTTAGCGCAGGAATTAGGGTGTGTTGCACAACAACCTGTGTCAGCATGTACCGTTCGACGTCGTTTGTAGGAGCGGCGACTTGTCGCACGGCGCCCATTGTTCCGATTACCATTGACGTTACACCACCGTCGAGTGCGGCGACAGTGGGCCGTTGAACGCCGCACCTTGAATACGGAAAGGCACGACATTGTCTTCTCCAACGAATCCCGCTTCTGCCTACAACCCCACGATGGTCGGATCCGTGTGTGGCAGCACCGCGACAAGAGACTGTATGACGCCTGCATTATGCATCGCCATACACGTTCGTCGCCTGGCGTTATGGTTTGGAGCGCAATTGGATATGACACCCGCACCCTTCTGGTACGCTTCGCCTGTACACTCAGCAGCCACCGCAACATCTTCGACGTTTACTGAGCCTGTAGTCTCCGTTACCTGCAGTACCTGCCAGCAGCCAGGTTTAAACAGGACAATGCACGTCCGCACGTGGCACGCATTGTGTAAAATTTCTTAACGGCAATCAGGTGTAACTGCTGCTGCAGACCCATCTGTTCTCTCAATATGTCGCCCATCGTACACGTCTGATCGCTGATCGGCAACCGAATGGTCCGCGAAACACCACCCTCGGCTACGCCTGATAAACTGTGGCAAAGCCCACATCCAAAGCCTCTTTCGTTCGGTGCCGCGGTGTGTAGCGGCCGTTATTGCCAGCTATGGGGGCCACACGAACTATTGATGTCTGCGTGTTCTTCAAGTCGCACGAGCATGTAAGCTCGATCCTTTCATCTTTGTATCTGTTGTTATGTGTCCTGTAAATCTGGCTTTGCTATCTCGTGTCCTTCTTGGTGTTGCATTTTGGGTGGCCAGTGGTGTATTATAGTCAACCCGTGTTTATGCAAATCAAAGGAAATGTAGGTATAGGATGGCGCATGAAAAGGTCATGAAACATGTGTAAAAGCACAGGATACTGATCCCTGTGAATAAGTGTTATATTTGCTATTCAGGTGGAAAACGAAGAGGACTCACAGGACCGACAAAAACAAATTTTAATGGCCCATCGACTGGGTTCCAGACTTTGCGTTAAAGTAAATCTTGTGTGATGCTCAAGTTCAATCGCTGTTAGTGACTTCAAACCCCATAGCAGAAAGTTCCTGCTTAGTCATCGAAGGATATCGTGGTTACGCAATATAATCTCGTAACGTGTCGCTGGGCAGCACAACAACTGGGTGTGAAAAACAATAAAAATTTTCACAGGTAGAAATTAAAAAAATTTAAAGAGAGAAAATAAAACACCACCATTTTTATTTTACTTAAGATGACGTAAGTACTACAGCAAATCTACAGGATCAAGAACTTATTTCTGAGTATATTTCATGCAATAACTTTAAAGCCGTTCAGGTTTCAACACAACCGAAAAGTATTCATTTGGGAAAAAACCATTGCGGTTTGTTTCCCGTAGTTCTGTTCAAAGATATTCTAAAGGTCAGACATTTTTCAAATTCATTAAAAAAAAGTTCGAGTTAAATATTAAATATTTACGATTTCTAGAGGTAATATTAAAACTAGTTTTCATGAAGACAATTCAGCATCAAAATGGAATGGATATATTTTAATTCAGATAATATATATTCTCCCCATTTCGAAATTTGGTCACCTGGGTTTTCATGATTCGAAAGGGTATTCCAATTTCTCCACTACAAGTAACGTGCGGTAGTAAAATTAATTAATTTATATGATGAAAACTGTGTTATGAGAATAATATTTTGTGATATGTTGGCATATAGTATTCCCCGAAGGTAATATTAATAATGTTTTTATGGTTTTTGCATTCAAAATTCCTGGCCACAAGAAAATCAAATATTTTGTTTCAATTTGTGATATGATACCAAAAACAAAATACATCATTCACCTTGAAGAGTTAAAAAATAACATATCCGAGAGATTTTTTTAAAGTTAAAGAGAGGCAACAAATCGGGAATCAGATAAGTAAAATGAAAGAAGAATAAACATCAAACTGGAAAACAATGTTACACGGGATCAGCGCCCAGAAAAATCAACAATCCTAATGAAGGACATCGAATATCAATAATCTTCGAAAACCGATGTCTGCTGGAGATTCTTTTTAAAGCATCACCTTGAGCAATGGTGTTCGTGCATGACAAAAATAAAATGTTTTGCCTTCATACGTTCCTCCTTAAATGCGCATTACCCAATAACTAATACAGACACCGGAAGTGGACCAGTAATACCAAACGGAAGCCACCGCTCCCTCTACGTCAACATAAGATGTTTGTGAAGATAGACCTAGAGGGAGCTGTGGCTTCTCTTTGGTGTCGGCATTACCCAGAGAAGGAGAGAAACTGGCTACTTAACCGGTATTAGAAATCGAATGCTGAGGAATATTTCACATTCGATTAACTGCGTTGGCTACATCGCTTTGCGTTATGTTTTCTTTTAGAACGAAAACTAGTGTGTTACGTCATGCTCCAGTTTCGAAATTTAGCTTCCAAATCAAAGATGCTTTTTAGAAAGTCAATTATTAGTCTATCTGTAGTTTGTGTATTATATTTTATATTAATTAAACTAAATTCCTATTATAAAGTATTGCGCCATACTTTATAATAATAATTAAGTATAATTAATATAAATTATAATACACGGGTTGACGGACTGCATCTAGCAACACCTGAAAGATTTGTTTTGGCAAGTTTGCCAAAACAAATTATTCAGGGGTTGCCGAACTACGACTTGCTGCCCACCAAATCCGGCCCTTGGGGAGCTGTAATCTTTGCCTCGGTAAATATGTGGACAACATGTTTCTGAATTTGTTTTTGGTGTTGAGCTCTGTGTCACAAGTATTAATTTGTTGAAAGCTTTGTTTGACAAAAGTTTGGTTATTTCTATAAGCACGAAAACATTTCCCAGCTATTTCAGGACACATTTAAATGTACGGTTAATGATGCTGAGTATAATTTCTAGTTGGAACTGTTAGATTTGTCATCTAATAATAATCTGAGGCCATTGTTTTACAGCGCATATTGCATTAGATTGGGGAAATTGTAATACATGTCTAAAGGTGGAAATGTTGAACTTTCTGCCCGCTTTACGTTATAAGTGGTGTGCAGATGGAATGGAACACGAAGCGCAAAACTGGAAAAGAATTTGTAGGCCGTATGCTTTCCATTTGTCCAAATTAAATAAATATATATTATTCACAAAGATTTTATCAACATGAGGCAAGAATTTCATTAACATATCACAATAATATTATCAATACTTCACAGGAATTTTATTTTACAGCACGAGTAGCCGCGAGATTTCATCCGTTTTACAACACAGGTAGATGCGAAATTTTCATTGATTTCCTCGTGTAGCACCTCATTACACATTTTTTGATGAAATCTGTTGAAAAGGAAATAAAAGAAAAAGTCCAGAAGGAATCAAGGTTCTTTATTTAATGCAAAATACTTTCACCGCTGTGTAACGCGGTATGTGAATTTCTGTTTTTCTAATGGACTATTGTATGAGATGCCAGCATAAGCGACACATATTTGTCCTTCCTACAGGATGAATTGTGCATTATTTTCCGCAGGTATTGTGCACAAAAGGATTGTGAGCAATATCATAGAAAAAGTAGTATTTTGTGTGGTATATATAATTCTATATATATAATTCTATGCTTTCTAGTGTTAAAATTATCCGCTAAGAAATTCCGCTAATTCTGTGCACCGTATGCTTGAACAGAACATTAAGAATATAATTTTTTATTCTTCCCCATTGAACATCGATATATTGATAACAATAAGATGTACGTACAGTTATTCTCTTGGAAAAACCGTGGCTTATTACGTTTGAGAACCCAATATGCGAAAAACATTCAAAACATTTTACATCATAAGATGCGTGTGAAGAAAATAATGTTTTAATTTGATGAGCACACTTTACGCCCAACACTTCATTAGTTAGGTGTTTCTAATAATTTGCGCCATCCCGGTGGCGCAGTGGTCTAAGGCGCTGGCCTCTGATCATTCGTCCGTAAGGGGTCCGGGTTCGAATCCCAGTCAGGCATGGATGTTGTGTTTGTCTTACGGCACTGGCTCTCTCCCTTCCCTGGAACCAGTGACCCTAAATTAGGGACGGGCGACTGCTTATAGCCCATTGAGTTGCTCACGGTGGTCGTTAAACCTCCAATAAAAAAATAATAATTTGCTGTTTGAGCATATATGTGACTTCCTAATTGTAATAAGAATTTCGAACTAAATTTTAAAGTATCTCAGATAATATAGTCGGAGAAAAATGACTGATGTTTTAGCAATACGGCACATTAATTTTCATTATACAACCTGTCACAGTTTTTGATACCTCTGTTTCCTAAATTGTGACAAGGGAAGTTTTTATGAAAACGTGCACTGGCGCGAAGTAATAATTTTCTGCTTAATTAGGTGGTACAAAATTGGTGCTTATTTTAGTAATATTTTTGTGAAATAATAATTTCGTATTTGTTTCTGTTTTTCATTAGCTCTTCATTTTTATGCAGTTTTTTATTTAAAACATTTATTACTTATAAGCAGAATGAAAATATTTGGCTCATTTATCCTTTCATGCATTTCAAAAGAGCTTATTAGTAACGGCTAATTAAGTAATTCAAATCAAGCTTGTTCATCATATAAGAATAGAGCTATTTGAACGGCTAATTAAGTAATTCAAATCAAGCTTGTTCATCATATAAGAATAGAGCTATTTGAACGGCTAATTAAGTAATTCAAATCAAGCTTGTTTATCATATACGAATAGGTTTTAAATAGTTCGGAATCTTTACAGTTTAGCTCAAATTTCTGTTTAAATACATATTTTTTTCTCTTGCATATCTCCAACGGCTTCCTTTTGTTGAGGTGAGGAAGGAAGGAAGGAAGACTTAATTCGCATCGTCTTCTAACATGGTTTGGGTAGGTTGAATGTCCCACTGGAGACGAATTTGTAGTATTTTGATCCCTTGCTATATATTCCTTGATTAGTAGCGTTTCTGTTGTTTCATTTGTGTGGCGCACAAGGAATATTTTCAGAAGCATTAGCTATATTGTATATTCCTGTCTTGTAGTAATCTAGAATCCGAATCTTGGTGGTAATGGATTTTTAAACATATTATACTTAATATCATAATGTATACTTACTCTGGTGTCAGGGTTCCTTCTCTACTAGGGTTTTACTGTTTTTCCTGCAAGTGTGTCTTTTTGACCAATTTCTGCAACATGTTTCTTTCCGGAAAGCAGATCAAAAATTCTAAATATAGGTAAGACCTCAGTATTAACTGCATCTGCTCTACTGAAAAATTACATTCACGTTCAAACAAAGAGAACATCGGCTAGGAGTGGAGCTAATACTTTGATTTTCACAGGATATGCATATTAGGCAATAGAGAAAAAAATGATTAGTATCTCAGTGTAACACGTATCATTCGTGTTGCTGTAGCTACTAATCATCGTGGCCACCACTGGCTTTACTCACCTACTGTATGTGCTGACGCATCGAATCAAGCAAAATGTGAATGGCTTCCTGCGAAAGAGCCATCCAGGCTATACTGAGAAAAATGATTAGCATCTCAGTGTCATACGTATCAGGTGCGTCGATGTAGATTCTAATCATCGTGGCCACCACTGGTTTGCATCATCTACTGTATGTGTTGAGGCATCGAATCAAGTAATATGTGAATATTGTCCGGCGAAAGAGCCATTAAGGCTATACTGAGCCGTGTCCGAAATTCATCAAGACTTACTGGCGGACGGTCGTACTTCAATACCTGTTTTTATGCACTTCCCAGAGATTTTCTTTTGGTGACGCATCCGGATTTTGGACGGCCACAACTGACGTTGAACGTCGTTATTTCAAGATACGGCACGTGTTCTTGGTGCAACATGTTGTGTGGCATTGTCCTATTGAAATATTGCTCCGGGCACATCGTGTACGTAAGAAGGTAAGGAAGGGATACCCGCCGTAGAATGACACTAACGTAACGGCCACTCGTAAAGATGGTATGGACCATCACGAGAGATGATCTGGTTTAGTACCCGATAGCAGCCAAAGCCGTAATGCCTCGTTTTGGTTGGAAATGACCGGTGAAAATACACTTCTCCTGATGCTTCTCTCTCTCTGTCGTCACGATGTAGAGGCGAGCAATATTTTATCCTACACAAAAACGCGTTTCTTTCGAGAAAAACATATTTTGCCATTCGTCACGCCACTTTCCTTTTTAGATGCACAAATGTCGCGTTTCAGTCCATTACTGTGGTGTCAATGGTACACGGCCACACGAGGTAGAATTCCGAACTGTAATACTCGACGATGTACTGGTCACATGACATGGGATAATGTGCCAGAGTATGCAAATACTGCGAAAACGCTGTCTCTGATGGAGAACGGTCAGTCAAAGACATCATCATGTGATGATGACTGTCCCCTAGCATTTTATGTATACGAAGTCAACAACCTTATCTCTGTGTCCTGCGCTCTTCTGTGCACTATGTCCTTCGCTCTTCTGTGCACTATGTCCTGCACGCTGATCACAATAGATCATCTGGTACAACGACATCACGACAAATGATCATACAGCTGGCACACTGCACCCTACACGGCCTGGAATCTCCGGGACTAAATACTGCAGTCTCTCATGCCGAGAAAGTAACCTCTGTCAAACTCGCTGTTGTGATTGTATATCTGTCTTACAAACCGAAGAGACGTTCTTACTCACTGCTGACCAAGCACTGATATGCTAATCGATCTACGCGGCGCTTAAAATCAGGGAAGCCCCCAATTTTTGGTCTGTGACGTTGCGCGATCTGATTTGCTTATACGCGGCACGCATGCGCCTATGATGCCAAATGCTTATGGTTTCTGTGATATTTCTTTATTAGAATATCCTGGAAAAACTCATAGTCGTAGCTCTAGTCTTTGCAGGTGTTCTGTTTTTTATAATTGTGAGTGTACATAACTCCAACAGAAATAATCTTTTAGCAAAGACGTACTGTGATAGCTGAGATACCTCTGGAGTTTTTGGTTCGTTGTGTCATTATTTTTAACTACTCTTCGCATTTAGTCTCACTCAGAGCATATGAGCAATTTCATTCCACCATTGTAAATGATAATATAACTAAATCATATCCATATCCATTTTTCTCTATAGTAGAAAACAGGTAATGGAAATTCAGGAAAAAGTAGTGCAAAAAAACAAACAAAAACATAAAACAAAAAACGATTAATGCTTCAGTCTTAAAACACTATAATTTACATTATTTGTAATGATATATGTCTCTTATAGAGTAACATTTAAAATTTTATGAAAACGTGAAGAACTGACGCATAGTAAAATTTTTTCTGGTTAATTAACTTGTACAAAATTGGTACATATTTTAATATTTTAGGTGAATTTGAAATCTAACATTTATTTTGTTAGTTTTTATAACACTGCACTTCTGCTCAATTTTTTTCATACAAAACATGGATTAGATATATGAATTAGCTGCCATCTTCGCTGGTGCACTTGAGAGTTTATATTAAAAAAAATCGTTTTTAAACCTATTTATATGTGCTATTTAACCTTATTAGTTAGAACATTTCACACTTTCTGAATCTTCAGTTCGCTTTATCAGAGTTGTTGAACCAGAACCATGAATATGCCATAAGACTGTTTTGGAAAAAATTATAATTTCGGTTAACGCGTGGGATGTCAAACGGGTTTGTCCCACGGCTCCCTTCACCCTATATAAATTTGCGACGGCTCCCAAATATACAAATATAATACAAACCATGTTATAAATTCATATACGTATGTTTTGATAGATAATTTTATATCTGTTGATCAAACATGTATGAAAAACTTACCTTTAAATATAAATTTTTTAATTTTTTTATAACTTAAATATTATTATTTATTATTTTTAAACGAAATAAGGTAGTCGTAAAACATTTAAATTAAAACAATATTGTGTACAAGAAAGAACATCTTAAATTTAATCAACTTACATTTCTCTATTAAATCAAGCAGTGTCAGTGGAAAGGATGAGCTTGTATTTTCTTAATTAGATGCTCAAATCTCGGGACAAGTTTAAAAACTGCAATTCTCATCTCCTTTTCGACGTTCATTGTGGACCTCTACTTGGTTTTGATTACAGCCACTGCAGAATATCCCGTTACACATAAATATGATGATGCAAAGGGAATCAAAATTCTTAAAGCCTTGTTAGCTACTTTAGGGTACTCTTGCTTCATCGATGACCAAACGTTAGGTAGGGAAGATGACATAAACTTGGGTTTCAATGTGGAGTTTGTTGATATATCAATAAATTGTTCTTGTTCTACAGCTGAGAACGTTAAGGGTGGATCAGCGTTGATCCAACTGTGTTGTTAAACATCTTCTGGAAAAAAGTACTTTTAAAAATGATCAATGAGTTGCGACAAATGACCCAGAAACATTAACTTCTCGGCTCCATTCAATTTTAAATAACTTTTATTTAAAAAATGTGTGCAATATAGGAAAGCAGTCATTTAAAACTCCCTCTTCCATTTTTTCCTTCCAGAGGGTTAATTTTCTTTCAAAGGCAGAAATGTTGTCCAGTAGCACCACAATGTGGACTTTGCAAGTATAAATTTTAATGAATTTAGCTTTTGAAATATATCACACGGATATGATTGCGTTGAAAGAAAGACACTGTATTCAAACTTCTTAGAATATTTTTGGTTAAAAAGATAAGAATACAGTTCCCTCCTACGTTCAAATACTCTTGAAAAGACATTTGCACATGAAAACCAGCGATATTTGCAGTAATAAAGTAGAAAACTGTGCTCTGCCACTATATCTGCACACATTTGTTCAAAACATTTTGACTTAATTGGTCGAGATTTAATGAAGTTTACTGCTTTCATTACTGAGTGTAAAACTTCGTGTAGAACAGGGCTGATGTTCTTAGAAGCAAGCACCTTCTTGTGGATGATGCAATGTGTCCACATGGCGTGAGGAGTTTTTTGTAATGAGCGCCTTCCGTCTCCCACAACGACCTGCCATAGACAGAGCTCCGTCTGTGCACACGCGCACACAATTTTCCAATTTTACATTATTTTCCGCCATAAAAGAGTCTATTATCTGAAACAAGTATACTGCTTTTGTATGAGATGTTTTACTTCTGCAGAAAGAAGATCTTCGTGAAATGTATTATCACCATTTATAAATATCACATAATAAATCAAATGCGCATCGTTATGGTTATCAGTGGCTTCATCCAATTGAATGGAAAATTCTTTGCCCTTTCGTTTTTCAATTAACTGGGTATTAATATATTAATATCGTCAGCCATACCGAGAAATCTACGACTAACAGTATCATTTGATAATGGCACACTTAGCAGATGCTTGGCAGCGGACTCTCCTACCATAATGGAGACCATGTCCATAGCAGCTGGTAAAATAAAGCTTTCAGCAATATTGTGTTTGGTTTCTGGCTCTTTGCTACTTGAAAAGCAACTTAAGCAACTTTGTAGGTTGAAAGAAGAGCCTTTGTCGGAATTATAGCTTGTTTAGTGAAAGGTGCCTTTTGCTCAGTCATTAATTTCAAATTAGAAGTAAAATACTCACGTGGTTTGTTTACCAAATTTGCATGAACTGTTGCCCAAGGACGTTTCATTTTATTGAGGAGCATGCATGCTTTCAGCGGCTAGCACTTTAAAACAGATGACACAGTGTGGACGTTCTTCATTTCCACAGCAGTACACGTGAATTCGAAATCTACGTAGCTTTCGTCATATTTCCGGTATTTTCGCTTCTTATCGTCTTTTAAACATTTGTTATTTCCGAAACTTCACGTTTTTTACAAGCATTTAAAAACTTATCCATCTTGTCTGTTCTTAAAACCTAAAGAACATAAGTACGAAAAACTCGGAAAGTTCACAAACCACTACACATCAGTTATTACGAACAGTAAGCACAAGAATGAGTCCGGTCTTCACGCAGTGCTGCAAAGAAAGGGTGCCTTCCCTGCAAAGCTAACTGAATCATCAGAAACCAATCAAATGACTTTTGCCCAAGTTGTTTTGATCATTGGAAGAGGCCACGTGACACCCGGGTGACACGCGTACGCTTCTCCAGGAATGTTTTTTTTTTTTTTTGAAGGGAGGAGGGAGTGATGTGTGGCAGCAATTATCCCCTCATTTCCGGCTTTTTCAGTGAATTCCAAAGGCGCGACGGCGACTCCCTTGTCCCAAACCCGCGAAGCACAGTTTGAAAAGACCTGCATTAACAGAATCGTTATCACCTTACGCCACACATTACTATATGCACCCAAGTGTCAAATATTATGACCACTATTTGTTTACTGAAATCAAAGCTACTACAGGGAATCGATGGCACGTTTGATGGTTGTGAAAGGATGTAAATGTACTGTGACACTGAACTCCGTTAATCAGTGTTATTCTTATTCTTGAAATGGGAAAAACAGCGTTCTTATGCTGGTTTATATCCTGGTTATAGCCAGCATCCCAACACATCTAGTTGCCTGTACGCATTCTTCCTCCACGCCATGCCCTCTAGATAGTGAGGTGAAAATTAAATCACATTCCTTCTTTAAGAGAGCGTTATGTCAAAAGCGGTCAAAAAACATCGTAATTCCCACTCATTTTGTACAGTTTAAGGACAACAACAAAAGGGCAGATTTACGTAGGTTGGGGAATTATTGTAATATTTCCTTTTAAAGAAGTACCAATGAAATTTCCTCAACAAAATTAATAAAGAAAATGTTATGTGAGTTCCTTAAAGCAAGGCGAACGGCAATACTATTTCCGTGAAAATAATGGTATTTGCGTGAGGGTAATAAATTTAATATTGTTGTTAAAACTTTTGAATTTCAATATTTAGAAAAAAAAACTGAGAGGTAATTTATATTGCGAATTTGTTACTCAAATTATTAATGCACACTGAACTTCCATATTTCACAGGCGGTTTTATTAAAGAATTGAAAAATAGAAAAAAGCTTTCGCATTGGATGATTTACTCTGGGGTTTTTTTCTAGATCTGTCTGAGAGACAAAAATTCAAGAAAAAGGCTATTAATTCTTATTTGGTTCCTACATAAGGGTGGTAATCCGTTGAAAAGATATCACTGCATGATTTGACATTGGATATTATACGTATCGTATTTTTCATCGCATAATTTCTAACTTTGTTCAAGGTTTTCTTTTCACTAAGAACGTTCAATGTCAGAATACTTAAAATTTTAGAAGCTAGGTGGTCTATTCTGTACAGTTATGCATCCATTTCATATAACACTGTTCTTCTTCTTTCAGTTACAAAGCCAAACGTGTCATCAAGCAACTTCTAAGTTAGTAACCTGCATCCGCCATTTATCACGTGATTTGTACTCAGCTCTACTACTCGAAGTATTATAATGGATTTCATATAAAAAATAACCATTTCAGGTGCATAATCCTTTCTGACGTCTCAGATACACCGGTGTGAACGCAGGTGAAAGTTTTTCATGTCAAGAGCTGGAAAGCTTGACTGTCAGCAAAACATTGTTTGTAGAAATGCTGGAAAGACCATCAAAATTACTTCTAAAAGTCTAATGTATTATTCGTACTTTTAAAGAAAAAAGAGGATATAATAGCTATGTTCGTAACAAATATTTCCCATAAATTGTCAACTGAAAATGATGGCTGTATAATACACATTTTCTAAAATACATCACAAAGGGTGTAGTTAACAAGAAATATTGCTTTGCTGAGTCACGTTTTTATGTATTAATAAAACACATAATTTCTACTAACACAGCAATCAGATATCTCCGAATTGCCTATTTTTTCTGTAAATCACGTAAAAACAATAAAAGCAGAAATAAATAATTATTACATCGCTCTGAACCGGAAATTGAACGCGCATCTCCCTGTTTCCGTTCGGGGTTGACACCCATTACTGTTATCCATTACTGTCCGTTAATGCGATTAATGCTACGTGATGAACAGCAAATGCGGGCAATTCAGAGTTTTCTGAATGCTGTTTCAATAATTCTAAAGTATTCTAAATTCTAATTCTATTGCGGTACGCCGGATGCAATGGAATACTACTTGCATCAGAGATGCTATCACTTACCTTGGCGCGAAGGGCATTAAGATGGGGCTCTTCTTGGTAGACCAGAGCAAGGCTTTCAATAGGATATCGCACTAGTTTGTCGGTAGATTGTGAGAAGCCCACGGCTTCGGAGTATTTGTCAGAAGTGCGATTAGGGCGTTTTACAGAGACCTAGCAGGGAGAGTGATTATTGCCGGTCCTCTCTCCCTCCTCTTTGAGTTTCAAAGAGGAGTGAGGCAGGGATGCCCTCTCTCTCCTTTTTGTTTGTTTTGGTCTTGTAGACCATTTTGAGAAGAGTTGCCAAGAAGGATAGTGTTAGGTGTTTTCCGGTCCTTGGGAGGGGGAGTCGTTGAAGTACCTTGCGTACGCAGGTGATGTCTCCTTTTTCGTAGACTCGGAAAGGAGCTTGAACGGGATGCGGGACGCTTTCACTGAGTACTGCAGTCCGACCGGTGCCCGTCTCAATGAGGAGACGTTGAGTATTATTCTCTGGGGAAAGTGGGAGAGGTCAGCGGTTACAGGTTTAGTTGTGACCGATGGGCCCGTTCGGATACGCGGTATCCAGTTTTCTAAGGAAAGGGTCCACGTTAGTACCGGAGGGTGGGGAAATTCTTGCGGAGATGAAGAAGAAGCAAGTACGGTGGCAGGAGGTGGGCATTTCGAGAGTGAATCAGGCCAAAGTAGCTAATGCGCTTCTGGTTTCGAAATATACAGTTGCCGGAGAAATTGAATCCCAACCCGGGAGTCTCATGAAGCAGATGGAGAGAGCGGTCTTTGGCTTCATTTGAGCCGGGAAGAAGACCGAAGAGTGGGCTAGGGCGTTCATGTACTGCCCAAGGTCGGAGGGGTTTGGAAGTCACGCACCTTCCGACATGGCTCAGTGCACTCCAGTTTAAAAGTGTGAAGGGCGCCATGGTCGCCGAGCACCCGTGTAAAGCCCAGGCCTCCTATTTCACGGGGTGAAACTCGTCTAAATACGGGCCCAGCGACAGATTTGTTGGCCCTCGGCGCGAGAGGATGTATAGGTCGTACCAGCTTGGAGTTCGCCTGCAGGACTTTGCGGAAGCTGATCGCGCCGTGATGAACACGCAGCAGATGTACATTGACCTGCTCCCTAGGCCTAGGGAACACGTCGTCAAAGATTTCAACGTTCCTAGAAACTTCTCCATGAGGAAGGCTTGGATGAGTATTCACTCGACGGGTGTGGACTGCAAGAAGAAGGACTTTAGGTGGCGGTTGGCTCACGATGTCCTTCCAACGAGGAATAGGCAGCTTCGGAGTGGTAGCATTTCTTCCGATATGTGTCTTTTGTGTGCATTGAGGATAGGTTCCATATCTTTGGGGCCTGCCCCATAGCGTATCAGGTTTGGCAGGAAATCTGAACTTCGGCTTGGCACAAAAGGCTTGACGCCCTCCAGTTTCACTCTGCTAATGTGTTTTATTTACATCCTGCACCGGCGGCGGGTAGATAGGTCTGGAGGATGATTATCACCGAGGTCTGTTATAAGATGTGGAGGGAGAGGAACAGGGTTCTGCATTCCCGGACGCCTAACTCGGGCTTCTCTAGGAACAACGGTCATCCTTCCGGTTAAATGTGAGCTCCGAGAGAGGGCGAGAGTGGACGTCCGCACTTTGACAGAGCGAACCTTTAGGTATCAGTGGGCGACTTACCCCCGGATTGTTGCCGGGACCAAGAACAACTACACCTTCCATTTGGGCAGCTTACCACCTTTGGTTGGGCCCTTGAAGCCCGAGAGGTGTCTCCAGGGTGTGTTGGGTTTTTTCTAGTGTTATGTTTTTGTGACTTGTGTTTGTTGTTTTGATGGAGAGTGTTGACGTTAGCTTCCAACCCTTTCATCGGTAGTTTAATTTGTCTCGTCTTCGGTCGAGGTTGGCGGTGCAGGCTTCTCACCGAGGCGGCAGGAGGCTGTGTGAGTCGAGAGGAGTGAGTGTTTTGGTTCTGTCTCTGCTCTTTATGTACGCTTTCCAACCGTAGGTAGAAGAATCATATATGCTCCAGCTTTGTCCGTCCGTCCGTCCGTCCGTCCGTCTGTCCGCACGATAACTGACGTAAAATGGGTCGATTTTGATGAAATTTTAGTATGTGGTAGGGGACTACCCGGGGACGAACCCTATTGAAAATGAGACAAATGGGGTCAAAGGTAACGACGTAGGAGCGGGATCATTCCATTAACCATATGCGTCACAACTTGCGTAAATATGGTTCGATTTCAATGAAAGTTTAATATGTGGTAATAGACCGCCTGGGGACAAACCCTATTCAAAATAGGTGAAGTGGGGTCAAAGATCAGGACATAAGATCGGGATGCGTTCCATTGCCCTTATGCGTCATAACGTGTGTAAAAATGGTTCGATTTCGATGAAATTTCAGTATGCAGTAGGAGACCACCTGGAAACGAACCCTATTGAAAATGGACGAAATGTGGTCAAAGGTCAGCACATAGGATTGCGATCCATTCCATTGTCCTTATCATATATTATTAAGGTGGACGTCAAGTAATTTTGCTTCCTATACTTCCAATGGAAAAACTTTTGTACACATTTTCCTCACAATTAATGTGTTCCCAAAGATGAAAATTTGAACATCGATTAAAATAACTTCATATTATAACTTAGAAAACTTAATATTTTCTAAAACATAACCATAATTATATTAAAAATCAATAACTTTTCCTTTGGTGGTGTTGAAACCAGAGAAAAGATGGTGCGACCTGTACTTTGATGACGTCAGTGGACAAAAAAATGTTGGATTGCACAATTACGGTTACGGTTTAGAAAATATTAGGCATTCCAAGTTATGAAATGAAGCTATTTTAATCGATGTTCAAATTTTCATCCTTGTGAACGCATTAATTGTCCAGAAAAAAGATGGCGCGACCTGTATTTTCATGACGTCAGTAGACAAACAAATGTTGAATTGCTTAATTATGGTTATGTTTTAGAAAATATTAAGTATTGCAAGTTATAAAATGAAGATATTTTAATTGATAATCAAATTTTCATCCTTGGGAACGCATTAATTGTGAAGAAAATGTGTGCAAAACTTTTTCCATTGAAAGTATAGGAAGCAAAGTTACTTGACGTCCACCTTAAAGTAGCAATTCTTGTATGTATGTATGTACATTTTATTTTGAAAACGGCTCTAAGAATTTTGATGAAAGTCGTTAACCTACCGTTTTCTGGTACTAGAAATCGATTTCGCTTGAACTTGACTTTAGAAGAATTCGTTTAGTGGGTTAAATAACCACCCCTAATTATAACGTTTTTAGTGATGGCCTTATCAATTAATGTTACCAATGCTTAGAAATCTTATGACGTCACAACTCGCGTTTAAGAATTTTGACGCGCGGTCACCCCATCTGTCTCTTTACGTCACGCGTTGTGTGTGCATCCTATTAAATAATTATAACGTCACACTTTTGCGGCGGGCAGATGGTCGCGATTCCCATCTGCCTCATTACGTCACGCGTTGTGTGCATATGTCCGTCAGCACGATAACTCACGTAACAACCGTTGGATTTCGATGAAATTTTAGTATCTGGTAGGGGATCACCTGGGAAGGAACCCTATTTAAAGTGAGCGAAATGGGTCAAAGGTCAGTACATAAGAAATGGTTCCATTCCACTGCTCTTATGCGCCATAACTAACGTAAAAGGTTCGATTTCGATGAAATCATAATATGTGGTAGATGACAACCTGGCGACAAACCTTATTGAAAATGGGCGAAATGGGGTTAATGGTTAGGACACAGGAGCGGGATCTATTCCATAGACCTTATGCATCATAACTTACGTAAATATACTTCGATTGCGATAAAACTTTATCATGTTATTTCGGAGGTATACCAAGCCGGTTCTGTCAAATATCATCGAAATGTGATCAAAGGTCAGGGCACATGACCGTGATTTATTCCACAGACATTATTCTCATAACTTGAGTGATAACTTGAGTAATGATTTCTGTAATGTTGGAAAGTGTATTATAATCAATGCATTGCATGATTTTACTAACTTGTTTCTTTTGCTGCAGTGTTAATTGATGGTGTCTGAAGGGAGTGTGTTGTGTATTTGGTGTTTGTGGTGTGCCGGTTCCGTGTGGATGTGGGCTCGGTAGGTACCTGTCGATCCGGTGTCATCTCCTACAGTCTCCCGTCGGGGTCGCTGTTACTTGTTCACCTCTGCAGGGGACAATTGTCCGCTTACATGGACGTTCCGGGTGTACCTTCGGGTTGCACCCGCCGTTCTAGGTGACTATGCTGCCCATTTGTGTGCGTGTCCTTTCGAGTTCTTCGGATGATCTGAATGACTCGGGGGTTTGTCTGGTTTTGCTTGTTGGGCGATGGTGGAAGTGTGTGTAAACATCAGTGAACCTTGTCCAGGTGCTTACCTGGGGCGTGGTGAACAGTGTGAAGATGTTTCGTTGCAACAAAGTTCGTGTATGGGGGAGGGGTCGTCCTGCGAGAGCACATTAAGGCGCTTCCCACACTCAGCACCCATGATTTGGGGGTCCTATACGAAGACAAAAGACCAATTAGAAAAAAGTATTTCAAGTTGGGATGAAGATACTGGGATGTTGATTAACTTCAAAGCAACTGCTGACAAATCCTTATGGTGTCGACTTGCGATGTACCGGAATGTCCGTGGTGATTTAACACCCTTCTTCATAAGCGCTCCGAACCTTCCAGGTTTTTCTTATATATTATCCAGGTTTTTCTTTTCTTCGGATACTGTTGAAATCTGGTTATCCCCGAGCTGTCGAGGTTCTCTAAAAGGAACTCCTCTACTTGTTCTTGATGTTTGTCATGTATTTTCTTCCCCTGGTACACAGGGTGGAGAACATTGGCTGCAAATCTGTATAAATTCCGCGATTGCTTTCTCCTTTTTTCTACATGTGGCATGAGGTCCTTATGGTCCTCAGGTAGACGCAAGTCCATCCACAATTCAACTGTATCTGTGGCAGTTGTTTCTTTTTCTGGCATACATTTATTAGCTGACTTTCTGGATTAAGCGCTTTATTGTATCGGCAACTTCTTTGAGAATGACACTACCATAGAGAGGGACTTAATTTGAGAATACAATTTCTCAGCTTCATCAGTGGCAGCAACTGTCCTCACTGCACTTAGATTGTTAGTCGAGGACAAATAGGAATCCCTCTTAGAACACGAGCGAGTGTCTGCAGCGAGGCATACTTTAGAGCCGCCATTTTCTGTCAGTTCATATTCTCGATCGGGATTCTTGAAAGACCTCAATACCATATTCACTCGAGATACAATGTTTTTCGGGAGAAGATCCTTAGCTAGAAGATTTCCAGTATGGGCACTGCAGGCAGAGTGCCACAGGCCGTGATTTTTACCCATTTTAACCATGTTACTGGCGTTGTCGGAAGCTGTACAATAAAAATTTACATTATATCGCTCTTTAGCTAGCTTTTTCATTCACTGTCCACTTCACAAAGTGCTTCACCTGTTTCTGGCGAACCAGACATGTCGAAAGTATCAGGAAAAACGTTTTCAACTTCGTCACTACTTCCATAAGGAATGTAAAGAATTGTTATGACATTTTTCGTTTTGTTCGATTCATTTTTCCAACAGTCTATGAGCAAAACGGTGGCTGTGTCTGCAGCACTGATGGTGATCTTAGTAACTTCATCATACACTTCGTCCAGAAATTTATCAGAAAGGTCTTTTCTTGCTGGTGGATTATAGGCAGGCCGCATTTTTTGACAGAACGTTTTAAAATGCACCGATTCTACCACACTAAATGGGATGTTGCAACCATAGAAAACCTTGACAATAGCAAGATCTATTTCCTGTTTTGTGGAGGCATTCATCCTGTCCAATAAATCGTTTATCTGTCGTTGAATCGTGCAAAGTTTAAAACTTACAGTGGTGGGTGATTCAAGGTAGAAACTGTCTTCCTCTTCATGAGATGAGGAGGGTACACTCGTCACCACGGACACGGTTGAGCAGAAACTGGAGCTGGGGCTTGCAACTTAACCAGAGGATCGTCAATGTCTATAGTCATTTCCGAGTCCGATCGATGCAGGGTAGAACTGGAACGCGCCGGTGGTGGTGGTGGCAGTGGCAGCGGTTCAAACGTTTTGGCAGAAGTCCGGGCGCAGACCTTCCTGTTGGCTTTCAAACGCTCCCTTGCTGTATTCTTGGAAGTTAATCCACATTCACAACCCTTAGCACAATTCTTCTGTTCCACTTTAAGTGGGATAAATCCGAGTTCCTCGTACACATTATGAAGAGGTCGACGGCAGCGATTCATAGAGGAAAGAGTCTTCAATTAGAATGTTGACCCTCTTTCAAAGACTAGTGAGGATGGAAAAAACGGTGTTTATTAAGAACCCTCTCAGCTGTGAACTGAAGTCAACACTAAAACCTCCCGCATTTAAATAACAGAAAGCATGTGTAGTTCGCATAGTTATAGTTTTGCCACCGAGTCAACGAGAAGTTGCCGACGCTGTTGAACTTCTGCGTCTGCCTAGCAGTGAATCACTGTAGAGACATGAACAGCCAGCCGGCAGCACGCGCATGGATATCAAAGGCAAGCCGCGAGGCAACGTCTCATTTTGATTGTTCTTATTGTCTCGTTTCACTTTAAACAACACCGCGGCGTGACTTCTGACGTCCTTTGCCGAACATATTTTAAAGTGGGCCCCACACTAATTATCATAAAGAATAGAATTTCGGCGTGTGAATATGAAAGCTAGGAAAAAAACAAAAAACAATATGACGTGATACTGATGTGAATGTGGTATCCTAGTGGTATGTCACGTGGACGTGGCAGTTTGCATTGATCCAATAAGATCATATAAAAATACCGAGTGTTATGTTGGTTTTTAAAGAATCTCCGTTTTTTTGTGGTATTCTTACATAGCAAGTTGATTAACAGCACAAAGCCTTGTTGTTGTTTTTATTTGTTTACGTAATTTACGCGTTTTTTACGTTTTCTACGTATTTTATGCTTTTTTTACGTGTAACTTACGTGTCACGTAGAAAACCTTTTTTTCTCGTAATTGCACAACCCTGGTCGCCATCTACAAGGTGAATGAGCATTTCACAAATGACAGTTTTTACACTAATAGATTTTGCAAACCCACTAGATGGGAGCAACGTATGCGTGCTCGCTAAAGTCCCTCTTCGGGTGAAGACTCCCCTGCGGTAAAAATTGTCTTCACACCATTAAGTTCAGATCACACTAAATTTACTCTTCAGCCGATCATGTTACCGAACTGGGTACTTCATCCGGTTAAGGTCCATACCCTCCCGCAAATGTAGCGCCATCTAATGGGGGAATGAACAGTTCACCGGTGACAGGTTTTATCGAATGTTCGTTTTGTATCCGATAGAAGTTGCAGTGTGTCCGACAGCATTTTGCTCATTGAGAGATTAAGTTCATCTTTTACATAACGTCTGCCCGGTAATTTTGTAAACATCACAGTGATTTTACTTTTCCTCCCAATAGTATACACTTACTGAACGTGTAACAGAACTCTATAAATAGTATTTAAAAAGTAAACATCTATTTTTTCCTCCCAAAAGGAAAATTCGTAGTAAAAACTTCTGTATGCCTATCTTTGTTTCTCGCTGGATCATAAATATCAAAAAGTTTCCATAATATAGCATTTCACAGTTTTTCAACTGTACACGTGTTATAGAACTCCATAAATAGTATTTATAATGTGTTATATCTCGTTGTCTGCTCAAAAGGTCGTGCATAGCACCAACCTATTTACAGCATTCCTCACTTTCAACCCAACGGCTTTTGACTGGAAGAAGGCCCTAAAAGTTCATGTTAAGGAGAGTTTCACTGTCTCCTCAGTACTCATAGAAATAAAAATAGATTTTAATAATTTTCCAATTTAGTCGATTGCGTTATCTGCCAAAACGACGATAGTAGCACCAACTTCGCTAAAGTATTTCTCACTTTCCGTCAAACGGTCCCTTGATCGGACTTGTAAGATACGGAATGCCGGTAGATGGTTATAGAAAAGCGGGATAAATCCCAGGTTGTGGTATGAGATATTCTGATATTTTGGGTGCAAAACCTTTGCGCACTTATTCAATCCAAACAACGTTCTGGTAGGGTTTCGTCCCTAGATCACTGATCGGTGTTATGTACTGCCTTAAAATGGATAGATTATTAGATTAAAGTAATATTAAAATTAGTTAAATTTAATTTGGGAATTTATTTTATTACAGGTAAATTCTAAGTATATATCTTATGGTAACACTCACGTGCTGGCGTTCCGGAAGTACGATTGTATAATTAATGTTCTTCAAATGTGGTGTTATACAGGGTGATTTAGAACTCATGGGACAAACTTTAAGGGGTGGTAGAGCACATTGCAACAAACATCTTTTGTATAGGAATGCATGGGCTCAAGTAACGCGTTGAGGCACAAACACAAGAAATAGACATGAAAGGAAACCTAAATTGTTTACTTACAGCATCGTTGACAAGTGCTTCTTTACAGCAATGTTTACAATAATTGCTCAAAATTGCGTCCACCAACAGTAATAAATGCGTGGCAGCGTCGGCGGAGTGATTAGTGCCAGTTATTTCTCGCACACGTGCAGCCGCAACGGATATTCGAGCAACGAGGTCCTCAACAGAGTCAACTGGAGTCTCGTAAACGAGGGCCTTGAGATGTCCCCATACGAAGTAATCGTGGCTCGATAAATTGGGCGATCGTGGTGGCCAACGGACTGGTCCACCACGGCCAATCCATCGCGCCCAAAAGTGTCATCTAGGCAATTGCGCACATTAATTCTGAAATGGTCTGACGCCCCATCATGCTGAAACTACAGTCTTTGTCGGACGGCCAGTGGTACATCTTGAAGCAATTCTGGTAAAACCTCTTCCAGAAAAATACAACAACGTCTGCCATCGTGTAGCATTGTTAGTAGATATGGGCCAAGCAGAAAGTCATTCACAATACCCACTCACACATTCACAGAGAATCGTTCTTGATACGTCAACGCTGCCACGCATGTATTACTTGTTGGTGGACGCAATTTTGAGCAATTATTGTAAACATTGCTGTAAATAAGCACTTGTCAATGATGCTGTAAGGACACAATTTATGTTTCCGTTCATGTCTATATCTTGTGTTTGTGCCTCAACACGTCACTTGCACCCATAAATTCTCATACAAAACATATTTGTTGCAGTGTGCTCTACCACCCCTTAAAGTTTGTCCCATGTGCTCTGAATCACCCTGTATGTTTTTTCTTTGCTATGTAAATGTTATTTACGTTGTGTGTCGTAAAAGAGTTCTGGAGTAATGTTATGTAAATGTGTGATGCAGTGACGTCTGTTGAAAGCGAGATGGGAAGTCGTCGGGGTCCGAGGCTTGCTTCACCATTTATATCGACTTCCACGGATCTTGGACGCTTGGGGCAGCGGGTGCCCTAGTGGGCAACGTTCGTGACTGCCACGGAAAGGACATCAGTTTCGATCACAGGCAGGTACGAACGCTCGATGCACTAAATTTGCGTCGGATGAGCACGGTAATCAGTCGCACCCCGGGTACTGGCCCCCCGGTAATAAGTAAGGGCTTCTTCCTACACCTTTCAACTTCGTTTCCGTGTCACTTTCCTATCGGGCACTCTAGCCCAAATCTCCTAGCTTCCTATTTCTAAGGGTTGTTTAAGACCTGGAGTCAGACACTCCCTTCCTAAAATCCTCTACATATGATGATGATGATCTTGGACGCTTGGCCTGTTTGCCTTTTTCTGTTTTCCTTGGTTCTTTCGTTTAGTTTGTTTCCCCATGTTTTGCTGCTGCCTTCCGGGGTAACCTGTGTGAGGTTTACTGTACTCGGCGAGGTCCTGCTGGGACGACTCGAGCAGTGATATTGGCTTGATGTGTGTGTAGAATTATTCTTGCTGTAAGCCGTCTTAAAAGTTACCTAGTCGTCAGGTATTTAAAGTTCATCAATTGGATACCTGCTGCGCTATGCTGGAATTACTTGGATGTATTCTGTTGTTGGCATCTTCCTGGAGGGAACATGATTCCTGCGGTGCTATGCCTGGATGAGACCGAATAGGTGCTGCTCGAGAAACGGCTATTTGGGAGCTTTGGCCGTAAAGTTATTTTTCCTGGATGACTTCTTAAGAGTCACCTCGCCGTTAAGCCCATGAGGTTCATCAATTGGATACCTACTGCGTCATGCTGGAATTACATAGGGATATTCTATTATTGAGATCTTCCTGGAGGGAACGTGTTTCTTGAGGTACTATGCCTGGATGAGACTGAGTGCCGTTCTTGACGAGAAACTGTTTTATGAGAAGTTTGGTCGTGAAGTTGTTTTTGCTTGATGGCGTCCTATAAGCCACCTAGTCGTTAGGCTTTACGAGTTCATCGATTAGATCCCTCCTGCGCTGTGCTGGAATTACTTGAAGGTATTCTTTGTTGGAGTATATGTTCTTCTGTTTGGCACTGATTCTGGACGTATTGTGCCTGGATTAGGTGCGGAATAATTCTGCTGCATGAAATTGTATTAAAAAGAGGTTCCAGTGAAGAGATTTCCCGAATTGCAGAGCATGAGATATGACTTATTTTCATTTCAATAACCCCTGATAGTTTACTGGCAGATGATATTGAGTATGATTAGAGAAATTCAGGGTATGATAGTAATTAGAAAGCTGAGCATTCGTAAAAGTAATTTTCTTGTTGTGTTATTGTTAAATTCTATTGTTGCATAACTTGAAAGTAAGAACTTGATAATACCTTCCAAATACTAAGTGTTTACCGAATTTGAGTTTGTTGGATTATTTGTGCAGCTGTGGAATTGTGTATAAAATCCTAATAATAACTCGATAGATGGTGAATGATGTCCAGACTTTGCTTAGTTGTTCTGCAATTATGTATAACATTTTCCTAATTTAACTATTGAAGTATTTCGACTTACTATTTGATTACATAAAAAAGTTACAAATTGGATATCTGTGTATGAGTACTTTTTGAGTTGGTTATTTGAAGACCCTGTCTAACCGCATCTTAAGTCATCCTATCCTGATTTGAACCCAAAAGGACAGGTAAAAGCCGAGATATTGGCCAGGTAATAGAACCTCATTCAGAGGAGATGGGGTAGGAGCGTTGCAAACTTTGCATTGAAAATACGTGACTATGATTAAGAATGTCTGAAGCAGCTAAATATGTGTGAAACATATCTTTTATGTTTGGAAAACACAAGAAAATAAATAAATGCAGTAATATCGTTATGAAATAAAAATATATTACAAACTGAATTCGTTCAGCCTGTTGGTTATGTAACACAATTCATGTACGCAGGGGAGCTCCTGCTTTTCTGTGTAGCAATGAACGATTCGACAGTCATTGTTGTGTTCATTTGAAATGCATGTCTCGACTTTGGATGTGCTTTGGTGTTGCTGCCTCCGTCGTCTGCTAGAAGAAAGTAATGCGAAGTCATGGGAAATAACACGTTTTTTAATAGGTGGCTCTTCCGTTCCGGCAGCGCTATTCGCTCCGTGCCTCTGACTTGGTTTGCCATGTTTCTGTTACTGGAAGCGTTTTTTCGAGGAAGTTGCGAATGATGAGGGTATAAAAACCAGTCTCTCAATTTCGTAGATCCTTGTACTGGTGCGCATACTCAAGGTATAAAAAGTAACGGCCGGCCTCTGAAACGCAGATTTGCGGATGGGTCTCACAAAAAATCATTTGGCAGACCACGATGTGGAATATCTATTCCGACGGAATTATCTTCTTTCCTCAGAACACTGCTTTGAGGTGAGGATTCGCATCATGAAACAGTTCTTTCGTGGTACGTAATACATCTAATTTAATTATTGTACCAGAAATACAGGCTCTCATTGTTGAGGAAACACATGTTTTCCATCACAGTAAATGTCCAAAATACTGCACAAACACATTCGTTACAGAAATAACCACGCCGCGTATTTCATTTCGCCCGAAAAATGGCAGCACGTTACTAGCACCGTGTTTTTTGTAGCAGACCACGCTGACACCAAACCGCTTTGACCTTTACGATTGAAACCTCGGATTATTATATTTACGTTGAGTCATCTCAGCTGATCCCCACTTACTGAGGCTGATGTAACAAATGTGTCGAAAATCTAATAGCATTTTATTTAGCTGTATACTTGCTCATTGACAATTTAGCTGTATGCTTGCTCATTGACAATTTAGCTGTATGCTTGCTCATTGACAATTTAGCTGTATACTTGCCCTTTACAATCCAGTGAAAATACTCCTTACCCAATCCACACTTTCTTTCATCTTTTGATTAATTGCAAATTCTGTTTTAAGGAAAGATCCGAACAACGGTTCATCGACCATTTCTTTTAAAACAATGTAATATTTGGCGAATTTATGCTGGCAAATGAACTTTGGCTTAATCGCAAATTCGTAGGTTCCGTAGGACTGGGTAAACTATGTCAGAGAAGAGTTGAGCATAGCCCACTGATTCATAACTAGAAACTAGATTCAGTCTGTTATACAAATGTATATTTGAAATAGAAAAATGCTTTACAATAAGCACTAACAAAGGACACAAAGTGTTAATATGAAGGAAAACCACTAGGAAGTTGAAAAAAAGAATAGATATTTATATGAAAGCTAAATATAGACGTATCCATCTTTTACTTTGAACTTATCAGGCTCTTATGTTGCCCGGAAGCTTGGGCAACAACTGCAATTAAACGACGCATAATATTATAATAAAATAGAACCTTTTAAAGTTATTGACTACGAAGAACTCAGATGTTAATCCTCCATAGAGACTCATGGCAAACAATTTGGCCCCGAAAAGCTCAACAGAACAGCACCTCAGTGGATGGACGTGGAACTAGAACTTTGCCTCTTAACCGTCTGTTACTACTTATATAGCCACTGCTACCGTATCACGTGACAGACGCTATAGTTGCAAAGAATATAAAGTTTGAAGAACGCCAACTCTCATAGAGATAACGTAAAACAGGCGACAACAGCGATACCACATCCTAAGAGGTAAAATGCACTGCGGGAAAGTTAACATTCAGGAACAAAACACGTTAGGGTGGCTACGGCAGTGACGCTTTTCTTTGATCCACGATGGTTTCCTTCGATGTGAGGACTATTTGCTTCCAGCAGTTTTTTTGTTGTTGTTGTTGTTGCTGTTTTCTGATATCCCACCCATTCCTTATTTTGGTGAGAAAAATATGCAGTAACACTAGTATTACAATTTAAATTACATTTTAGCAAATATTATAGTTTGGCCTAAGGATCCGTACAAAATGCAGACATTCCCTAGTATTTGGCATTACTAAAAATGTTTCTGCAAAACTGAAGAACAAACAAAAGCCTTAACTAACTCGATTGGCGTAACAAAACTAACAAATCCGATTTGCGAAGTGATTGTGCTACCGAGAAGATAACAATCACGTGCTGTGAGCAGCTCGGCTGACTGTTCTGTTAGCTTTTGTGCACTGCATTTTAACTCATAAGATATGGCTGCGCTAGTTTCGTCTCTCCGAGCCTTAACTTCTCAGTTAGATATTCTTTTATAGTAGTTTCATGTCCAACCACTGGTTGTACTTTCTCACGTAATTTCTGACGTCAGATATGGTGTCACTATGCAGGACGGCATAGCCCACTGCGGGCTATGGCAGGACTGGGAACGGCATAGTTAGCTCCTTCTCCCAAACGACTTTCCTGAACAATTTCTACAAAAGTTGAAAACATAGGATCATTTTCTATTCCACGAATCTCTATTTCCAAATCAGGTTGATACGGTGGTTCACTACTGGATAAGAAATTAATTAACTCTGGTCTTTTGTAGAACGGTTTAAGCATATTGACATGAAATATCTGCGATGGCATTTTCTTTTCAGGAACCTTAACAATATAGTTACTATACGAGTGGTAAAAAACATAAGGTGAATGGTCTCGCCTTTGGTGCGGAAGGAAAGTACGATGTCTGACATAAGCAGTCACTAATCCTCAAACCTCGCACGTATCGCTTAGACAGAGACTGGTTTTGAAGCAAATGACAGTAGTTTTCCAGAAACAATGAGTGCACATCAGTGCGGTCCACAGACCACTGGTGGTCCGCGGTGGCCTATCAAGTGGTCCGCAACCAATTTCAGAACAGCTAATGAAAAACGTGAGAATTCCTCCTCTTAAATCTTGAGTACATGCTTGGCACAAATTTCTACAGCTGGCAGATACATTCATTCTTCATTTTCCTTCCACTGCAAGCTTGGATTTTCACATTTAGTTAAAAAAAAAAAAGCTAGACAAGAAAGGGGATTAAATGTGGAAGCTACTCTACTTCTCAAACTTTCGGTCATCACACCGGATATAGATAGCTTGGCAGAAGATCACAAGTATAATCAACCCTCTTACAGGTGCCATGATTATTTTTATATTATTTTTGTTATTAATTACTGAATCTTTATACGTGGACTTTCATGCAAGTATTAAAAACAAAAGAGAAAATCAAGTATTATTATCCATATAATATTTTGCATATGATATAACTTGAATAGTATGGAAGAATGTTTTGCCGTGGCCCATGGGCGCAGCTAGAATTTAGGACGGGCAGGTTTTGATTTTCGGAAAAGGTTTAAGTAATTATCCATAAATATTACCATCTTACATTTTGAGTTTCGAGGAGGGTTTAAACTTTAGCCATGCAAATCCCTTCCCGGACTATGCCCATGCTGCGACTACATTGCCAATTATTTCATGAAGCGAATGATCTCTTTTTCTTTATACAACTGACAAAAAATCATAACTCACCAATCTCTTTCTTTCTTTCTTTATCAAGTACAGGTACTCTACAAATTACTTTGTTTCAGATAGGGTTTGCAAACGACTGTTATTTTAAGCACCTGGTCGGAATGTTTGGCGATTTTCTGCCTAAGGCCGGTGGAAACTGCATACTGGCCTTATTTGGGGACGGTATTAGTTTCAAGTAAAAAAACAGCCAAAAATTTGCTGAAAAAAGCTTAAAATTTACCAAAAGAATACAAAATTTACTCAAAATAAAATTTCAAGGAACAATGGGGTTAATAAAGCCGGAGCTCTCATCTATAAGCCCGGCTGTAAGTCACGAAGGGGGGGGGGTGCTTCACACATTGGCCAATGAGAGTGACCGGTAGGTTCAATATTAGTTACCAGGAATGGAAACCTAATTTTCGGACAACAGATTTTTCACTTTCAAATCTCTCCCAATATGTTTCCCGGGCGCCTGCCCCACGCTTGGTTGTCCACGGAAAGTAAAGGGATGCTTAAAGTGGTCCATGAGCGACCAAAGTTTGCGAAGCACTGGTGTAGATGAGTGGTTTTATTTTTTTCAACGCTACAGGTATGTCGAAAATCGCGCAATGCACAAACATGACATTATCATTCCACCTTGGATATTCAGTGAGAGAAAAGCAGGAAAAACTAACAACTGCTTACAGTGAAAGTGTTGTGACCCTAAAGACGGTGTTTAAGGTATATTATCGGTTTGAAGATGAGCTTTTTCCGTCGATTGCAAGTTAAAGTGTACTTTGTACCATTTGTCGTTATCGATGTATGGGTACATTGGGAATTTCTCACATATGGCTCCACTGTTAATGTTGCAGGTTACTTAGAAATCCTGAATAGCCTGAGGAAAGGCAGTGCTTTGCACGAGGTCAGAGAAGAAGGTTAGTGGATGAATGCTTCACAACGACAACGCGCCAAGTCACACTGCTGGGTTGATTGTATAATTTCTGACTGAAATATCAGTTCCGGTGCTCTCACACCCTCCTTATTCACCGGACTTTAGGAGGTTCCAAAAAATAAAGGAAATTATGAATGGTAAAGGTTTTGTCTCCTTGGAAAGCATTAAAGGTTATTTAACGAGGATATTAAAAGGCATTTCGGATCAGGACTTTATAAGGGTTTTATAAATAATGGCAGAACAGCCGGAATAAGGGTGTACGTATCGGAGAGGTATTAGATTTTGTAAAGCTACTAGTTTCTGTCTCCGGTAAAAACATTTCCATTATGTTTTAAACGCACCCTGTAATAAAGGATGCACTAAGTGTTGGAGCTTAAATTATTTCCGGAGTGTGAAATACTTCTGACATGCCTTGAACGAGAGAATATTTTGCAAGGGGAAGACAGATATAATAATTATACCACTGATCACATTCAACGTTTAATTTTGTTTTGTACTCCCTGTTTGTAAAGAAACACAAATATATTTGAAATAGTCAGAATTATTTTATGACTGTCTAAGTAATTGAAAATTATAGAGGGTGTCACCTTTGATGTAATTGTTTTATAGCTGCCCTCCAAAAATTCGCATAAGCCCGGATGAGGTAGGGTTGGAGTGCTTGTCTTACTGTATTGTTTTTTTTTTTTTTTTTTTTTTTTTTTGATTGGAGGTTTAACGACCACCGTGAGCAACTCAAATGGGCTATAAGCAGTCGCCCGTCCCTAATTTAGGGTCACTGGTTCCAGGGAAGGGAGAGAGCCAGTGCCGTAAGACAAGCACAACATCCATGCCTCACCGGGATTCGAACCCGGACCCCTACGGACGAATGATCAGAGGCCAACGCCTTAGACCACTGCGCCACCGGGGCGGCACTGTATTGGTTCCTTCCGATGGATGGAACTATTATTCATAGGTAAAAGAAGTGCATTCCGATAGGGCCGGTGAAGGTAGTGGTTAAAAATAATAATAACAATATGTGTTTAAATGGCACTCATTGATCTTCACCAGAACATTCACAATAATATGATATAAATGAGAAAATATCATATCACCCTCACAAAAATTTCGTATTCCAAAAGCAATGCATATAAAAAAATTTCAGCGATTTCAAATACAAAACATGTTCCTTCAAATTGACAACCAAATGATTTGCTTAAAATAATTTTAAAGTAACAAGTTTTGATTGATGCCGGTGAATTTATGAATAAATTGTTGGATATGAATCTGAACTTAATATATGGAGTCCATGAAGTAGATGAACATATAGTATATTTTACCGGAAATTGCAGTGCCTTGCAATTTAGTCCGACGGTCTGTAAGCAGAACGTTTTCCTACGTCATTTAACAAATGTTTCAGCTATCCCTTTTAAACGCCTGAGAGCTCGACCGTTTTTCGAAACTTTTACAAAAGTTAAAATTAGAAAAACTTTTGGAACCGCTTCCAACATACAAAGTTGAGCATATTGTCAAAATTGCGTACTCTTCTACCTGTTAGTTGAAATGTTAGTTCGTCAAACAGTGAGTATTGTTCATTCCACTATTATCCTCTTGAAGTAATGTGAATCCCTATTTTCGAAGCCGCGATTCCCTTCCTTAACGAAATTAGTGCCTGCATTATTGGAACATATCTAGGTGTGACACATTTATGCAAAAGTTAGTAAAAGCCTCACATTGTTATAATAGATTTCTTAGTTTTCAGTAATATATCACAAAATCAGAGAACATATAAATAATGGTACACTGATCATTCTCCCTAGTATACGACAGCTGCATTTGTTTATGACGGTCTGGCGAACATCAGATCCAAACGTCCAATGCAGATAGCCTAGTTGTTCACCCATATGTACGCTAGTCCTTGCTAATACACTTAAAATTTGTAAAACATTTATCTGACTCGGATATAAGAGGTTTCCAGGCATGATACAGACGCATATAGTTCACGTACAGTGTCTTTAAATATAATACGTCAAATGTGCCTACCTTGAGCGACAGTTAAAGACCAAGACATTAGAGATATAAATTATCGCTTTTTTGACGTCAATTTCAGTTGACATGGCTTGATACGTCGGTGATATGTTTGGCGTCGTCATACATGACAGCGTAAGAAATCAATCGGAAACGTGACGTTACTGAAAGGGGGAACTCATTTCTCTAATGTCATGGCCTTATGCCTTCTAGACGGCATTGGCCAGTTCTCTGACATTAGTTGCTCCCTTTTGTTTGGCCGATATTACCCTGTGGAAAAGTTGCTCGGTAATAGTTCGACAGTAATGGCAACACAACACTTCATAGAATGTCGTTAACGTACCGTTGCGCCGTGAGGGTGGGACGGAGAGCTACGAAGAGAGTACTCCTATTGTATGAAATGGCTCCCCAGACAATCACTCTTTATGAGCGAGCCGTGTGTTTTTCCACAGTAAAGGCAAGATCCGTGAGCAGGTGGGTGCTCCATTCATATATGAGCTTGTCATCAGCTCCAAGTGCAATTACTGACTCATCACTGAAAACAACACGAAACCATTGGACAATATCCCAAATTGGTCGAGCCCAACACCACTGCAACTGGTGCCGGGGATAATCTCTGGTTATGTAAGCGTTGCAGGGGCCTCCTGTAATATAATACCAGTGCCGCAAATCGTCTGGAAACGGTCCAAATGACAACTTGCGTAGCTGTAGGCGACGCAACAAGGCCACGGATCGTTGCGCACAAATAACTCAAATCTGTCCGTGCGGTTCTTAGAATCGCTCGATCGCCGTATTCTGTCTTAGCTCTCGGATATTGCCGGCGTGCCGCTGGGTCGTGTGCTCCTCGACACATTGGCGCCAACGTCGGCCGATTGCGGCGTAGCTTTGACCCAATGTAAGGCAATACAGCGATGTGACTGTAACCGTCCTTTCTCACTCCAACTATTCCAGCTCTCTCAATCTCGCTCAACTACTCGTAGTGTTCAGCGATCGGTTTAAACCGCAATCCACAGGTACATATGTTCATTGCATGCTATCTTTGATTTTGATGTATTCTCCTGGATTCACGGTTCATATGCGCTATAGTAGGCACCTAGCCACCAGCTATTGAGTCATTGTAATTTTTTAATCAAGTGCATATCCGTCCCTGAGGTGCTTGCATGCGGTGTTTCATCAGGATATAACGAATTCGTAAGGTTCTCCGTTTGGGGGGGGGTTCTTTTGGCAAAGTGTATATTTCCATGATTTCCTAAACATTCCTATTTATTACTAGAATTTTTAATCCACTGATGGTTATGAATGCTCATTTTTAAACAATAGCCATATCAAGCGGATTTGTAGATCAGTAGGATGATTTATTTAACAATTGTGCACGAAGTACTCTAAAAACAGAGGCCTAAGGATATCTGAAAGTAAAACGCATAACCAACCCTACTTCAATGTTTGCGACATGAAATTCAACACATTAGTTTGAAGTACATTTACAGGGCTTTCGTCCTTGTGCAGTGACAGCTGCAATTTTATATAAAATGTTTTCTTAATTTTTTTTCATCGTAAGACTTTTCGTGGATTTCCTTTCCTCGATTCGACAGGAGCAGAATGAAAAGTTATTGTTCTTTGGAATTTTTTGGTAAATTAATTATTGTTCTTATTGTTCTTTGGAATTTTTATTCCAAAGAACAATATGTTAGTTATTGTTCTTTGGAATTTTTGGTAAATTCGATTTGGATCGTGCGCTCAAACTGTGTCGATCTCAATGCTTCTAGTAATCGGATTCCTTTCATTTCATTTTCTCATCGAAGTGTGTGTCATTTTCATTTGACTAAAATGACGGAGACTTTCAAGTCAGAAGTTAGGAGGAATCTACTCCGAGTAAGAACATACTGCAGAATGAAAAGCATTGCTTCTTGTCATCCACTTCTTAATGCTAATATGTTTAAGTCCTGCATGTAGCTTCACTTTGAGGATACGAACGATGTCTCAATAATTCGGCTGGTCTTATACGGATTTTATCTATACTTTTCACGAGATCAAGAAATAATGATTTAAATGAGTGTCATGAAGTCGTAATTACTCTTAGACCGACACATTACGCATATCATATTAGTGTCTTGAATATTGTGAAAACACAGATGCTACTAGGTTTTCTTGCTAGATCAAGGAATTAAACTTTTTTGATTTCCTTAGACACAGTCAAAGAAAGATGTATATGGTCTTCTAATTCACAATAACTTAATGGTTCTAAATGGGTTCTATGACACTTTCTCTCAGGGGTATTAGTTTAAAATTGTGGTTATGTTGTAATATTCCTAAAGTACGAAAAGTATGCAATTTTAACAAAAGCCAAAAGGTTTGACCTCAAAGGACCTGAACAGGAAGAATTGCCGTTATATGTATTTTAAGTCTTGTATCTCAATTGAATTGCTCTTTGCATCCTCGGGTTTTCTAGATTACGGACGTTTTCTAGTGCGAATATCTATGGCAAAATCTGGTATCTAAGTAAGTGTTTGAAGTTATCGTTCTATTTTGAGCAGTTTTCTCCTGCACAATATTTCAAAATCTACTGATGAGTGAAGGGTGAAAAACATTTTTGGATTTTTTAATTAACTCAAAGCGCTTGATGTTTCTCGGTGTTAGGGATGATTTCATGCACGTCATCCATAGAATTTTATGACGCATCTTAGCATGAAAGTGAATAAAAGTACAGAAGACATTAATGAAAATTAAAATTTCGATAGGTTTGTCAACGCACTTTTCTTTTTGAAGTGGTATTTCGTGAAAAACATAAATTGATTAGGGACAACGAGAAACAACAATGCTTTAGAAATAACATACTGTCTGAGCTAAACTATGAGTGAACAGAAAGGAAAACATCTCATAAGGCTCAGTCTTTCCTCTACTCCCTTTGTTTTCTTTCATTCCGAAAAAAAATATAATGAAATATTATTGTGTGCAAATACAGAAAGCTGTGTTTCTCCAATTTTGAAATTGAAGATGGTGTACGATTTAGTTTGAAAATGCTTTTCCTGAAATTCTGAAGATGTATTTAGAGCTATGCTTGATGAATGAAATCCCCCTAATGATAAAAAAGAAAAACAAAGAAAGATGAAATTATTATAGAATGAATAAGCGGTATTTATTGAAGCTCTCTGAAGTAATTAAAAAATGTTTACGGATAAAACTTGCATCTGTGATACCGGGACGTACCAGTAGTTTGACATCCGGGGACTTTGAATAGCACGGATAAAATGTACACTGGGTCCCCATCTTGAACTATACGTACAATTCGTTTGATCACTTTTCTAAACAAGTCGCTCAATGCTAAGTACAATATTTGCTGATCCGACAGAATGCGATTTTCTTTCTGTTCTACGATAATTCCATAAATATTGCTCATGCCATACATTAATTTTTCAATAACCAAAATTCATTTCAATATATGCAAAATATATCCTATTTTCTTCTCATGACGAAGAAAAACCGAAGCCGCAATTTTGTACGTTTTTTTGTTTACGTTTTAACTTTTAAAATACTTCTACTTTTGTTCTGCATAGCTACACTGCGGTAACAATTAAAAGTATTCTGGTGGAATTATTATTATATATTGTTCATATAAATAAATGTATTAAAACTCCTACAATATTTGTATCACCGCTTTTAATAAAATTTTCGATTATGGCATTTTCTTTGTGCCAATAATTGTAGTGCGGATAATTACGAAATGCCTTATGGCTGCAAAATCACTCAGTGTGTCCACTTGTTCAAGCCCTAACTTTCAAGAATTTTTTTAAATATATTTCTTTTCTATACAGTAGAACTCCATTCCTACAATTGTTTTTTAGAGAACATAACTATTTCTCTTTCTTTCTCGCTTTGTTGGATGGATCAAGCGTCGTGACCCAATTCATGTACTGTTGGCAGCCAAGGTTAGACATCGCTGCCTATTCTCCACAATTCTCATGACAATGATTTCATAAAAGGCAAAAAATAGCCTTTATAATGAAAATAAATAAGTTTTTACACGCGTACTTTAAATAGTACGTTGATTTCCTGTGTTTGTAGAAGGGTTTTAAGAAGTTCATTTTTTGTGGCATTTTACGTGTGCTTGAAATATTTTATTGCCTTCAGTCTTACTACGTAGATTTACGAAAACGGAAAAAAGTAAGTGCATCTGAAGAGTAAAAAAAAAAATTGAAACACAGGCTCAGCAGGCTTTTGCAATTTCAGCTATAATGTCCACGAAATCAAAAATAAACAAATATTAGTCAATTATAAAAGAGGATTTCTCAGTTAATTATTCAGAAGCACTTCTCTCGCGATGCGAATAGTACGCTGCCCTTAAGGACAACTAACGAAAATCGAAAATTCTACAAACTTTAGGAAGGCTGTTATCTCAATGCGATATTTATAGTTTAACACTGCAATAATTTCTGCAAATTGTAGGTCAAAGATTTTGACGTTACCAGAGATCACATTTTCTACTAAAATACAGAAACATATATTCTTGCTCTTTTAAGGTTCATTTCCAGTTACAAGTTTAACATGTGAGCTAAATCTCACTATAACAGACATTGATTTTCATTTACGGGAGTAATCAGTCTTAGCAGATTTTATTTTTATATTTATTTTCATGAACATTTTACTTTACACTAATAAAGTACGCAGTTTTTAAAAAGAGCAAAATTATTCCATCATGACATATTATTCTTCACTTACCGTTTCAGTATAAAAAACTTAATAAGTCAGATTAAAGCATTTGCGACGATAATTTAGAGTAACAACAGTTCCCTATGGGAATTTAGGATACAAATTCTTAGAATGCATTCGTCTCACCATCGCTTCAAATATTAGTCGACCGTCCAATGACTTCCTGCTCTATCTCTATCTTCCCACCAATGCAAAGTCAGGAACAAACCTTCAGCCAGAACTTGCTAACGGAGTCGGAGAGTTTTTTCCTCACCCATCGCATGTTCTATTCTACAAAAAAGCTTAAACTTGAAAAAATTACCCGTATGCATGTTTACTGTTACCAGCCATCATCTGCAGGTTTTCTTCTTAAAGTGATGTAAAATCATTTTTCCATAAAGAGGAGCAATTAACAGAGGTCCACGTGACGCGGTTCATCTCCGCTGTGTATCTATATGTTGTTTAATTTTGCTATAATTTATTGTGTACATAGGTATTACGTAATCATTTTAGCATCGTGATTTCTCATTAGATTACCGTAAAATATTGTTTTATGGTTAGGTCAATGGGAGCATAACTTATTGCAGTTCTCATCAGAGTCTATTAGTACCAAATCCATTTTGCAGAATCAATTGTTTACCAATTGATTCTGCAATAAGGATTTGGTACTTTCTCTTCTTTTCAGAAATGAGATTTGTTTCTTCACAAATTAGTTCAGAATCCCTTTCAAAACAATAATGAATCATTGAGGCTCTTAGTTTTTTGTTATTCTAGTCCTTTGGTGTTTCTTGTGTAACCAATCCCGATAAAATTGTTATTTGAGGTCTGTGTCTGGCCTTGCATCTTTGGAAGGTAAAGAAGGGAAGACGGAATCATTGTACTGAATCCATGTCGACAAGATTGTATTCAAAATCTTTACATGACAATATTTGTTATAAAACATGACTATGAAAGTTCTACTCTGACTAGTTAAGTTTTCAATACCGAAACAACACTTGAAACACAGAATGTCTTTTTAAAAATATTTTACTACTTTCAAGTATATCATCATTTATTATTATCGCCAACCATTATCAATCCGCTGCTGGATGAAGGTCCCCACAAATTTCTTGGATCTTACACTGCATCTCTGAAAGTGTTGGTTTGCGCACAACCTGACTTTGTTTGCAATATACTGTATGTATATAAAAACTCTCCTTTGTATATATACATATTTCTGAACTGTCCTTTGTAGGAAATTTTTAGGAAAACGTATATTTTATTGAATTCTCATTTCAAAAATGCACTCTTATTTCTTTTATTACAACACGCGCTTTGCTGTTTGATGTTTCCAGAGTTAAGTTGATAAATAGTGGCTTTTGGGATATTCAGCGAATAAAATCTTTAATCAGTCTGCGGTGGATGAAATTCATCATATATCTGACACGTAAATCGAACTTCTGAAAAAACACGAAAAAATAAATATATTAACTTAAAATGCATACATACTTCAATTTTCAAAACTTTAGAAGTAATGTAGTGATCTGGCCCTAATATTAGCATAATACGAATAAATGTTTCAATTAGCGATTATCATTAAGAGGGAATATACACACAAACTCACATACACATGTCATAGTTTTTCCGACCTTTCGAACTGTCTTCTATTTCAAGTTTCGTTGCAGATTTGTGCGTTTTTCCCTTATAGTATCATCAAATTAAGGGCCGAATAATTAGTAAAATTCTGAAATATAGCAATAATAACAAGCGTTCTCGTGTTTTACAGAGTCAACGAAGATAATGAGACACCTGCTTTTTTTATTTTAAACCTCTGTTTGTGAAACCATTTCTTTTTTTGTAAGTTAAATCAAGCACCAGGAAAAATTTCCTACGAAAGTCCTTTTCAAGAATTTTTTTTAATGCATTAATTTCCAAATGAACAACTAAAGACATGACGTACATATCATCTGTACGTTACCATTAATGCCGTTTTGCCAATATTTGTGAAGTGCTTTACACTGGAATTAATAAAGTGTTTCAGTTGTTTTGTTTATCACAACGAAAGTAAATGTTTATCGCCTGTTATCATAGTAATAGGTAAATACTAAATGATATGATACACAAGCGATTTTTCCAAATATGTATTTTTTAAAAGAAACGCTTTACAACAGTCTTACCGTTTTCAATTATTCAGAGATTTGCGATCCTATAAATCAGCCTATTGCCGATGACAAGTTGGTAATGCACATAAGCTCTTTTGGTCTCCGAGTAATAGTAAATATGAGCTGAGAGCAAGACGCTCGATTAAATTCAGAATAAACTGTACATTAGTATCACTCAGGCAAAGTGAATGTTTCCAACAATGTTACCTTTGACCTCTTTCTGAGTTAGTAAACACCAGATTCAGCACAATGTTGATGACCAGTGTGCTTTTCTTTTTTCAATACAATGAATTTCTTGTCAGACAGCAGAAAGTTTTGATATCATTTCGTCACGTATATAAACACTGCTGTTTGCTAATTTTTAAGATTTTATGGAACAGCATATTTCGGAGCAAATAATTTTAATGACGAAATCTGTCGGCAACAACAGGCTATTAAAGGCGTCTATATGTACTCACCGGAGCCACTCTGCAACAAAGATACATAGAAGGTTGTGTTTCATTATCTCACAAACAAAAATATCTTTCTAAAAGAATCACCCTCACACTACCTGAGGTTTCTCTTACTAGTGGTGTAAGTAATGTACATTAAATGTGATGTCTCATTGGACAGCTGTAAACCCGAAATTGATTAACGTCAGATTGCAGATTTAAAAAAATTCAGATCCGCGTCTAAAAATATGTGATGAACGTAAAGATCTTGTTTTCGAACGCATCAGAAGCAGTTGATTGAATTTCGCGTACTTGGATTGTCCCATTGTACTAAGAGCTTGTACCTTCCTGGCTATTTTCATATCATTCATAATTCATCAGATCCCAATCATTTTCTAACTCATTCATCCGCGTGAAGCGTTATTGTTTCAAACGTACTGATGGTATCATAAGCAGATATTATTTATTCAGGAACCTCAAAGATAACGAACAAGTACCCATGATAGATGATTAAAGAATATAACCGGTGGATAATACAGGTTCTAGATGAACTAGTAACTACTGATTGCTCTTACTGAGCATCCACTAGTTTAAAATGTTCGTATCTTGTGCCTGCTTACCTTGACTTGAGGTTGATAAAAAATTTTGCTGTTTTGATTAGAAATGAACACCTGCAATACTATGATTTTCGGGGTGAATTGTGCAACAGACATTAAGATCATTTCCATCTAGATCACCACATAATAACCAAAATTAGGTTCTTTTGTGCGAACTAGAGTAGCTCACATATCGAATTCCTTTATTACGCCTTGTGATGCATTTGGCATCTCTAATTATCAAGGGCATCATTCTCAATGTGAATATTGTGATGCAAAAGTGTTGCTTGGAATATATAATACAACAATCTCGATCAGAAAACAGTACCACAGTAAATAGATGTCGTCGCTGTATTTTTGCGATTTGCCTGAACGCTTTGAAGATTCTTGTTTTCTACGAAGAAAACGATGTTTCCAACAAGTACTTTCTAACATGATCTAGCAAAAGAGAAGACACCTAATGACGTTAGAGTCTCGTCTTCTGGGACTACACCTTAAGCTGGCGGAGGAGTGCTCAACACTAGAATAGACATACTTTTGCGACACGTCCACATGCTGGGCCAACGACAATACAGAACACCATTTCACACCCACAGCAGTAAACTCTCAAGGTTGAGAAACCAAGCAAATAAACCCCCGATTTCACATTTCGGGATCCCAGTGGTCAATGTCTCTACGAAGATGCTCTCCCAGACTGAGCTGACGACACTTGAAAAGGGTTCTAAGTTATGTCCAGCTGTAAATCTTTCACTTCAGTACCTAGTACCAGTAGGCAAAAGCCTGCTCTATAGAGTTCCGGTTCAACACCGTGATACCGACCGACACTTATGCGCCACCAAGATTGGGCAAGTACGAAAAAAACCCTCGGGCAGTAATAATACTAGAAAAACTACAACCCTTCCTACCATCATCCGACTTAAGAAAGATCTAGCAGTGAATTTTACTCTAACAGATAAATCGTGCCAATTAGCCATAATGGACAGATTGGATGATGAGTCAAAAATCAATGATTTTATACTGCAGCCGGAGTCAGCATTCCTGAATAAAGATCCGCTGAAGAGATGGAACGCTAAGGTAAAGAAGGCTACTAAAATGAAGGATATTTCAGAATCCCTCAAGACTGGGGCTAGACTCTGCCACCGGAACCAAAGATACCACCAATTGTCGCCAGACTTAAACATCACAAGCCTGGAAACCTCGGGCAACTAATAGTCTCAAGGAAAGCTGCCCTATCTTATTACCTAGAGAAACAGCTAACCAAGTTCTTGTCCCCATTTTTACCGCCGTCTGATACAGTTCTCCGCTCATCGGAAGAATTAATTGCAAGAATACGGAACTATTCGATATGTCGTAACCATATTAGATAATTTTTTCGTTGAGTCACGCTAAACATCTGTACCGGCAGAAGAAGCCGTGGAGCTGTTAAAGAAAGATTTAGCCGACTCCAATTTGTTCACACAAAATCTCGCTCTCGGAAATAGCTGCTGTAAATGACTGTGTCACAGGATCTAACTTCTTCAGTCACATGAATCGGATCTATAAGCAATTCAGACATGTCCCCATGTGCTCCATGCTCTCGGTGATACTATCAGAAGCTGTCTTGCGCCCGTTTGAAAATTGAACCATCGCTGTGCATTCATCTTCCCCAAGCATCTGACTGCGCTACGCAGATGAATTTTTCTTCGTGTGGGACAAAGGCAAAGCAATGCTCATGAATTTTTTCTCCGTCATCAGTTCCGAACATCCGCATATAAAGTTTACTATGGAAATGCAGAACGAATCCCCGCTGCCTTTCCTGGATGTGCTTGTCAAGAAAACAGAATCTGGGGACCTCGCTACGCAGATCTATTACAAAACTACGTATGTGCCGAACGTAATCAATGCAGATTCATTTCGCCCAAATACTCGAAAGCTGACCCTAATAAGACACTGAGCCAGACATGATATCGCCCTCTCCTCAGATATTCCAGCCCGATTGAAGGAGATTAACGATTTGCAAACATTAGTGCTTACAGCTGGGTTTGACAGCCACCAAGTGGACAACATCATCAACAGTGCAGAATCAACCGTCACCAACCCTAATACACAGAGATGTAAACCATTTCTCCAGTATATTGGATCTTGCCCTTACATACCAGGTTTCTAATACTTTTTTTAAAAACTTCCTCGAAAACTCGGGCTTGACCAAGGCATCAAGGCTCCAAAAACGATTGACTCATACCTCACACTCCAAAAACGAGTTACCACTAATCTTCAGAGCACTGGAGTATACGCTATACCTCTTGAGTACTTAGACGTCTCAATCAATGGATACATTGGTATGACAAAACGCTCGCACAAAGAACGACTCCACGATTACAAACGTGTCGTAATGTACGGAAGACACACTTAAGTGTCATGAAATCCGAATTAAGTGGCAAGAAATCCGAAAGTACACCTAAGTGGCAAGAAATCCGAAAAGTAGCACCATACACAACGGCTAGAGCCACAGCTTATAGAGAAACAGTTGAAATCCTGTTTAACCCCGACGTCTGCAATGCAGACACCTCCATATATGTATATATATCAAAAGACAAAAAATTAGTAAGAAGCACATAAAATGTAATATGATAAATGCAAAACCGCACTTAGCTGCAGGCTTCAAATCTAATCATTATAGCAATAGAGTCAACCACAAGCAATTTACAATAATACTGCAGATAGGTGAAATATTTTTAAGATTTGTGCTATTAATGATAGAAGCAAGCACCTTAGGGCACATATACTGCATATATGAAGGTTTAATATTGGCTATGAGGCCATCTAAGATTTCCCCTATTACATTAATGGTGGACATTCAAAATGGCGGCCCCTGAAATTAATTTATCTGCTCCTTCGTATTGTTATTTAATGATGTTAATACCGCATTATGTGTGATTTTGCATGAATTGATGTTATGAATATGTGTACATGTCAGCATTATATTTTCATAATATGACCATTTTTTCTCAGATGAAGCAGTAAAAAGAAAAAAGAAGATAAAAATATGTATAAAGTTCATAAGCTGATGAATCCGTTCAATACTGATACATCTATACAATTCAAAGAAACAGAGTGGAACACGTGTTTTATCTGCCAAGAAGACAAGTCTGAGGTTCTTCAGTGTCCAGCAGATAGTAAACGTGATACACAAGGAGCTGGTTATAAGACAATTTCTTATCTACTTGTGGGGTTTAGTAATGCAGGGTGTTTACCAAGTTCAATAAATCTGGCACGTCTGGAAGATGCAGGTGGTAACGAGGAAACATTGGTACGGCATAAAGCTAGGTTTCAGGAATCATGCAGATTACAGTTAAATAAAACAAAACTTCAAAGAGCTGAGAAAAGAAAGATAGAACCAGCGGATAATGCAAATAGTTCTACGAAATTCACCCGCCAGAATGTTGAAGGAAAAAATTCAGTTAATTCGAAAGCAATTTGCTTTTCTTGTGAACTGCCTGCTCAAGCTGGAAGTTCGTTATGTACTGCATCTACATTCGGCCTAGATGCCCGTGTTTGTCACCGTGCCCTTAAACTTGAGGACAGACCTCTGCTTCCGAAACTGAGTGCCGGTGATCTTATTGCACAAAGTGCCATATACCATATTCAGTGCCTCGTATCATTTTATAACAGAGCAAGAGACAAAAAAACCCACACAAAAAACTAAGATAGAAAAAATTAACCATGATATTGTATTTGCAAAATTTATATCATATATCGAAGATGCTCGTAGTGACAATGAAGTTGCACCCATATTTAAACCTAACAATCTATGCAATCTGTACAGCAATAGGATGAAACAACTAGGCAGTGATCATTCAGGACGCATACATTCCACAAAACTAAAAAACAGAGTACTCGCACACTTTCCTGACATGGAAGCACATAAGCAAGGTCGAGATGTGATGTTAACATTTAATAATGATGTTGGATTAACTCTAAAGAAAGCTTGTGAATACGATGCAGATAGTGACGCTGTTCATCTCGTTAAAACAGCAAATATAGTTAGAGGAGACATCTTTAAAATGAAAAACCTCTTCAACGGATCATTTGCAAAAACGTGTCAGGAACACTCGGTACCAGCATCTTTGTTAGCACAGGTTGCTATGAATATGAATGCTAAAAATATTAAAGCACAGTCAAATTTTTCGACAATACCACAAGCTATCCTTACTGTTGCACAGTTACTAATGTGCAACAGTTTGGTGAGACGTCGTGAGTATGATTCTGGAACAGTCTTCAGGCACAGTCGAGAACGGAAAACACCTGTGCCTATATACTTAGGTATTTTAATTTGTACAAGAACTCGCAAGCGTGAACTAGTTGAAGCTATTCAGGAGCTCGGATTAAGCATATCTTACGACCGAGTGCTAGACATCTCATCCGAACTTGAAAATAAAGTATGTCTTCTGTATCACATAGAAAATGATCTCATTCCTCTTCAGTTAAAAAGAGGGCTCTTCACAACTAATGCGGTTGACAATATTGATCACATTCCCAGCTCTACTACAGATCATGACTCTTTCCATGGTACAGAAATATCCCTATTTCAACATCCAGATGGTAACTTTACGGGGACTGATCGGACTACGACTACAATTCCTTGTGCCGTGAAAGCAACTAAACATCTTCCTAAGAGCTACACAATTGGTAACCCTGCTCCTGCTATTAAAACTGACTGTCATCTGCCAACAGTATAAGAAAAATTTGTTGACTACCCAGTTTCACCGCCAGATATGGTCAAAGAATACATCTGGCTGAAGCATGTAAAAACGGTTTTGGCTATTGACAACCTACAAGGGGATGAAATAATCTCCTTGGCAGCGTACAACGCTAGTCAACAAGAAAACAAACCCACAAATTGTGAATTAACAGTTTCTTCGTTGCTTCCTCTATTTCCAGACCATGATACGTCAGGTGCCATAATTCGCCATTCAATGGAAATTGTGCAGACAGCAACTGATCGGGTTAATCCTGGGCAGATTCCTGTCATTACATTTGACCAGCCACTCTACACATTAGCAAAACAAATACAGTGCAACTGCTCAACAACTCATGGTGAAGGTAAATTCATTATACTGTTTGGTGGGCATCATATCGAGATGGCAGTTCTCAAGGTTTTTGGAAATCTCTTGGATAAAATTGGCTGAACGGGGGCACTCGTTCAGGCTCATATTATAACAGCTGGAAAAGTGGATTCGTTTATAAAGGGTTCCGATGTAGCTCGTACCCGTAGGGCTCATCAAATCACAGCCAGTAGTCTATATTTCCTTATGCGGCAGGCTTACATTGACTACAGCCAACACATAGAGGTGAGCAGTCAAGTTAAGTCATTTGAAGAATGGTGTAAAGAAATAATTGATGTATGTGCCCAATTTAGATTCTGGTTCATCATTCTAAAACTAGAACTCTTTTGTTGACTTTTGTAAGAGCATTACGAGAAGGAGATTTTCAGCTCTAGGTAGAGGGGCTATCCAACATTGTTCCCTGATTCTTTTCTCTTGACCACACTCACTATGCACAATGGATTCCCGTCCACTTACGTGATATGATTTCACTTAAAGAGAATCACCTTGCCACCTATGAAGAATTCATGAAAAGAAAATGTGTCATCAAGAAGTCAAAGCGAGCATTCTCTGCTATTGCCATTGATCAGGCAAATGAACAAAATAACGCTTCAGTCAAAGCTGATCGAGAGGCTGTAGGTCTGACAGAAAACTCAAAAGCTCTGCACCGTTGGATGGTGTCTGGTCTTGAGACGGCCCGCTTAGTTGAAGAATTTAATTCTACCAAGACGAAGAGATGGAAAAAAGATGAGCGTCACCACGAGGCTAATAAGCATTCACAGATGGCATTTGCAAAAAATGTCAGGTCTTACTCATGCAATGCAAGATATGGGAAACCCATTCAGTGAAAGCAGCTCTGATCTTCTGGTTCTTGACAGCAGAAATATGTTACATACAGCAGTTGAAGACACATTTTTAAATATTGAGAAAATTGGAGTTCAAGAGTATGAGTTATATGTCAGCGAGAGGCTTATTAATAAAACTAAACGTATCTCAGATCCTGTTAAGTGGAATAACCTCCACCTCTTCAGCCGTCCACAAGTTCGTGAAAAGTCTAATAAACAGGGACAGTTGACATCACTGAAGAATGACTGCTCATTATTCTCTAGATTGTACATTGCATCACAGATACGTAATGGATATTTGGATGACTTCTTTAGACACGAAAACTAAACCTGTCCTCCAGTGCTGTCGAAATTGGGGAGTCTAGAACCGGAACAAAATCTGATTTATTGACTTGTCTTTAAGAACTCACACCCGGAAAAAAACTACTACCAAAGTAAAAGTGGAAATTTCCATTATTGACGGTGCTACAATTGTAAACATGCTGCGACCAGGATTTGCAAAAAACATTTGAAGATTATGCCAGTACTGTGTTCATACCCTACATCGAATCTCAGCTTCAATATGTAAGAAGGCTAGATACCATCTACGACGTGTACATGCCTGAGAGCTTTAAGAGTTCAACACGCAGCAAAAGGGGAAACGGTGTTTGAAAACGTGTTGAACCTAGAAGTCCACTTCCTAAATACTAGCAGGAGTTGCTCTGGGTCGAAAAAAATAAGACTGAAATGTTCTCTTTCTTAGTTACAACCTTAGCAGCTATTGACACGGACAAGGATGTGATTACCACAAATTGTGCCAATGTTCTTGCTATAAATCGTCAAGATATCTTAGGACTGGCTCCATGCACACACGAAAAAGCAGACACTCGAATCCTTCTTTATTTATGTGATGCTGTGCAGCAAGGATATGACAAAGCCGAAATACGCACTGTGGGCATGGATGTTGTAGTTCTAGCCATCACATCAGCACAACGTCTAAATATTGGGGAACTATGGGTTGCTTTTGGAGTTGGGAACAATTACCGGATCTTTGCCGCGCATGACTTAGCAAGATCTTTGGGTCGTGATCGTTGTACAGCCTTACCATTGTTTCACGCGATAACTGGGCGCGACACTGTATCTTTCTTTGAAAGAAGAGGCAAAAGGACCGCATGGGACACCTGGAAGGCATATCAAGATATCACCGCGACCTTTTGTACATTGGCTGACAGACCAACTCAGCAGTCTGTGAAAGAATTGCTTAAACCATTGAAGATATTTATAGTTTTGCTATATGACCGTCCTAGCAGCGACAAATGTGTTCATGAGACAAGAAAATACTTGTACTCAGAACGGTAGAGCCACTGACAATCTGCTTCCTTCGCAAGATGCTCCCATTCAGCATACAAAGAGAGCTGTCTACCAGGCTGGTTACTGCTGGGCCCAAATGATGGTCGCAACCCCATTGCTCCCGTCGCCAGGTGATTGGAGTTGGAAGAAGAAGGACGAAGGTGGATGGGAAATATCTTGGACAACCCTACCACAGGCTTCGCAAGCATGCAGGGAACTTATACGATGTACTGCATGAAAGGCTGCACACGACGTGCAAGTGTAGGAAGGCTGCCCTACAGTGTACTGCTCTTTGTACTTGTGGCGCTCTTTGTACTGAGTGAAATAAGGGGGGATATTACAAAAAAATTGTTTATTTCATTAAAATCAGTAATATAAGACAAAACAGTATTCAATATCAGTACAGACAGTATCACTAATTCCATTTAATAAACACCCATCAAACATTTTTATAAATATATTATAAATAAATATATTATAAATAAAATATGGTGTACATTATTGAAAATAAAATGTCGTTATCTACCATTAGGCTTTATGTTTACTTCTAAAATGTACTATAGGCATTTCATGACCACAAGTAAATGATTGAACATGAATATCTACAATAATTAAGAAACAAAAATAGCAATTACTCGCCATTTTTTTAAATGGCTTCCAATTTTGTTAAAAGAAAAATCTGAGATGGCCTCATAGCCAAAATTAAACCTTCATATATGTAGTGTATGTGCCACACGCTGCATGCGTCTGCATCAAAGGCTAAATTATTCCACATATCTGCAGTACTATAATACTATCCAAATAACACCCTAAAAATCCTGAAAAGTGAATTAAAATGGTTAAACACAAAAAATATAGAAATTAGAAAAATCCACACTTTTTAAGGAAAAATCACTCCCGAGCACCAGATCATTCATCAGGAAAAGCCATCTGGAGCCCCGAAGACTAAGGTTCAGGTTTCGTGAGAGTGCTGAATTTTTGTAGCCAAAGGACACTTCTCTGGTTTCGTGAGAATGCTGAATTTTTCTCAGCCAAAGGTGAGAGTGCTGAATGTTTCGTAGCAAAAACATTTTACTATTTTCAGAAAGTATCCTTATTGAGCTACCGTTCACCTAAAGAAGTGAGTTCTGACCATAACTGCCAGGTCTTGTTTACATTTCTGCCATGACGAGCTTAAGTTTTTGATCTAGTGTGCTTCATCATTTTAATTATGATTATGTGTGGTTCTTTTGTGAGTTACCTGTAAGTTCCAGATGTTTTATGTTATTTAAGTTCTACTAACCGGTTCAAGTAGGAAGAGTGCTAAAGAAGTATTTGATACTAAATTGGTTAAGACGTAACTTCTTTGGCTACGAGAAATACAGCACTGTCACGAAACCTGTACTTTAGGCCCCGGGGCTCCAGACATATTTCCCTGATGAGTGGTTTGGTGCTCCGGAGTGCTTTAACTTTAAAAAGTGGGAATTTTTCTAATTTCTGTCTTTCTGCGTTTAACCATTTTAATTCTTTTTTCTGGATTTTTATGGTGTTATTTCGATAGTATTATATTAGAATTGAAAATTGCTTGTGTTTACACTATTGCTAATTTCCTTCTGTGTTTTAATTTTGTATCTCTAAATCAGTTATGCGAAAGGAGTACATAAAAGTTAACGGGCCTTTCACCTTAATTTTAATGAAAGGCTTTCAACACAGTATTTTTTAAAGATTTGTCACAATTTCAAACAAATGATATCAATATATATTTTCTTATTTATTGTAACTACTGTTACCTATAAATTTCGGTTAAACAGTGTATTATCGCAAGTTCACAGTATTTAGCTAATTAGCATTACGGTAATTGATATGTGTTTTGTGATAAATATTACAATTCTGAAGTGCGCCTGAAAGTTGTTTTTTTCAAAAGCATGTTTTTTTCTTACAATTCTTATCAAATTCAGCAAATTGTGCATTGAGGTAATATGTTAATCCATGCCGTTCTAAACTGGCAATTGAATCAGTTAGTCGTGTGTCTTTATACTTTCCTGTACGTTTATTTGGAGGCTTCACTGTACTTGCTAATTAGCCAGGGACAAACTAGAAGCACAGAATTTGAAATTCAATTCCAAAGGAAAGCCAGTGTGGAAATAAATTGGCGCGGGCACATAGGTATATACAGGACAATAAATAGCGTAAATAAATAATGAATATTTGGTGGCATTCACTGACCTCTGGGCCACCCCCCCCCTCTTTCCCAATAGATCATTATAACATCATCGAAAGATCGCACTTAGAGCTGTAATAGACCAAAATGTTACTCGGCGAATGTGAACTGCTGGGTACAAATTGCTGCAAAGTTGATGACTGTGGAGACTGATTTCGGATAAAAATGCGAACTATGTAGAGATCACTGCAACGAGATAGGAATAAAAACAGGAGGTTTACTTACAGTAATGCTGTTCTGCCGGGTACCCGTGAAAACTGCACATTTGATGCTGCCAAATACTGCTTTTTAACTTTTACATGCAGCACTGGTGCATTTAATCCTTACCAGTGGTTATTTTACCCGTTATTTTCCCTGTGTTTACGCGTTTGTCTTTACCGTATGCTTGGCTCAGGTTTAATTTCTTGTTTCTCACAGGAGAGAAAACATCAGGCCCCTTCTCTTAATTTGGGCTTCCACGCCATCGAATGTCTTGCTTTAAAAGAAGAAGACGGAATCCAATTTTTTCTACTTTTGCTTTCCGTTCAAGATACCTGTTATCGAATTTATTGAACACGATGCAACGGAGGTAACAAAAGTTATTTTTTTCTTTTAATAGTTCGTAGGAAACAGCTGTCGGGTGCTCTATCTTTTTACAATGGGCACTTCAGTAGCACGCTATCCTATTTTCATGGTTTGTGGTCGACATTTATTTGAGCTGCTAATTTCTCTTCTTCACGCTGACGTTTGCTTTAGCATATCAGCTATTTGCTACAAAACAAGTATTATCCACTGGTCTGACCACTGCCAGTGAGCCGAGCACTCAGTCTACGCAGCTGGTATAGGGTTCATTGATATTTACGACCCCTTCCCATAGAACCGCCAGTTAAATATAGGACTAGCCCTTATCGATATGCAACGAGACTGCCTTTCTTTCTCTGTTAGTTTTGCACAGAAAATGTCTAGGATAGCTTTTTGTCAGATGGTTACTTCTTGCAAATTTCTGCACTGGGCGTGAGTGCGGCGACAAGCGCTAGAACTTCTTCTGCATAAACCTATAACCTTTCACCTCCATTATCGTAATATGCATCGTAATAGCTCCATTTCCGGCGCCTGAATGTTGAAGTCAAATAAAGGTATATTTTATGTTTATACGAAGCGAGAGAAGTCCTTTCTGCTGTAAATATTCAGTAGCATGCTTATTCTATTAACTAATTGTAACTAGGTAACTCTACCTTAGCAAAATGGGCTGAATTGAGCTGGAACGGATATATTGGCTCCAGCTCAATTCAAGGAATGCGAATGGAATGAATGAACGTATTTATTAGAAAGCATTAGCGTTTTTATTCAAGGTGGACATTTTGGGCAATAATTAACACCTTTCTTTTTGGCTACTGAACTGCGAAAATGTCTACATTTGCAACCTACCTAAGACACAGAAGAAAAGATGTTCGAGTCACGTGTTTATTCCCAATTTTAACAAAAGCGAAGAAAATAAAGACCCTGTCAGGAGAACTAACGCTTCCCATCATGCCTTGCGTCATGGAGCAGAGGCTAACACCTAGATACGAGGGAATGTTACCCGTATTTAGTTTATGGTTCGTAATTCTGAGGTGAGAAGAGAAACGGTATTGTTTTTCCGTAAATTTTGTACAACCAGTGAACATTTCAGTAGGTGTATTGGAAAACGATTTGCGGAACCGTTTTTTTTTTTGATTGAAGGTTTAACGACCACCGTGAGCACCTCAATGGGCTACAAGCAGTCGCCCGTCCCTAATTTACGGTTACTGGTTCCAGGGAAGGGAGAGAGCCTGTGCAGTAAGACAAACACAACATCCATGCCTCACCGGGATTCGAACCCGGACCCCTTTGGACGAATGATCAGATGCCAACGCCTTAGACCACTGCGCCACCGGGGCGGCGTGGAACCGTTGGATAAGGCATATTGACCCCCTTAAACAGGGTTCTATTCGGTTCGACTGGCTTTTGTTTCCTGCTTCCCATGTCGCAGTCTATGTGGTCTTTAAAAATACTTTTAAGAACAAAGGTAGAACACAACAACTTCTGTTTGCTTATCTCAAACACTTAACTCAGCATTTTCGCTTTTTATTCTGCATGCCACTATCTAAGACTTTTAATTATTCCTGATCAACAAAAATAAATTGCGCATTATATAGTCCAAAAGCGTTTATAGCTATTCACAAAATAAATTTAACTGTCGTGTCTTGGCTAATTACACTAATCAGGGGCCAATCGTGTATCAATATTTGTAGCCTTACAGATGTTATTTTTAAATGAGAGGTAGAAGTAATTTATTTATAAGACAGTCGATCATTAGAGGTTGAATTGTAATGTTTTCCATAATACTGGAGAGAGTACTAGGGTCATAGCTGAAGCCAAAGTTGAACAGTAAATAGCTTGGACAAAAAGTTCCAACAACGAATTATTTTTTTCTTGTTTCTATAATACGAATATTGACGTACAGGCACCATCTGAATTCTAAATACCTCCCACCGACTTTAGAAGGATCGGGTAGAAACCTTTGAAAGAAAATTCTGAACTTTTTCTACCTATGATGAATAACAGTCATACACTGACGGGAAAAAATCCCAACACCAAGAAGGGGTTGTGTTAGATAAACAACAGTTGGCAGGCGGTGAGAGTACATCTGTAAGATGACGTCTATGCAAATTTCGCGCTCGGAGCATACGTGCGGTGCTAGTAGCTCCCCTCGGAACATGCAAAGCAGGTTTGCTGTAAATACGCGCTGTAATGTTCTTGAGCGTTAGTTATCGTTGAGATTCGACGTAGTGTGTTGATGTTAGTCAAGAATGCCTTTAAGAAGACGAAGGAGCCATTATCAACCGCTCACGGAGTGTGAACGAGGTCGTGTAATAGGGCTACGATAAGGTGGATTTTTTTCCGCAATATTGCAGAACGACTTGGCAGGAATTTAGCCACTGTGCATGATTTTTTGCATTGGTGGTCAAGGGAAGGTACTGCCTCATGAAGACCGGGATCCGGCCGGCCACTTTGTTTGCATTACGGAGAGGAAAGACCGCCGTGAACGGCGTATGGCCGTGGCGCATCGTACTGCGTCTGCGGAAGCACTTCGAGCTGCAGTTGCCACCACAGTGACAAAACGAACTGTTGCAAATCGGTTACTTGAAGGACAGCTAAGAGCCAGACGCCCAGTAGCGTGCATTCCACTTACTCCAAACCACTGCCCTGCCATTTGCGACGTCAGTGGTGTCAAGCTAGAGCTCTATGGAGGACGGAGTGGAGATCTGTTGTGTTTTCTGATGAAAGCCGGTTCTGCCTGGGTGCCAGTAATGGCCGTGTGTTGGTTAGAAGGAGGACAAGTGAGCGCCTGCAACCAACCTGTCTGCGGTCGAGACACACTTGACCTACACCAGGAGTTATGGTCTGGAGAGCAATTTCCTATGACAGCAGGAGCACTCTCGTGGTTATCCCACGCACCCTGACGGCACAGTTGTATGTCGGTCCGGTGATTCTACCTGTTGTGCTGCCATTCATGAACAGCATTCCAGGGGCTGTTTTCCTACAGAATAACGCTCGCCCGCATACCGCTGTTGTAACCCAACATGCTCTACAGAGTGTCGATATGTTGCCGTGGCATGCTAGATCACCAGATATTTCTCTAATCGAGCACGTATGGGACATCATTGGACGATAACTCCAGCGTCACCCCAAACAGCACTAACCGTCCCTGTATTGACCGACCAAGTGCAACAGGCATGGAACTCCATCCCACAAACTGGCATCCAGCACCTGTACGACACAATGCATGAACGTTTGCATGCTTGCATTCAACATGCTGGCGGTTACACCGGTTATTATTGTACCAGCATTTCAGATTTAAAATGGCTCTTCTAGCGCTTACATTAAGCTGTGATCTTGAAACCTTAACCGATTAAATATGTTACCTATACAAATGTATTGCCGCCATTTCATTCCTCTACAACTATTTTTTCGTGGTGTTGGGATTTTTTTTTTTTTCGTCAGTGTATTTCCGGTAAAGGCACTTTAAATATTTGTCCTTTAATTATCATTCAGACATTTTTTGCATATCCTTCTACGATATTATGTCACATTGTGGGCCAAAAGTCGCGTAGATCATTGCGTCGTGGTGCATTTGTACAACAGAAACTTAATTGCTGTTACTTCAATCAAAAATAACTGATTTTATTTCAGACTCCAGGCGTATCAAACCATAAATTTTTATTATTGAAATAATTGTATAAGAAAGTACATACGGCTTAGAAGCATGTTGGTTCAAGATTTTGAGAACAACTTTCTTTGAAACAGTACAAATATTCATTTCGTCAGTAATTTTCGAAAGCAAATTTACAAAACCTTAATTTACAATGTACAGCACAACAAAATTACCCTGCACTGGTGAACAGAAAGCGTGCTCTCCTACAGTAGAACAACGCTCGGCCTCACACCGTGGGAGCGACCCGGAGAAAACTCTAGTAACTAGAGGTCATCGAACTGAAACAATACGCTGGATATGGTCCGGACCTTGCACATTTGGATTATTACTTCAATCGGTCTATGGCCCACTTCCTTCGCCGGTGGCAATTCAACAACCAGGAGGAGGTTGTAGCTGGCGTCAAGGAGTGCTTCGTCTCGAAGGACAAGAAGTGTTACCCCCACTGAATCGAATAACAAGCATGCAGATAACAAAAAACCATGCAAAACGATGGCTTAAACTTTGAATGCTTGTCAGCTTTCGTCGTAAAGGTACAAATAAAGACATAAAGTAATGCAAACATTGCAAACCTTTTGACTCACCTTCTGTACATTAAAACAATGCCGATGCATAATGTAACCGATCAGTTATATTGAAACGTCCTATTAATGAAAAAGAAATATAATATTACTTTCATAATATGAACATTTCCAGATAGTGGATTTGCCAAATAGGTTACCGGTCTTAAATCATGTCATCAACGCCCCTTCAGATTGTGAAAAATGCTTGCATTCATTAGCAGTTTGTTTATTTTCTGGATTGCTTTATTACAAAATTAGAAGCATGAGAGTTCTTTCCAACAGCTGTGTAATGATTTTGGCACAGTATATGCTTGTAAATTGTTTGATCTGACAGCTACGTTTCCGGTCTTAAATTCCATTGATCATGCATGTGATGTTTTAGAAAGGCGAAATAGAACTCATCAACCCCCATTCTTAAGCTGAGAAATGCTTTTATTCAAAAGTGGGTGTTCTGTTATTTATATCGCCTTATTGCCAAATTAGAAGTAAGAGAGCTCTTTGTAGCAGCTGTTTATTCCTTTCAGTGTGAGAAAATGCTTCACATTACAGCAGTCTCGTAGCAAACACTCTCGACTCCAATTCAACATTGGTTTCAGCTAACTCTCCTAGTGCCCTGAGAATAATTGATTTTTATCATATACAGTAGAAACTCGGTTACATGTTTGTCAGTTATATGTTTTCACTGTTTTACATAATTCAGCTTTCGTTCCAATACATAAACACAGTTTCCATCGCTGTTTCAGTTCAGTTATGCGTAATTCATATATACGCTTTGTGCGATTACAAGTTAAAATCTGAATTCGAGATCATCAAAAAGAAACGATTATTTCATCTTTGTTACGTAACCAGGTATGTTACAACTTTGAAAGAATCGAGACACCTCTGCTATATTCCTTCTTGGAGAACCAAATTTGATGTTTCCTTGAATTACGAAAAGGAATTAATGTTGTTTATTTTCTGTATGCGTAAAAAATTGTTTTCGTCCTTTATAACCCTAACAATGAGGACTACATATTGCAGTGATCATTGCAAATAAAAGTAATACATATTCGCAATAAAAGTTCTCTCTTGGGCCTCAAAAAACTCAGCTGAATCGAAACCCAACCGAATTTCCTTGTTCAAAAGTCCTTTTTAAGATTGAGGTTATGCGAAATTTAACAATTGCAAAAATAATGTTTAACTTATTTTTTCAGTCTTATTTCTGTGAAAAATAATTTTCTCTGTTTTTAATTAAGTACGTACGGAGGATCTTATAATTTCATTATTACATCTTTACAAATATTTTCCGGTTTTATCATAATAATAACATATTATCCTACAAATGCTTTCATTTTCACAAAAACTCTTTCTAAACTCAGGTATAAATGATCTTCAGCATAAAAAAGTTGTTCATATCTTAGAGACGAAAATTTAAAATCAGCACCTTCGTTCAGCATTCTACCTCACATTTAATGTATTGTTTCCTTTCATATCAAGTGTAGTTTAAATGCAAAATCTTTGAATTACCTTTTGGTGAATAAACGAAGGCAGTGTGCTAAGGAGGACAATAGATACGATCATTAATTAATTTTAATCAAAGTATCTCCATTATTACTTAAATGTCTTCGTGACTGAGAGAAAATCTTACGAAAATTTAGCATAAAGTTACTTCACTTTTAACTAATGTAGCGGAATGAAAACTCACTAGATGCATTTTACTGCTTTCCGTTTTGAGTAAAGCATGTGTCATAAAAATCGCAGGTCAAGCAAGATATTAAACGAAAATCAAAGTTTGTCCTGCCGTCGCTATATATTTCTACTCGGCTTAAGGAATGAAATATGGGATTCTAACAAGAATGCGGGAATGTGCGTCACGAAACATTGCCAATTTGTAAAACAGATTTTACTCTTTTACTTTCATCATTGACTTTATTTATGATTCATTTTGACATTCAGGAAATCTTTACGAAGGAATGCTAATTCTTGTGTTGCTTCGTACGAATCTTGAAAACGATAATCAATTATTGTACTGCCAGTTCTACGTGGTACATTAGAATAAATATCTTAAATCTGCGTTTCTATTCTTCACGTGTTATTTCGTAATAAGATTTACGAGGCTAATTAGAGATTTTTCTTATGATGTTTAATAGGAAACAACGTCTTATACATGAAATCAAAATACAGTCTCATCAATGCCACATCCCATGGGTCTGCGCTCTAATGACTTTTTCTTCATCCCCCTTCTTTCCTCCGATACAAAGTTGGGAACAGCTACGTAGCAACATATTGGTCTGAACTTCCTCTGTCGGGATTGCGATGATTCTTTCTTCCATCCCAGTTTTTATTTTAATACTTTGAACTTGATAAAGTTACCAATATGCATTCCTGCTGGATCAGACCAGCCATTAGTTACAGGAATGTTTTTCAAGAAGTTATGAAAAAATGCATTGCATGATTACCCGGAATTTATCGCACGATTCCAACGTTATGAATTATTGCATGATTCCCCTGACTCTATTGCACGATTCAACATTGGATACATTGAACGATTACAGTACTTTCCATGCGGAACGTTTTGCATGATTCCCAGCTTTTCTGCTGAACAGATTAGAGCACTTAGTGCTATCCGTACGGAACAGGTAAGATAATTTACATTCTTCTGCAGAAATCGGATCAATCATGGGCAAAGAAAATAAAAAAATATGTTATCCCAAATCTCTAAAAATAAAAATTACACAATTTGAGAATGTTTCTTTATATAGTTTTCATTATATTTAGTATCAGCAATAGATCAACAAAACTGATGCTCTCCGTCTAAAATCACTCTTTCCTAGCTTGATGTAGAGTATGGTGCGAAATTTTAGATGTCAAATAAACCTTTTCTCGAGTTCAAATATTAGATTAATTCCATTACGCTTTCTATATTCTTCGAAATAATAGCAACAATGAAGTAATCAAAAATGTATGTGTGTAACGCAGAGGGAGAGTCGAAAGTTTTGCAATATTTGTATACAAGCATGTGTTGCGGCGGGTATGGCACGCCTTTAATCCATTTCAGGTCGCGCACTGCAGTCAGCCGAAAGGGATGCAAAGTGCTAGTCGTTTCTGTGAATATCATTGCGGGTCGTTGTTCTGCCTGTGGTTGCGAAACCTAAAAGTTGAGTAACCACAACCGGCTAATTAGGAAACTTGTGCTTTACGAGTTTGAATTCGGCCACAAGGCTGCTCATGTAACACCAAATATTTGTCATGCGAAAGGTAAGGTTCCTTTGACCTCATCACCCTAACCAGATAGTTCAAGAAATATCGCTCAGGTGACAGAAAATTCGACGATCAGGCAAGGTCAGGTAGGCTGCGAACAGTGGAATAGGAGGCCGTGTGCCAGGCCGTAGATGTGAATCCGACAACTGCAATTCGGAGATAAACAAGAGAGCTGGGAATATCACAGACCACAGTGGTTTGTCACCTGCAGAACCTAAACAAGGTCTGCAGGAGCTGCCTCATAGTCCCTCACGAATTTACATCAACTGTAGGAAACCGCCGAGTGGAAGTGTGCACGAAATTCCTAGAAAATCCGCGCGATGTGCGTTTCACCAAGAGAAATTTTACGTGAGAGGAAAAGTCAGTCAGTTCCAGTAATTCTAAAACACAACGGCGATAGCTGAGCACCGCTAGCTTTATGAACCTGCTGCCAAACGTACGTGCTTCGAGCACAAGGTGATACTCTACTACTGGTGGAAATTGGAGAGGGTAATCCATTACGAATTTGTTCCAGACAGTCAGACCATCAACACCAACCTCTACTCTGAACAGCTGGTGTGGATGTATGCCATTTTGGAGGAGAAGTACCCTGTACGTGTGAAGAGAAAGCGCGCTTTCCTGCAGCAGATAAACGCTTGGCCTCAGACCGAGAGAACGACCCGTGCTAACTTCAGGAACAAGAGGGCTTCGAACTGGTGCCGCACCCAACATATAGTCTAGACCTTGCCACGGCGGATTATTACCTGTTCCTGTTTATGACCCATTTCCTTCGCGATCGTCATTTCAACGACCAGGAGGAAGCGGCAGCTGGGATGGAGACGTCTTCCGCTTGGAGGACATGAACTGGTACGAGGGGATACTGAAAAGTTATCGGCCTAACCCACTTCCTGTAATTGTAGCATTATTTTGTCACTGCAGCTCGAAAGACAGTTCTTTTGTATTGTAAATTCCAATTTTCCCACTATTATCTCTTTTCAATGCAGATATTTGACGTCGTGAACTGAATCATGTCAATGCAAAGTGTTGAAATTTCGAATGGGTAATTCAGGGCTGTCATGAAATCTCTGTTCCTGCAGAAAAAACTGCAAAGGAAATCTATGAGTGTATGACGCAAACATTAGGTGAGAAGTGCCCTTCATATTCCACTGTGAAGAATTAGAGTGCCAACTTTCAGCATAGAGGCTTTGAGGCCGAACATGCGGCAAAATATATGAGGCCTGCAACAGTGACAACACCAGAAATTGTTTATCGTCTTCATGTCTTGATTTCCTCAGATCTGCGAATCCCGGCTGAAACAATATCTGAGACACTGGAGATATCCAGGAAACGCGTTGGGTTCATTCTTGATGAGCACTTGAGTACGCAGAATATGACAGGGAAGTGGCTGCTTAAATGTTTAAATGGCGATGAGAAACGAAAACGCAATGACACATCCAAATCGGTTTTGTAGCATTTTGAGCGATCTGGTGATAATTTTTTGCAGCGACTTTTGACTGTTGATGAAACGTCGTTACATCACTACGATCCAGAGACGAAACAACAGTCTCTGTAGTGGCGGAACTCGGATTCTCCACAGCCAAATAAATTCAAGACTCAAAGGTCTGCAGGAAATGCCATGGCAAAGGTTTTTTGGGGGTTCAGAATGCGTTTTACAATTGACTATCTCCCGAAGGGCCAAACAGTAAGTATTGAATACTATTCCAGATTGCTGTGTTAATTAAAGGAGGCGTTGATGAAAAAAAGGAGAGAAAGGTGTTCTCTTTTTGAAGCACAAGGCGCTGGCTCACAAGTCTGGCAGAACAATGGATGTTTTGAGGGATTAAGGTTTAAGTGCATAGACCATCCACTCTACTCACCAGACCTTGCAACATCGGACTATTTTCTGTCGCCCAAACCTAAAAAAAAAGTTTGAAAGGAAAATATTTTTCGAATGATTCGTAGGTAATATCAGCAGCAGAACACTATTTGAGTAACCAGATTTCAGAATTTTTTTGGAAGGATTAAAACAAATTCCAGAAACGCTGTGCTAAGTGTGTTTTGATTTCAACTATTCTAAAATGATTTAAATAGACAGGGAAAGACCCAGAAGAAGACTACATGGGAGATGGGTGAATTCGAAAGTATGCGGGAATAACATGGAGGAGAATGGCACAAAACAGACCGTTGTGGAAGAAACATGGGGAGACTTTCATCCAATACTGGATTGATAATGGTTGATGATGATGATGATGTGGAATTAACTGTAAGTTTTATGCTATATCCCATTTCCTTCTTGGTGAGGACAAGAACTTATCTGTATCACTTGGTACCGCCGCGGAATTGAGGAACTCGCAGACATATGGCCGAAGACGGTTCAGCACGAAGACATTGCCTATACTTTGAATGCTAATCAACTTTCGTCGTAAAGGTACGTATGAAGAAATAAAGTGATCCATATATTGCAAAACATTCGACCCACCCTCCATACTGGCTGACTGATTAAAGTGCAAAGCAAAATTCCGAAATGGGTTGAGTAACCATGCCCTTTTTGTGCATTTCCTTCAGTGAATAATGATATATATGGGATGTAAGGTCCGGTGATGCGCAACATCACAGCCGTTTCTTGACAAATGTCAACCCCCGCCTTCTCGTGGTGCAACCTGTTCCCACTAAAGGGGCTCTGACAACCGCCAGTAGCGGTATAACTATGCTATTGGGATTAGAGGAAATGCCATCCCATACTCACCAACCCGCTTGGCCAGCGTGGTGAGTTATGGCCAAACCCCTCCAAAATGACTCCACAACCTAAATTTTGCCCCTCTGTCTCCGGCAGCTTGAATGTACCTGGCCAAGGCAGCGGTCAGTGCGACATGAAGGCAGAGGGTGCTAAGAATCACCGTAGGTCCGGACTAGGCTGTTATTTGATGCTGACCTTGGTTTTACAATGGACGCTCCCTATCTTCTGATTCAAAACTTCTTGAATTGAAAGAGAAACTACATAGTGTCTAGTGGGACATCGTCATGCTAAGTGAGTTAAGGAGAAAAGAAGAAAATCTCATTGAACTGAAAAGTGGCCATCTCTTCTACTATCGTGGGGCAGATACTGGCAAAACTAGTGGTGTTGCATTTATGATGAACAACAAACTGAAGGATAAAGTTGTAGAAGTTGAACGTTCCTCTGACAAAGCTGCATGACTCCTTATTCAACTCTCGAGAAGATACCAGGCTCAGATTATTCAAACATATGCAGCCACCATAAGTCATCCTGAAGAATAAATTGAAGAATTTTATGAGGAAATTCGATATCTAAATAATAAAGGCAAGCAGCACTTCAAGATATTTATGGGAGATTCGAATGCAAAAATAGGTCAACGGCAACATAATGAAACTTTAGTAGGTAAATTCGGTCACAGCAATAGAAACCTCCGTAGAAATACTTTCGTACAGTTTGCAGAGGCAGAAGGGTTTTTAATCATGAACTCCTTTTTCAAGAAAAAACCGCAAAGGAAATGGACATGGAGGCATCCCAATGGATGGACAAGTGGAATTGATTTTATTATGTGTAACAAGAAATTTGTCATGGAAGACTGCTGTGTTCTGAACAAGTTCAACACAGGTAGTGACCATAGAATGGTAAAATGTAAGATGCGTCTCAGTGCTAAACTCAAGCGTGGCAAGCTCAAAACAAACAAAGTGTATTGACGTGATAACCTTAAAAAGCTTAATAATACACTGCCAGAAAATTCCTAGGGACGGATGACAATAGCAACGATAGCAACCATAAAATGGAAGGCAGGAAACATCTGAAATTAGAATAAGTGCGGGATACAGTAAGACATGTTGTGCGTATGCAAATTTTGGATTGCCGAACTTGTTCTTGCGTCATAGCGCTGATAAGAGATATAAAGGATTTGACGCGTATTGACCGTTGTTGTTCAAATGCAAAGTTGAAACGGAAAGAATCAATTGACAAACTTGCAATTTTCAGTATGTCTGCCCGTCATCACTTAGATGATTTTACGCGTGGCCGTATTATTAGCAAGATTAAAGAAGGGCGAAAAAACACAGATGTTGCCAGAGAGTTCAACGTCAGCCACAGTGTTGTTTCAAGGCTTTGGAAATCATTTCAAACAAATGGAGAGTGTAGCAAACGTCACGGGGGAGGTCGTGTTTGCAGTACGACACCTGCAGAAGATCGGTACACAGTGCTATCAACAAGAAGACACCGGCGCAGCACAGCTAGTGAGGTAGCAAATCAGTTTATGGCTGCTACTGGCAAGCGGATCTCCCTAAAAACTGTCGCCAGACGTTTGCATGAAGGAGGACTATACGCCCGCTGTCCTGTTGTGCGCATCCCATTGTCCAGACGTCAGCGTACCGCCCGTTTGCAATGGTGTCATCAACATCGCAATTGGACTGATAACGACTGGTCGCTGTCCTCTTCTCAGATGAGAGTAGATACAGTCTATCGTCTGATTGTCGACGATAACTGATCTGGCGTGCTAGTGGTACTGCATATTGTGCAGCAAACATGCAGGAAAGGGACCGATATCCGACATGTAGTGTCATGGTATGGACTTGGAATCATGATCAATGGCCGTACGTTCCTCCATGTGCTTCCAACTGGGACTATGACTGGCCAACGATATATTAATGATGTTCTGCTACCTCATGTTCGCATGTTCCGTGGCGCTGTCGGTGATAGATTCATTTTCATGGACGACAACGCAACATGTCATCAAACAGTCGCTGTCCAGGAGTGTATTGAGAGCAAGGATATTCAACGCCTCGTATGGCCAGCACGTTCTCCAGATCTGAATCCCATTGTAAAGGTGTGGGAAGATTTAGGAAGGAGTCTTGCTGGTCGCCAATGCCCTCCAATAAACAAGGACACTCTCATCCGTGCACTGACAGAGGAATGGGATAAATTACCCCAACAGCTGCTTGATAATGTTGTGCAAAGCATGACACGACGTGTGGAATCTTGCATCGCCCTCCATGGTGGCCATATCCCGTATTGACATCTTACGATGGAACGCCTGCGAACGGTTATTGCATTTTTTTCAGGTTTACGTATTCTGCAGAAAATGGCCTGTTTGTCCCTTGAACACGTTCCAAAGCCTTCTGGATTTCAGAGCACAACAAATTGTATTTCTTGTAATGTCCTGGCATTCTGACATTATTTTATTTCACTTGGCATCCAACCACACTTACTTTTTTATGCCCTATATAGCCGTTTATGATCCGTCCTTAGCAATTGTCCAGCAGTGTACCTTCAAATTTGAACTGAGGAACAGATTCTCTGCTTTAGAAGGTCTAACATCAGAAGAAGTGGACATCTCTGAAGTTAACAGAAAAGTAACCAAAGCTCTTATGGAAACCGCAAAAACATTAGCTGGGTCTAAGAACGAGTTGCGTGTGAACAAATTATCAGGAAAAAACAAAATGTTGATGCAAAAAAGAAGAGAGATGAGGACAACAAAAGAAGATGTGACTTCCAAAGTTGAATATATAGAGCTATGCAAGACAGTACGAAAAAGTATCACTGAAGACGTGAGGAAAGTCAACTGTGAACTAGGAAGGAAAGCAACTGTAACCAACCAAAGCCTAAAGATAGCAAAGGGACATCTCAGTAAGAGAAGAAAACAGATTATGGCACTGAGGAAAGAAGATGGTTCTGTAACAAGAAATAGAGGCGAAACTTTGACAAGAGTGAAAGATTTCTACTCCAAATTATATGAAAGGGATGATACATGTATTCCAGGCATCATGAATAGTACCAGTACCAGAGTTCTTCCAGTCCTTCCAGCAGAAGTTGCACATGCAATCAAGAACATGAAGCAGGAAAAAGCTCCAGGAGAAGATGGAATTACCGTATACATCATACAAGAAGCAAGTGGAGAAATTGAAACCGTACTCGTCCACGTTTTCACTCGATGCCTTAATGAAGTGAAGATTCCGGAGGATTGGAACAGTGCTACAATGATCCTGCTACATTAAAAGGAGACATTGAGGATCTCAGGAACTACAAACCTGTCAGCCTCCTATCAGTGGTTTATAAAATATTCACTAACGTTCATTCACACTGCTTGAAGGTAACACTGGATATGGCTCAACCGAGAAAACAATCTGGATTCAGATGTGGCTACAGCACTATAGATCATATCCACGTACTGAGAGAACTAATTGAAAGAGCGGGGGAATATGAACTCTCATTGTACATGGCTTTTGTCGATTATGAAAATGAAATTTATAATCGATAAATGTCATGCACAATATCGATTATGGAAGTAATTCACATGGCTTTAGTCGATTATGAAAGGAATTCAGTGAAACCGTTAGCAGTTACAATGGCTTTGAAATCCTGCGGTGTTGAAGATGCATACATTAATATTATTAACAACATTTATGAAAATGCAAGTACAAATATTCTGCTGTCCAATAATACAGAAGACATAAGAATTGGAAAGGGAGTGAGAAAAAGTGACACCATATCGCCCAAGCTCTTTAATGCCACACTGGAAAATTTCTTTCAATCACTGAACTGGGAAAACAAAAGGATAAAGATTAATGCAAATTATCGAACTCCCCTTCGTTTTGCTGATCACGTAGTGATTTTTGCAACAACCCCATCAGAGCTGTAGAGTATGATCCAGAAACTTGCTGGCAAGGGTAAAGAAGTGGGATTAAAAATGAACTTTAAGAAGACAAAAGCGATGTACAATGCTTTTACAAGAAATTAAGTTTTATCAATTGATGGATAAAAGCTGGAGGTAACAGAGGCGTACCTGTATCTTGGACAGCAGATATCACGTGAGGATCACATTGATAAAAAATTAATCAGCATATAAAACGTGCCTGGAGGGCTTTTGGAGGAAAGAGCATAATTTTCAAGAGCAATATGACAGTATGTCTTAAACGAAAAGTGTTTGACCAATGTATCCTTCTGGTGCTTACGTAAGGTGGAGAGACGTGGACCTTAACTATAAGAGATATACAAAAGCTGCAGACAACTCAAAGAGCATGGAGAGGTGCATGCTTAGTGTTACCAGGAGAGATAAGAAGAGGAACTCGCGGATAAGAAAAATGACAACAGTGGAAGACATCATCTGATGATCAGAGTAAAATCCCTGAAATGGCAATGGGCTACAAATACCGCCAGAAGGACAGATCACCAATGGACAACCGAAATTTCAGATTGGGTTCCAAGGGACAGGGAAAGACCCAGAAGAAAACCACAAGGAAGATGTGTGGATGAAATTCGAAAGTATGCGGGAGTAACTTGGAGGAGACTGGCACAAGACAGACCGGTGTGGAAGAGGCTTCGAAAGACCTTCGGTCAGCAGAGGACTGATAATGGTTGACAATGATGATGATACTGAATTAGAAAAATGCAACTATCAGTCTTCCTTAAACATCTATGGTAAATACGCTACTAAAATGGACATTAGCCGAAACAGAAGTGCCTTCAATAAAAATCGACAAACTTCAGCTTGAAAGTTTGTATATACACTGAGTGGCCACTTTATTATGACCACCTGAAGGTTTTAAGTAAATGAGCTATGCTCTCCCGCTGTGGCCACCAGATGACGACGCTAGTATAAAAAGGGAAAGCTTAGTGATTGCGACAGTAGTAGAGTGATTTTTGGTGACGAGATGGGTAAAAAATGCGATTTGACGGACTTTCAACGTGGGATGATTGTAGGAGCTCGGAGCCACGGAACGAGTATCACCGAAACCGCCGCATTCGCGAAATGTTCCATAACAGCTGTTGTTTAAGTGCTTAAAAACTGAACTGTCAGCCAAATAACTGGGTTTCTACGTGCAACGTGTGGTCATCATCTACTAGTGACTGCTCGGGCGGAACGGAAGTGTCCAGACTGGTAACAGACAACAGAAGGGCAACAGTGCAGCAAATTACAGACTATCTTAATCAAAGATCCCCTCAAATGATCTATGCACGCACTGTTCACCGTTCACTGCATCGGATGGGATATGTCAGCCGAAGGCCTGTTCAAACATCTTTGATGTCTGCAGATAACAAGAGAATACGTCTCCAGTTCGCACAGAAGCACAAGGATTGGACAGTCGATACTTCGAAACAAATTATGTGCTCCGATGAATTACATTTTCAGTTGCACGATGCCGATTGCCGAGTGAGAATTTGGCGGGAAACAGTACGAAAGTATGGACCCCAAAGGCATTGCTACAACCCTTCAAGCTGGTGGAGGCAACGTTATGGTTTGGGGAATGTTTCCCTGGCAGGCTTTGGCCCTTTAATTCGTGTTGATCAACATCTGAGTGGCACATCATATCTAAACATAGTTTCGGACCAAGTGCATCCTGTCATGTGGATGGTTTATCCCAATAGCGATGGCTACTTTCAACAAGATAATACGTCCTGCCATAGTGCTCGTATTGTACAGGATTGGTTTCAGGAACATGCCGGTTTGTTTAGTTTGCTTATGTGGCACCCACAATCTCCAGATCTCAACCCCATTGAGAATTTGTGGGATGAAGTTGAATGAGCCATCAGACAGCTGAATCCAAAACCCTGCAATCTCACACTCCAGGAAAGTGCTATTCATCAAGCATGGTCTCAGATTCCACAAACCACCTATCAACATCTCGTGGAGTCCATGCCGCGAAGAATCGAAGCAGTATTAAAGGCAAAAGTTGGCGAAACAAAGTACTGAGGGGGTGGTCATAATAAAATGGCCACTCAGTGTATATAAATAAATATTTCTATGTTATATTCAGTCCAACTTACAAGCTGGTGGTTTCCAAGAATGTCTTAAATTACAGACTTATGCAGCACGGTTGAGCAATTGTTTCACACCAATTTTGAATGAAGACAAGCTGGGTTAAGGAAATTCTACAGCATCATAGATGATATCTATGTACTGAAAAGTAATTGAAAGGGCAAATGAACAGATAGACCATTTTCACGGTATTATTATTGATGAAATGGTTTTTATTCCGCAAACGAATAGCAGCATTGATTTCATGTAAACCCTGCACTTTTTAAGGTCAAACGTTATTATCATGAACAACATCTGTAGACAGCAATTACAAAGTTTCGGGTATTTCAGGATACAAGAAGATTTCAGGAGCTACATTTGTGATAGGATTTGTTATTGTCTTTCGATATAACGTCATATGGGGAGAAGCCAAAGTCACTACAGGCCGCCTCGGTGGCGCAGGCCTCTGATCATTCGTCCGTAAGGGGTCCGGGTTCGAATCCCGGTCAGGCATTGGATGTTGTGTTTGTCTTACGGCACTGGCTCTCTCCCTTCCCTGGAACCAGTGACCCTAAATTACGGACGTGCGACTGCTTATAGCCCATTGAGTTGCTCACAGTGGTCGTTAAACCTCCAATCAATAAAAAAAAAGTCACTACAGCTAATGCGCTTTATAGATATCTCATATATACGAAATGTAATGTGCTAGTAAAATCCTAATTACTTTTAATTATTTTTAATTTTGAAAGGGTAATCAATAAATCGATGTTCCAGTTTTAATGAATAAATGATTCATTTTGGTAGTAACAAAAGTAAGCAACAGCTGTTGAATGAGAAAATCTATGTTTGTTGCCGATAAAGAAATGTTTTGCTGAAGTTATTTGATATGAATAGTATTTCCAGCAATTCTTTCCAACTAAAAGCGTTAAAAAGGCGAATGCGGATGTGTGAAAACAAAAGAAAACATAAATATATTTTACATAATATTGTTTTAATATTTTGCATAAAATCTGTGAAAATGAGCTGAAGATTTATTTAATACAAGATAATCAATAATCACGGTTAAGTAAAAGGAACTTTTTTTGATAAACAATTTATTTAGTATTTTACTTTGCAAGATTGCCCTGAGTGACAGTTTATTTTGTTTTGCGTACGTTCTTGGTTCTAAAATTTATTTTATCTATTGGAAATAAAAGCCTTTGAATGAAAAAAATAAAAAAATATGGTACATGTTTTTGCAATAGTAGGCACAAATCGCTTGTTAAAAATGGATAATTATCGAAGTGGTACAATTTTTTCGTAAATAAAACATGAACCTAACCTTCACCAGTAAAATTCGTAGAGTAAATGTGTACACTTTTAAATTTAAAATTATATTTTCTTCTTGATTTCAGTGCCCAGATTTTATTAACTCAGAAACTTCAATAAACCTACATAAGGGAAACAATTTCCTACCCCATGGTGTATTAAAAGCAGTGGTCCGTGTGTAAGAAGGAACACATGATCATCTCTCCTACCCACCATTTTCCAGAACATTTTTATTAGATTAACTTAAAAAATTATGATCGAAAAACTTCTGTAAGTGTGAAGATTATATTTCCAGCACATGGAATACTTCCACAGCTCACATATATATATCTGGCCAACCAAAATGCAACATCAAGAAGGAAGCATCCCATTGGCCTGAAATTCGCAGCATGCATCGCCTGCGAGATGACATGCACACAATTCGCATTGCAGGGCATATGTAAATCATGTGCGCCGGGCACGCCACTGAGAAGCACTGTAAGACGGGTGCACAGAAGGCGGGGTGTAAGTAGTGGAAGTGTGTTGTGCTACCGGACCTGTGCTTGGGGAGCTTCCTGAAGCCTCGTCGCAGAATACGGCAGTCATTCCAGCACGTTTCGGAGTTCGACAGAGGACTAATAGTGGCTTACCGCGAAAGCGGTTTATCGTACCGAGACATCGGCGCCCGTGTGGGACCATATCCAGCCACAGTGAGGCAATTATAGATTCGGTGGGTGTAGGAGGGACGGACGGACCGACGTGAGCGATTGCCGCAGCCGCGGCACACCAACAAACGAGAGGATCGGCATGTTGTGTGGCGGCATTGACAGCTTGCACGGCAACATCACGAATGTTAGCACAGGAATTAGGGTGTGTTGCGCAAAAACCTGTGTCAGCACGTACAGTTCGACGTCGTCTGCAGGAGCGGAGACTTGTCGCACGCCACCCATTGCTCCGATTACCATTGACGTTACACCACCTGCGATTGCGGCGGCAGTGGGCCGTTGAACGCCGTACCGGTACTACGGTATGGCACGACATTGTCTTGTCCGACGAATACGCTTCTGCCTGCAACACCACGATGGTCGGATCCGCGTGTGGCGGTACCGCCGCGAGAGACCGTATCACGCCTGCATAATGCATTGCCATACAGGTCCGTCACCTGTGGTTATGGTTTGGGGCGCAATTGGATAAGACACCCGATCCCCTCTGGCGCGCATCGCAGGTACACTCAACAGCCACCGCTACATCTCCGACGTTTTGGATCCTGTAGTCCTCCATTACCTACAGGACCTGCCAGCGAACACGTTTCAACAGGACAATGCGCGCATGCACGTGGCACGCATCGTGCAAAAATTCTTCACTGCCAACCAGGTGTCACTGCTGCCGTGGGCCGCCTGTTCTCCCGATATGTCGGCCATCAAACACGTCTGGTCGCTGATCGGCAACCGAGTATCCCGGCAAGTACCACCGGCGGCTACGCCTGATGAACTGTGGCAACGCGTGGAAGCAGCCTGGACCGATATACCCCAAGCCCACATCCAAAGCCTCTTTCGTCTGATGCCGCGGCGTGTAGCGGCCGTTATTGCCAGCCATAGGTGCCACACGAACTATTGATGTCTGCGTTTTCCGCAAGTCACACGAGCCTGTAAGCTCAATCGTTTCATCTTTCCATCTGTTGTTATGTGTCCAGTAAATCTGGTTTTACTATCTCGTGTCCTTCTTGGTGTTGCATTTTAGGTGGCCTGCGGTGTACGTATTTTCCTGAGTTACTCAGCCTGTGAGCACATGAAGCGTAACTGCAGAATGTAAGTGCTTCCTGTGAGTCATCTGCTTTTCCGTCTTTAGCGTATTAGAGCATATGCAGTTGGCACTCTCTAAAATCGATTGGTAAGACCGCATTAAAGCAAACTTGTATTTGGCTCATTCACGTTTCCTTACCAAAACATGTTATCACTCTCTCTTTTGTGTCTGCGTTTGGACTATTTTGGCAAATTTCATCTTGGAAAAGTGTCATTGATAGATTAGAAACTTTATATAAAATTCTAATGTGATAAGCTTGACTTCCTTATCATGAATAGTGTTTGGTTATTTGCAGAAACTGATCGCATTTGTTGGAATAGAAATTGGAAATTAAAGGCCAGATTTTAAGTAACAGTGCGCTAGATTTTTAAGTAACCTACGCCAGATTTTATGTAACAGAAAAACCTGAAGACAAAATAACTGAGCAAATTAGAAAGTTCGGCTTCGAAAAATATAATATGAATAAAAGAATATTGTATTTTTGGTCCAAAAATAATATTAAAATGTTCAAGATGAAAAATGTATTCTGGAATACATAATCTGTATTTTCAATTATTTTGTATTTCCATCAAAGGTATGTGAAGCTTTCCTCTGAAAATGTGAGAGATGCGATATTATAGCCTGTTAAAAAATGCATTTTGCGCTTCTGTCGAACATATTCAAGTAAAATATATTATAAAATTAATTACTTTCAAGGGTTTTTTCATTTATAATCAATGGAATATCTTTCTCTCAGTAAGCTCAATAAATTTCCATTAGTGTAATTATGAGTTACAATACATTTTCGGCGCTTTGTAGAATACATTGTACAACGCGATAGTACTATGTTTTACAGGAAAACAAAAGCATCTAATGAAGTTTTCACTATTCCCTTTGTAAAAAGTATTACTTATATACGAATGAGCCCAAGCAAAAGCAAAAACTTTTTGGTCGTTCTCAGTCGTTACTTTTCTCTTAACTGTTAAAAGTGCAATTCTCTTGCGCTCACTTTTAGCAGTATAAATCTACAACTCTATTTTCCTATTCTTCTTTCAACCTTTCCAAACAGCGGAACCTACCCCAAATCTATCTACTTCTTCTTCGCTCCATACAACTTAATGTGAATTGGACCTAAACCTTAAAATAAAAAAAAAAAAAAATAAAAAAAAAAAAAAAAAAAAGTTATATTTGTTAACGTTATTGAATTAATCAGTATGGTCGTCTGTGTACTTAATTGAGCTTATGTTTAATTTTTGGACCTCAAAGATTTAAAAGCGTTTTAAGATTTCGAAATTCCTTTAGAACCTTTAAGTTTGACTAACGTAAGATAATAGTTTCTACCAATTAAGATCAAACTTTCACAAAGTGTACTGCAAACACATTTAATTCAAGTGAAAAACTGTGTTTAGAAGTGGTGAGAAGATTGCCTTTGCGTAATGATTTTTTCAGAGTTGTATGATATTTGTTCTCCTGTCTGGGGAAGTGATCTTTACCCCTTCTTCCTACTGTAGGGTTCTGACCCTCTTTGGAACTATTGGTTTTATTTACTTTCAGACATCCATATTCTTGGATACATTAATTACTCTTAATATCTCTTAAAGAATTCGAATCTTGAATCAACCAAGATATAAACAAAAGCGACGTTTAAGGTACTTTAGGTATGTACGCCTGCATAACGATTTAATTGAAGCGTGAGTTGTCATTTAGAAGAGTCTGACCCTTTGAACAGAGAGCTTATTGCTTACGCACGTCAGGTAGTGTGATGAGGCAGTCCATTATCACAACATAAAAAATAATTGAATGAGTAGTAATATTAAAACAATTCTTAAGGTTAAACAAATCCCACCCAAATCTTGGAAATGTTACATAAAAGAGATATTGACCTCACATATAGGGAAAACAAACGATTATTAATGGTCAACGTGGGATTCAATGCAAAACAAAAACCAAAAGGACATGGGGAGACGAAAAGTGTGCCCCGGACATTTAAGTGTTAAGAGGAAAGAAGACACTATTATCTCAGGAAAATGAAAAACATATGAGTACTATCTTTCTTAGTAAATTTTTGTAACACCAACTTAGTATCTGTATGACTCTTCTATTAATTAATGTGAGTCAGTTGGTTCAGTTTGCATTCGAGTAGGGGAACCAGTAGACGTGATAAAAAAAGCACAATGCACCGATGAGAAGCACGAAAATAAGTTCCCAGTCCAAGAATCATGTAGTTCGACATCATGCAAGCGAACAATAAATTCGTGCATTAGCATCCTCAGTGAGGAAATTATGGCATCATGCAAAGTAAAAGATTGTCGCACTCTTGCTAATGATATCCAGTTAGAATACACTGAAGAGCAATTGAATTACAGATACCTGTCAAGTAACGTGTAGCACCACCTTTGGCCCTGATGACGGCGGCGATTCGTCTCGGCATGAACTCGACAAGACATCGGAAGTGTTGGGAAGCCATACGGATCAACGACCCCTGAAAAAGCTCCCACAGTTCACGAAGATTTGATGGAGGGGGATCAGAGCCTCGAACACCTCTCTCGATGGCATCCCAAATGTGTTCGATGGGATTGAGGTCAGGTGACCTAGCTCGCGAATGAAGCGAGGTCACGTCGGTGGAGTGTTCATTCAACCATTCGGATACAATTCGGGAGCGATGGCACGGTGCATTGTCTTGTTGCAGGATGAGGTCTCCAGTGGGATGTTTAAGACGCACAAACAGGAGCAAATGATCGTCCAGGATATCCCGGTAACGTTGACCTGTGAGGGACTATGTCACACATACCAGGGGTCCCATTTCAGTCCACGTAAACAGTCCCCAGACGAGAATGCTACCCCCACCAGCTTGAAGAGTACCCTGCTGGAAAGAAGGATCCATCGCTTCATGTGGTTTGCGCCGTACTCGTATCCCGCCATCTGCATGTACCAACGTGAATCTCGACTCATGACTTCATTTTCCCACATGTCTAGGGTCCAGTGGCGATGTTCCTACGCCCATGCTAATCTTTGCACCCTGCGATGTGCGGTCAGCAGCGGTACCTTCGTGGGACGATGTCTTCTGTACCCCATAGCGAGGAGATGGTTCTGAATGGTGTGGCTTCTTACAAGGTTTTGTGCACCAGCGTTAAATTGCCGAGTGATTTCTTGAACTGTTGTACGTCATCCGCTGTTACAATGCGAGCTAGCCAACGATGACCCCGCTCACCCACACGCTATTGTCCACGGCAGTTGGCCTTTGTAGGGATGGTTTTACGGATTAGATGTACTCCCGTTGCACCCGTGACAGAGTGGCTAGTGAAAATCCCAGTGCCTGCACAACTTCCGAGATGGAGTGACCCATTCGTCGGGCTCCGACAATTTGCCCACGATCAAATGCGCTTCGATATTCTTCTTACCCATAATGCGTCCGACTCTTTCTGAGTCCCGTCGCATCACTCCTTATATTGTCGGATTTCTGCATACGTCATGTCGTTTCCGTTTACAGGGCTGCCCACAGCGCCACATTTGCATAACGCCAACTGTCTCTAATTAAATTGCTGTTCAGTCTGTTCCTGCATTGCTTTTAACCAGGAAAACACAGCTCTGCACCTCATCCGAAGCAGATCGATCCCCATATAACTGGCAGGTCACGTAGTGTATGCTGATGTATGAATAATTTATTCGACGTGCTCTTCTGTTTTTTTTATACCGGCCAACCCAAAGACGGCCTTACACGTCCAGATGTGACATTTACGTGACGACCGCAAGAGTACCTAATGAACTTACACTCAGTATACATGGATTAGTGGTTCAACTTGATCGAGCTGAACTAACATCGAAGAGACGTTAAATGATTTATGTATTTGCTGAGATGTTCAATAATATTAAATATAATCTGATGCAGAAGAGTTGTTTAGTTTGAGAACTTTCTTCCAAATATTTTCATTACATAAAACTTGAAACATGCAAATTTGTCCAAAGCATATTTCAGCATATGTAAAACTCCTGAACCCAAATTTTGGAGAGAGCAAGATATTAAATAGCATGTAATAAGCTTTTATTCAATTTGTGAAACCATGATTTACATTTGTAGGCAAAGTTTTCGTCTATAGGAAATAAAGGAGAAAAAAAAGCCAAATGTCGGGAATAATCAGGGGAAAGCTTGAATTTTGGCCAGTTGCTAGAACACTATAAGAGATGTTAAATTAAAAGATGGCGCAACCTGTACTTTGATGACGTCAGTAGACAAATAAATGTTGGATTGCAAAATTATGGTTATGTTTTAGAAAATATTAAGTATTCCAAATTATAAAATGAAGCGATTTTAATCGATGTTTAAATTTTCATACTTGGGAACGCATTAATTGTGAAGAGAATGTGTACTGAAGTTTTTCCATTGGTAGTATAGGAAGCAAAATTACTTGACGTTGACCTTAAAGGAGCAATTCTTGTATCTATGAAAATTTTATTTTGAAAACGGCTCTAAGGATTTTGATGAAAGTCGTTAACCTACCGTTTTCTGGTACTAGAAATCGATTTAGCTTGATCTTGACTTTAGGAAAATTCGTTTAGCGGGTTAAATAACCACCCCGCATTACCACGTTTTAAGTGTGGTGTCATGGCGTCGTCCCATTAGATGTTGGCTCGCGGTCACGCCATCTGTCTCATTGTGTCACGCGTTGTGTGTGGATCTTATTAAAGTTTCATAACGTCACACTCTTGCGAGCAGATGGTCGCGATTCCCATCTGCCTCATTACGTCATGCGTTGTGTGCGTATGCCCGTCCACACGATAACTCGCGTAACAATCCTTCGATTTCGATGAAATTTTAGTATGTGGTAGGGGACCACCTGGGAAGAAACCCTATAGAAAGTGAAAGAAATGGAGTTAAAGGTCGGGAAATAGGAGCGGGATCCATTCCACTGGTCTTATGCGTCATAACTAACGTGAAAAATGTTCCATTTCGATTGAATTTTAGTATGTGGTAGGAGACCACCTGGGGACACACCCTATTGAAAATGGGCGAAATGGAGTCAAAGGTCATGACATAAGAGCGGAATAACTTTCATCGCCATTATGCATCGTAACTTACGTAAAAATGCTTCGATTTGGATGAAATGTTAGTATGTTGTAGGGGCCTGCCTGGGGACGAATCGTATTGAAAATGCGAGAAGTGGTTAGGACACAGGAGCGGAATTTATTCCATAGCCCTTATGCATCATAACTTGCGTAAAAATGCTTCTATTGCGACAAAACTTTATCATGTTACTTCGAAGGTATACTGAACCGGTTCTGTTGAATATCATCGAAGTGGGATCAAAGGTCAGGTCACAGGAGCGAGAGTTTTCCCACAGCCATTATCCTCATAACTTGAGTAATAACTTGAGTAATGATTCCTGGTATGTTGGAAAGCGTATTATAATCAATGCATTGCATAGTTTTGCTAACTTGTTTAATATAATTAAGGTTATGTTTTAAAAATGATAAGTATTCCGAGTTATAATATGAAGTTATTGTAATCGATACTCAAATTTCCATCATGGGGAACACACTAATTGTGAAGGAAATGTGTACAAACGTTTTTACATTGGAAGTATAGGAAGCAAAATTACTTGACTTCCACCTTAATAGTATGGGATAAGGGCGATTGGATGAATCCCGATCCTATGCCCTGACCTTTGACCCCATTTGTCCCATTTTCAACAGGGTTCGTCCACAGGTGGTCCCCTACCACATACTAAAATTTCATCGAAATCGATCCATTTTGACGCACGTTATGGCGCATAAGGGCAATCAAATGCATCCCGCTCCTATGTCCTGACCTTTGACCCAATTTCATCCATTTTCAATAGGGTTGATTCCCAGGTGGTCCCCTACAATATAATAAATTTTCATCGACATCGAAACATATTTACGCAAGTTATGACGCATAAGGACAAGGGAATGGATCCCGGTTCTATTCCTTGACCTTTGACCCCAATTCATCCATTTTCAATAGGGTTCGTCCCCTGGTGGTCCCCTACGACATACTGAAATTTAATCGAAATCGAGCTGTTATTACGCGAGTGATCGCGCCGACAGACGGACGGACAAAGCTGGAGCATTTACGCTTCTTCAACATGCGGTTGGAAAGCGTAAATAAAAAGCGTTTGTCTGCATGAAATTCATCTTGCATACGGCTTTATTTATTTTATTTTTTTTATGTAATTTTTTAAATCGTGTACAGACGGCAACCTGCGGTTTCAATATCCTTCAGGTAACGAATAAACTGACTTCACATTGTGGAATTGAAAATATATTATGATATACATGCTGCACGGCAAATATAGCCGTCTCTTCATTCTCAAGCTATTTCGAAACTAATAATGAAAATCTCGTTATACTAATTTACAGCTGAGTTTTGACAGTGTCAGATTAAAACCGAGTAATGTATATTATATGCCAGCACCTTCGCAAAGAATAATTACATAAAGCTCACTTCAGGGTTGTCAGTTCTTTCCCTCTGTTTCTCAAAAAAAATGTCTCCAAATGAAATCTACATTAAAATTTTTGTTACTCACCCGTAATTTATTTAAAACTTTAGCAGTTACCAAAATGTAACTCGGAGTTCGTTTTGGATAAACATAGTATTTGTGATTTACGGATGACACCAATGCTTCAAAATTGCATGATTTAACCTTTTAGCGACCACGATACTATAATGTTTTGTCACTCAGAATACCACAGCGCCAGAAAGTACCTGCTGCTCGTTTTCGAATTTCTTTCCCCCTCCTTTTGTGAAGTTAACAAAAGAGGAATTAGTGCTGGGACACAACTCAAAACTTCTGATCTCTAATCTTGGTACGCGTTGATCTTTAGACGTTTTCCTGCTTCAAACTGTGCATTCTTTTACTGAGACCCTAAGACAGATGGAAATGGTAACGGCTGGAAAATCCGCTTCACATCCGCCTTTTCTCTAGTTCTTTCTTGTAAAGAATATAATCTCTATCTGTTTATTTCGTTTGAGCAAATGTGAGAGACTTTTACGCCAAATTTTCTCTCATAAACTCTACTTTTAGGACAAAAGAAAATACTGCAGTTCATTTGAAATTAAATATTAGTATTTTATGGTGACTTTGAGGCTGAATTCACTATTTTTCTGCTAAATGAACTTTTTTTTCCTCGTAGTACAAAAACATTTCATGACGCCCGAATTTTTTTTTTGCTGTAATATTTAAAGAATATATGTGCGCATATGTTGTGTGTAGTCGGTAAGAATCAGGCACTCCAGGAAATTTAACCTAGCCCCAACACTGTGCCAACTGCTTCTGTTAATGAAAGACGATGGCTCTGTGTTTGGCCTACCTTAGATTGCAAGGCTGTGTGCTACCAGGGCCGTATTTCCGTCTACGAACTTAGGGGTCCAGAAAAATGTTAATTGTAACTTTATTTGTTCCACGAAATCTTAGGTGTCCAGAAAAATGTAATTTTGAAATTTATTTGCTCCACGAACCCTTAGGTGCCGAGAAGAATGTCATTTGGAAATTTATTTGTTCCAACAACACTTAAGTGTCCAGAAAATGTAATTTCTTAATTTATTTGTTACACAAATTCTTAGGTGTCCAGAAAAATGTTCCAAATAATTTTTCCAGTGCATGCAGTCCAAAAATTTTTTATGTAAGTTATTTTTGCTACGCACGTGTCAACATATATAAATTATTTTTAGGATGCTCGTGTTAACAGAATAACAGTTCTACTGAGCGATGCCATAAGGGTGAACGATATTGCCCCTGGACAGACAAAAGCTCTGGTTCACTTCTCTGTTTAGAGAAAACAAAGGCGACAGAGGGTGAAATCCGTCAGACGTAGTGCAAATTCAAAGATCACGCGGGATACGCAATCCTATTAGAGTTATCAGGCGACCTGGGCGCTTTTGTTTGTCTGAATGGTCTGGCGTCCCGGGCATTGTATTAGGGAAAGGGTTAAGTGAACAGTTCGAGAATTTATTTTGTTATTATAGCATAATCCAGTTATATATATGTGAAACAAGAGATTAAACGTGAATATCCAAATTAATATCTGTCAAAAACTGGAAGACGATAGAAGAAGTTTAGAATGAAACTGATATTAAAATTGCTGACAACACTTTGAGAAAGGTAAAACAAAATTTCTAACTGCATTTTATTTTAATTTTTTCCTTATTCAATAATTCTGCCATTCGGTACATTTTAAGATGCAATGAAGTGAGCCCATGAAACTATGTAACTGGTCTTTAATGTTATTTAGATAGCTGGGGGAGGTCATAGTTTGTTGTTCAGGAACTACTGGTGTCAGGATTTCCCAGCAGAGTTTTCTCAAAGCATTAAACTCTCTGCACCGCCTTGTTTTCGACCAACGGTGTATCCCGGTGCCAATACTTCACATGTAAAGGACGCACACGTACTCAGCCGTCCACATGGTGCAAAAGGAAAATAAATTCATCTGACAAGATGGCCTAAAGGATCTGAGTGCCATTTGCAGCAGGATTCGTGTCTTGTGACACATCACTCCCGTAACCAAAATTCGAATTGCCAGAGACTTGCGCAACAGAATCCCTTTTGTTGGCTCGTGCCTTTTGAAATAGTTTCCTTTCGCCTCTAACGTCCGTGTGCCCTGGATGGGTACCTCTTTTCCGGTGGTTCATGATTTATATCTCCTCGGAAGACTTTTTCAAAGTATTAACCACGGATGATCGTGAGCACTCTACAAGGGTTGTCGTCTCGAAGATGGTCTGACACATTCGCCTGGCCATTACAATTTGACTTTTGTCAAACTCATTTAAGTCGGCTGTTTTCCCATCTTAAGAACAAAAATAACACTGATTAACGGAGCCCACTGTCACGAGTCATTTATAACATTACATGACTTACGCACGTTCCATCCGTTACCTGTAATTATTGGATTTGCTTAAAAACACGCTGCTCATATTGTTTGGCTATTCTGTATTTTTTCAGTTGTACTCTTTTTAAATAGGTGATTGTTGTATCATTTGTTTTATGGAAAACGATACACTCCCAGAATTACAGTGCTACCAAATATTTTGATTTTTTATTAGAAGGCATCCGTAAGCTGCACACGTAAGATAGAAGAGACTGTCGCTTGTAAGGAATTCCTGGAGGATCTCTCACAAGGGTACAAAAATAATCTGCCATCACTGCTGCATTCCATTTCCTTCGGTAAGGTTTTCAAGGTAGTAATATACTAGTGGAACCGTTCCCAGTGTTTGTCACTGACAGAATCCCAATTATTCAGGATGAAAGTTAAAAGTGTACTTTTGATGATATGTTTCATCCTTTTCTCTCATAGAGATTCAGGAGGGTTTCTTCGAGCTCCTGTTAATTGCCAACCTTATGGTTTCGTAGAAGTTTGCGGTGACTTGCTGATAAGTATTCCAAGCAAACTTTTCATCACGTGCGAGGATATCATCAAAACACTTATAAACACTCGGAATACTGACGTATCTGTGGACTGAAAAATACCCCTTCCTTGATCTTGTCCTCACCAAGTCTTCGCCATTTATCACGATGTTAGAAAATCCTGCCGCATTTCGATCCGTGGTCTTTACAAAATGTTCCATTATTCCAAGTTTGATGCGGAAAAGAGGGAGCAAGGACTTGCTGGATTATACAAGAGGCTCGTTAGGTACAGTCTTTTCGCACAGTTCAAGTGATTGTCGTAAGTGTCCTCCTTGTAGGAGAATATCCTGGCAGGGCTGTACCGGAGATAGGGGAAACAGTAAAACTTTCTATAACCAATCTGTAGTCTCATCAAGATGACAATGACCTTCAGATTACCACAAATCTGCTACTTTTATTTGTCGTAGTTGACGGTGTGGAACAATTGATTCGTGCTGTTGTACGTTTCTTTAATGTGGACAGCACACCCTAATAGAAGAGAGGGTAAAACGTTACTACTATTGTAGCGGTACAGCTTTTAAGTTCAATTTAGACGAATTAATGAACTGCCTCCGTTCGTCGTCTTTGTAGTCAATTTGCAGTGCTGCCATGGGATCTACTTTATCACCGCAAGTAATGAGGTTACGTGTTACTTTTCATAAATGGAAGCAGCAGATCTTTATGACGAGCGCGAAACATAGACACATTCTCATGTTTTTCAAAAAAATTCCATTGCTGCAGTCTGAAATCCAATGCTTTAGTTTTTGGCAATTCCAGATCTTTCACTAGATCATTCAATTCACTCTGGGTAATTTTATGTGGCAATGCAGTTGTTCAATGAGCTCGAAATGAAACATCTTGATGTAGATGCTTCCACAGGTGACATAGGTGACGGATGTTGACTGACCTTACTTCCTTCTTCAAAGTGTAAAAATCTGGCGGGGTCTGGAACAGGAAATCCCTTTCTGTGAGGTACTGGACACTTTGCTGGAGAAATATTCCGATAGGTCGAAGGCCTTTATTTTTTCTTACAAATACCATGTACAATTCATCAAACAATGGTCTTCGCTCTTTCCACGTTTTTATAAGTGAGTCACGGAAAAGTTGTCATTGTACGCCACGGGGAATCGAATCCAGGATCTTCCAGTTACGCTCAGGATTTGCGTCCCCTACACTACAGCGGCCTAGAATTCCTCAGACTCACACACGCTAGCTGCCAAGCCAATTGGGCAGGTTGCTCCTTGGAGCCCTGCACAATGCTATGGATTCACCAAAGATAGTAAGCAGCAACTGATGAAATAGTTAGAAAGCGAATGAATATACGTATAATATGCGCAACTGGAAGACCCTGGATTCGATTCCCGGTGGCGGACAATGAGAATGTTTTCGTTACTCACGTATAAAAACGTGGAAAGAGCAAAGACCTTTGTTTGATGTTCCTGGTCCACGTCGTATGTCTGTATTAATTATTCATTCACTTTCTAATTATTTCTTCAGTTGCTGCTTACTATCTTTGATGAATCCCTAGCATTGTGCGGGGCTCCAAGAAGCAACATACTGAATTGGCTGGGCAGTTAGTGTGTGTACGTCTGGAGTGAATTCGAGTCCGCTGTGGTGTAGTGAAAGCATATCCGGAGGGTAACTGGAAGACCCTGGGTTCGATTCCCGGTGGCGACCAATGATAATTTTTCCGCGACTTACTTATAAAAACGTGGAAAGAGCGAAGACCTTTGTTTAATATTCCTGGTCCACGTCAAACGTCTGTATTAATACCGTGTCCAATTGTTGGAGACATGCAAAAGTGACAATCATTAAGATTGTCTGTGTGTCTCATCCACACAATTGGAACTGCAAGATGCTTCAAGCGTCCATTTCGGTTCAACCAGCAGCGCAGATTCGTTGCACAGGTTTGACAACATGTGCGGGCCCAATACCGTTCCTTTCCACCTATCTCACAACCAAAATAAAGGCTAAAAGCTTTCTTTACCTTCGTTGTCATGAGGTACCTTTGTGATATCAAAGTAACTGTGTCCATTAATAGGAAAAACAATTATCCGCACTGTTCACCCATTCACGAGGCATCTTGAATGACACGTCTACATTGACAGAATCCGCAACGAAATGATGACAAAAACGAAATGTGGTTGCGATGAATAATAAAGATTGCTTCATTCATTTGGCGTTAAAGGTTATCTGTCTCGTAACGCAAAACGCCCTCGATTTATCAGAATTCAAGGGCATACCATCCATTCCCACTGAACCCCAGCCAGTATCCCTAAAGCTGGAGCTAAATCGCAATTTTGAAATTCAGTTTCGTGATCTTAGAAATTAAGTCATTCTCTGGTAGAACTTTTTAAATACGCAACTAGATTTCTTTAAAGATATCTCATATAGTGTTTAGCATATAATGAATTATTTAAGTCTGACCTCTATCGTCAGGCTTGAATATTTGAATATTCATACAAAATCATTTATCAGGGATGATTTCTTTATTTATTTTGAAGTAGTGTAAATTGTTATTTTTGTGACATTCATATCGCATGAAGTGTCTTTCTGTGTAATTGCATAGCATTCATGTCTTAAAACTCAGTTCGTTCAATAAATATAAAATCTTAACTAAATGGAATACACGGATTTTCTGAAATTAAATCACAGTTACTTGGATAATTTCGTTTTGCTTTCAGTAAAGAATCCTGAAACAATATATTTATATAATATGTTAAAAATTATATGATGTTGACAATAATGGCAAATAAAATTCGCCAGTGATTTGACACTCCTAAATCATCAACTGATTACATAATTCTGTAAAACGTATCAGTACTTTCAGGTGTGCAGGAAAATATCACTAGAAATGTAGTATTCAAATAAGCAGTCATCTATGAAATACATATATGTAATCTATACCTCAGGTTAGATATCGTAGTAGGAAAGGAAGGAAACAGGAACTTTGACTTGAAAAAAAAAGAAAATTGTTTTCATTTTATGGAACAGCTTAATTGCAAAGACCATGGAATCATTAAAACACTATACACATTCTAATTTAAAATGCCGCCGCAAAACAAAAATTATAATGGGTTGTAGATTTTGTGTCAGATGTAAGTAGGTAGTGCACTTCTTGTTAAATATATCTCCTGCATTTTACCAAATATTTCTTAAATATTTCGAAAACTACATTTGTTGAGAGTTTCGATAACCATAGAAACCACGAAATTGTAAAAGTTATATTTTGTTTTGTTGTGATAGTTTTGGAAATCAATCCATACAAAGTAGTTAATAATTCCGCATATTTTAGAAATGAGGCTCAAGGCCATATTTATTTTCCTGGGTACCATTTTTTTGTTTTTATTCTTTTGGCATTCTGGTTATACATTAGGTTGGATAAACTTTCAAGAGTACCGAATCGGAATATTTTAGATGTACAAGGTGGATATAAATTATTTTCGCCATTAAAAAAGCTTTTATTTAAAATTAGGATAGGTAATAAAATCGGTTTGTGGCATCATGAATACAAATTGATAAAAATTGTTCTCCTACATGCCTAAACCATCTCCACATGAACACCGTTTCCAGCGTGGAGCACATCTATACGATATTCAATCTGTCGCCATGTTTTGCCTAATATCTCCTTGATAACCGCAGTGGAGGACTGCGATGCATTCTCCCATGTCAGCTGTAACTGTACGTAGCCGGTTATTACAATTCGGATTGTAGGCTCGTTGGCCTCTCTTCCAGTTACCTTTGACACCGCAAAAATGTGCTGCCAGTCTGCTACAGTGCGTGGAACGAAGAAGGTGGAGTGACGATTTACAAAATATGGTATGCACGGGTGCAACATGTTTCGGTTTATGTGAAAATTATGGCCGCGTCTGTGTCCATCGACGGCCCAGAAAGATATTGAGAGAGAGACAGGCGTCGGAAACAGCTCATTAGTATCAGGCTTGCCGTTACAGTACGGGCCATTATAACCTGCAGCCCTATCGGGTACGAAAGCAGATCAGCTCTTCTGAGAGTCGGTACCACTGTAACGAACGCTTTTACCTGACAATGTCAAACTGCATGTTGCAGCGACAACACGTGCCTTTTTCAAGGATAACAACCAACGTTTTCCGTCTTCCGTATCCGAATCAGCGTCTTCCGTATCCGAATCAACCAACGTTTTCCGTCTTCCGCAGATCAGCTCTTCTGAGAGTCGGTACCACTGTAACGAACGCTTTTACCTGACAATGTCAAACTGCATGTTGCAGCGACAACACGTGCCTTTTTCAAGGATAACAACCAACGTTTTCCGTCTTCCGTATCCGGCTAGATCGCCAGATTTATCACCCATAAAAAAATATCTAGGACATGCTCAATCGTCATGTGCAGCGGAGGAACTGTCTGCCCGCAGCCTTTGATGCGCGTTGATCGAGTGTCAATAGAGCACATATGGCTATTCCACTGACATCATTTATATAACATTTGAATCGATAGCTAAGTGCGTACAGCACATCATGCAAGCCAGAGGAGCGCACACCGATTAGTAGCTACATCGAAGCACCTGGTACTTACGACAGCGAGATGCCAGTAAGTTTCTCTATTACCTAATGACCATATCCTGTTAAAATCAAAGTCGTAGCTTGACCTTTTATGCTGTTTTGTTTTTTGTGAATATGAATGAAGAAAGAAATCATTATTTCGCAAATTATCGGTTCCTTTTTCTGATGAGTAGCAAACACATTGCTTCGGAAATTTGCTTTGTTCACAACTATTTTAATATTCTATAACACACATTACTTATGGGAATACTCAGCACATTTATGCTTCATCAGAATATCGCACCAGCATGCCATGTTCATAAGAAACTTTTATTTATTCCATGGAAAGATATCTCACTAATTGCAGTTCGTTTAATCTTCTGCTGTTTAATTCTTGCATTGCTATCTAGAAACGTACATTCAAAATTCTAAACTCTTAAATGACACTAAACAGGGTAATTCCTGATATTTTAATAACCTCCATCATAAAAGTGTGGTCTCAGGTACATAGGTAGGAACATACATATACTCATTATTAATATTGTGTGTATCACAGCTTAAAAAACTTGGTGAATTATGCTCGAGAATAGTTGTTACCAAATATTAATATTAGAAAGTATAAATCCATATTTAGATTATTATAAATAATTATGGTATTTATATTTTCTTATTTAAAAGTGAAAACTTTTATTCTTTTTATATTCCCAAAAAAAACTTACTTATTTACTTGATAAATAAGTTATAAATATTTAATACTTCAGATTTGATTCTGCTGATGGTTTGTTGGATTTCAATATTCTATTCGAAGTAGTCTCATCGTCTTGGTTAGAGGTTACGGCAAATTAAACACAAACTCACAATGTGATCAGACGTCTCGTCTTCTGCCTCATAATTTAGTCCTAGTGGAAGAATGGATGGTGGGCATGAACAGGAAACTGATTTCAACAATCCCGTTTGCATAGAAGATGTATTATCAAGAAACGTCCGTGTAGCCCTACACACAAAGAGGAGAATCAGAAAAAAAATCTCCCATTCAGCCTAGTAGAAATATTTTCGGCCGAAATAACTCAATACGACAGTGACCAGGTGGGAAAATGTAGATTTAATGAAACATAACAGTAAGCGTGAAAATCTTGTCTTTTTTCCTTTCTTAAAGAGTAGTGACTCGCTGCGTTTGTGATGTTGTAGCCTCTGGTTTCGCATAACGTGATAGACCGTAACACAGTTCCATTATCCGACCACGTCAACTCTGGTAAAATCAGGTGTGTTCCAGTAGGTCAGGAAGGGTTATAACTCCCACAAAGGGATTTCCTTTGTGGGAGTTATAACACTTCGTGACAAATGAAGCATATAGAAAGAGACATCATAAGCACGTAGTTGGACAAGATGCGGATCAATACTGAATTTGGTAATACCTGATTCTTATGTTTCTCTGAAAAAAAGAGTGATTTTTTTACAATTTAAAATTAATTAGTTCCTTTTGCCATGAAAACCAGAGTCAAACAAATTCTCCTTTACTTATTTCCTAGAGTTTTGTGACACAGAATGACACCTGCACCACCAGGCGATTTGAAAAAAAAACAAGTATAATATCCGCTAATTTGCCAATATTTTTCCTTCTCTAAAAGTCAGTCACAGAGGAAGACAGAGAGAGAGAGAGAGAAACTTATAAACAGGATTTTTATTTGTAGTTTTTTGAGGGTTTTTTTTGCTGTTGTTGGCGTTGGTTGGTAGTTTAACGTCTACCGTGAGCAACTGATTGGGCTATAAGCAGTCCCCCATCCTTAAATTAGAGCCAATGGCGCAAGAGAAGGGAGAGAGCTAGTGCCGTAAGACAAACACATCATCTATGCCTCACCGGGATTCGAACCCGAGCGCATCTCGGACAAATGCTCAGAAGCCATCGCTTAGACGATTGCGCCAGCGAGGTGGTAGGGGCGTATTAAGAGGGAGGGCCAAGGAGGTTTTGCCCCCTTCAGAAGGGTATCGGTTTTTGTTAAATATGACTTACATTAGAAAAAAAGCCTTAATTAAATAAAACTGCACCAACTTACTTTTAAAAAGTGCCTTAGTTTTTACATATATTTTTCATTAAGTTTTATTATGTTCTGATGTATTTCAAAAATTTCCATTTTCCATTCCCCGCGCCCGAAAATAATTATATATGCCCCCTGTAGTGTGTGACTCCAGCTCTTAAACAACTTTTTAGAAGTCAGATTCTAGGAGATTTGAGATAGAGTGGTCAACTGGAAAATCACACGAAAGCGAGGGGGAAATGGGCACCAAGATGCCTTTATTTACAGCCCGGAGACCAGTTCTCGGAATCTGACGGCTCAACGTGCTCATTCGACTCACGGCAGATATTTAATGGGTAAAGCGTTCGTACCTGCCTGCGATCGATCCTGAGACTTTTTCCGTGGCAGTCACGAACGTTGGCCACTGTTCCATTGGCGGCCAGTCATTCAGCTTCCACATGTGTATCTGAAACTCGCATTTTGCAAAACGTCTGTACAGCGCCAGGTGTTTTAAATCACCAATCCTGTAGAAAAGCCAAATATGTTTTCATGGCCGAACTTGAGAGAAAAAATATTAGATTGCAATCGGATAAAGCATACTGTTAAATTAAACACGAAATCAAGTGAAGCCTTAGAGAAATAGGAATACTTAAAAATGTGTGTGTTATTATGATAATATCGGTGGTCTCACGTGACACACCACGCTGAAACTTTTTATTCTCACTTGATGCTGAGGAATGAATTGAATAAACTATTTTTTTGGCGGAGAAACCTAGGCAGTAACGAGTGTTAATTATACACATACAGGAAACTGAGAAGCTTTTATTCAATACATTTTGTAGCACGAATTACACCACATATGTGGTTTGGCGTAGATTCCGCATGGTATTGGAGTGCATCTACGTCTACAGCACGAGACTATCCATTAACTGGCTCATCTTTGATGCTTCTGGATCTGATTTTCAAACATGTACCAAACATTTTCAATATGCTTCAGATTTGAACCCTCTTGTGGCCAGGAAAGATTGTGGAAGTCGTTGTAATGCTGGCTGAACCACCAATGGAACACATTTTGCGTGATAGAAAACGGCACTCTTATCCAAGAATTAGCCGCCAGCTGCTGGACAAAAAGTCAACATTGCGTCTTGAATTCGATCTGCAACGATGTTCAGATAATCCTTTCCGGGCATTCCAGCAATATCAGAGGACGCGTTTCGTAAAAATAGAATGTACCCCACATAATAACACCAGCTCTTGAACTTTGTACTGTGTGTAGAAGGTAAGATGGGTCCATTGCGTTATGTGGCTGTAGCCAAACTCTGCGCGTACCGTTGATACAAAACAAGATGTTCCGCATCTCGTCGTTCCACATGATATTTTTCACCAGTCATTCAGTGTCCTACGACCCCGTTACTTATCACACTTTAGAAGAAATTACCGGTTCTTCGCAATAACCAGTGGTTTCCTTATATGCATACGTCTACCAATACCAATCCTCTTCAATTCCCTTCTTTTAGGTCGCTGCGGTATATTTGTGGAACAGTCTTCACTGAAAGCTTTTCTCAATTGATTCACACAGAATTCCCTGTTTTTCCGCACAAGAATTCCCTGTTTTTCTCAGACGACGGCGATTTCGTTCCTGAGAGTCTTTCGTCTCACGAGATTTACGACTCTTAGAAAAGCAATGTGTGTTATTTTTTCCACAAATTAAAATTCAGTAATGTCTCACCTTTTGAGAAAGTATTCGCCTTCAATCTTTTCAAAATCGTCACTCCAGTCAGATGGACACCCACAATAATCCTTTTACCAAACTCCGAAATGTCTTTTGTTTCTTCCATTGTTATCAACAGTACTGACGAACAGCAGCTTTTATAGATTTTCTTAGATCATATGGTACCCGCCGTGGCCAGGTGTTTTGCATATACGCCGCGTGACTAACGTTTACGGGCATCTGCATAAATGTTTCTAATTCAGTATACATTTTTTAAGAATAATTAATATAATTCCATAAGAACAAGACAGTTGTATTTTAATTCCATATTAATCTTTTGAAATAAATATTTTATTCAAAATATGCACGGTCATAACAGAATAATATGACCACCCTTAGAATCATAGTGAATCCGTCCAGGCGCGATACAGAATTTATGTGACCAGGTCAACGTTACAGATCTATACGCGGCTAGGCACGGTAGATGAGCCATAGTGTGTCACGTGAGCCCAGTGCACAGAGGTAGTGTTTGACGGACATTCAATAAGGAATAATGATCTCCTATCGCGCCGAGGGTGGAAGCATCTCAGAAAAAACAAACCTCGTGGGCTGTTCGCGAGGTGTTGTAGTAAGGGTGTACCAAGAATGTACTTCTAGCACACCGAGTACTCCCCGGTGTCATAACTGTAGAATTCCAAAGGCTATCGACCTCCAGAGGAGAACGTAGCTCCTGTGGATTCAAAGATCAAGCGTCGCTCCTGTCGCTCCTCTAATTCTTCTAATGAAATATTTAGGCGTTCGAATGTGTCAAAGTGGTGGCGTTTAGCAGGGAAACAGTGTTCCAAATTACAAGCCCGTGAATTGGGAGTTGTATTCACATGAATGTCCAGTGCCTAGGTTTCGCATTTTATTTCCGGTTTTCTTTGTGAAACTTCAATGTCTTCCAAAACAAATCGTCCACTTCCATGTTGTAAATGTCGTGGGTTTTTTACACGACGGTGCGCCTGCCTCTATTTTGTTGCTAATATTTTGAATGGACCCCTAACTTTCACCAGTCACGGTTTTTTCAACATCACGATAACAAGATTTAAACCACTGCAGCCATCCAGAACTGGGATTCAACATCATTTTGCCACATTGAGCGGCAAAAGCTTGTACTTTCTGCTACAATACTGTGTCACAGACTGATGAAAGGCTTCCTTCAGTTCATCGTAAGTTATGCTTAGCTTCAACGGCGTTTGATCTTTGCTAGATTACATTTTCGTGCTTTCTTCATTTTAAAAAATTGTTCGTGTACTCTTTGGTATCTCAAAAGGATTTGCACCACTGTTTTGCACCACTTTGAAATCTCGAATTATTTCTATCTTCCCTTAAAACGGTTGAACTGTGGATATTTCGTAAAACTGTACTGCGCCATCTCTGACCTTTAAACAAGATAAACCAGCTTCCGTTATCCAAATTCTTCTGTTTTCGGGAGCAGGCTACCTGGACAAGCTTTAGTATCCTATAAAAATGTTTTAAACGCTCAAATCCTACCCGTTTCTTATGGATTTTCTGGAGAGTTCAACATAAGGCAAATAAACTCTACAACAAATATTGTAATACAGCAGTTGCAACAAAGGTTGAAAATTGTAGGACGTCACTTTATATTGCCCTATGTATTCATAATTGTTAACAGATAAACAAATTAACACAATTTCAGCGAGGAACTGGAGCCTGTTTTCATGATCACTTATTTATTCAGGAAAATAAATTGATAAAGAAAGATTTCAATTAAGTTTCAGGAATTCTGCCACCTCTGTCTCATATTTCATGCTGCGCTCGTTGATTGCAATGAGAGCTAGATTGCGTATACAGGGCAGAATACATAAACAAAAGCTGGCTTCCTAAAGATTGGAATTTGTGAACCACGTGTGCACTAACCTGAAACATGTTTTTTTGGACTTTTCAGGCAGTATACTACAATTCAAGATCGGATTATGAAAATAGTTAAAGGCACTTGCAGTATCATTTGTTCGAGATATACATTATACCTCAAAGAATTAAATTAACATCTAGTTTCTCCTACCTGTCTTTGTAAATGTATCTTTCTATGTGATTCTCTGAAATTTGCCAAACATTTATAATTCAACATATCTATGTTCGATATAAATGATTTTGACGGAAATGAATTTTGAATGAGTAAAAATGTTCCTATTTCTTCCGGATATATTTTCATTCATAAATCTCATAATTGAAAAAATTGATGATTCGTTGTTAAACTAGGAGTGAATTTCATGTGAACAATTGAATCACAAAAATGGAAGATCATGACAAGCTGGGTATGAAACATATAGGAAGTACCACCGAAGTGTGACGTGAATCTTTGTACTGCGGTTGAAAAGTTCACATCCACCGCAACAACCTCAAGATATTTCGACAGCATTGTGATGAAAAAATATTGTTACACTTCTGGGTGGTCCAATCAAACAAAAATAACGTTGAAAGCATTTAGAGTGATAACTTGCCGAATGATAGCCACGCCCCTGAGGTAAACATCGGAATTTAGGAAAATGACAATACATAATTCCGGGATTCTTTATTGTATAAAGAGTCTCGACATTGTTTGTTAATTGTGCGATAAATCACGAGAGTAACTTGAGTGCATTTGGAAGATGCCATCGGTACAGCAAGTGAAAGTTTCGTGTGAACAAAGATCTATTATTTTATTCGTGTTTTTTTTAGTGGAGGTTTACCAACAACCGTGAGCAACTGAATGGGCTATATGCAGTCGTCTGGCCCCAATTTAGAGTTACTGGTTCCAGGTAAGGTAGAGAGCAAATGCGGTAAGGCAAACACAACATCCATGCCTCATCAGGATTTCGGACGAATGATCGGAAGCCATTGCTTAGACCACTGCGCCACTGGCGCCTTTTGCGCAGCTAACACCCAACTTCCAAAACTGGATAACCCTTCATTAAAAAAATACGTAGAACATTCGTTGAAATATATTGGTCTTATTCTAAACGCAAATTAGATGCGGCAATATTATTTGCCGAAAACATTATATTCACAAGAAACAAGTGGACGATCCATTGCCCAACATAGAAGAAAGAGTCGAAAAGGTTTCTGGAGCGAAGTACATTACAGTATTAGATTTAACAAAAGGGTACTGGCAAATTCCATTAAGTGCTAGAGCTCAACAATTGGCAGCGTTTGTGACTACTTTTGGAACGTATCGGCCCTTAAAGATGCCATTTGGCCTTAAGAACGCACCTTATTTCTTTAGCAAAATGATGTCGGAACTTTTGAGAGGCTGCGAAGAGTTTGCCTACCATATCTAGATGATGTTGCCATTTTTTCCGAAAACTGGGGGATCATTTGATACATCTTGAAGAAGTGCTACAGAGGTTGCAGAGGGCTTCCTTGACCATAAAACCTTCGAAATGTAAGTTTGCTCAAGATCACGTATTGTATTTGGGTCATATTGTTGGACAAGGATATCGAAAACCAGCGGAGCGAAAGGTTCAGGCCATACAAAATTTTCCTACGCCAAAGAACAAGACGCAAGTAAGATCTTTCTTAGGCCTGGTGGGATATTACAGCAGATATATTCCAATGTTTTCTTCGATAGCAGCTCCCTTGACAGACATCTTGAAGGGTAAAAATCGTAAAGAGGAAATTATATGGTCAGAACAATGTGAGAAAGCTTTTGTGGAACTAAAAAAATCTTTATCTAGTTTTCCTGTTCTGCATGCCCCTGACTATGAACGTAGATTTATTCTACAAACTGATGCTTCAGATCAAGGAATGGGAGTCGTCCTCTCGCAAGAACAAGAAGATGGCGCTGATCATCCTGTACTCTATCTAAGCAGAAAACACTCGACAGCAGAGAAGACATACAGTACCAGTGAAAAAGAATGTGCCGCCATTATATTTGCGGTACAGAAACTGAAATGCTACCTGGATGGTCAAAATTTCCTCATACAAACTGATCATAACTCTCTCGTTTGGTTACGCACCAAAGCAAGTTCAAATGCTCGTCTGATGAGATGGGCCCTTGCTTTACAAGCATATGATTTTGTTATAATTCATCGATCGGGAACTATGCACAAAAATGCAGATGGACTGAGCAGAGTTCCAACTTTAGACGATCCACCTTGATCATGCTATGTGTCTGCTAGTGAAAACATTTTTTTTTGTTTTTTTTTTTGGTTGTGATATATACTACATAGAAATTGTTGGAAAACACGTAAAGATGATTGTTAAATTAACTCATATATTTCTCTTTGTAAATGGATTATGACTCATTATGTGAACTATGACTATTGTATTGTAAAGTGACAAGAACTTTTTACCACTGGAAAAAAGTTCCTTTGGAGTGAGGAGGGGTTGTAAAGTACGACTTCCACGCACAAAAGTGCGGAAGGATACATTGACATTTAATGACTTGAGCGTGTGGTGAGTGATGAGGAGAGTTGCGAGAGAGATATTGAAGGAGGAGGACATGGCGAGCTTTGGCTAAGACAACAAGTTCAGTTTATACCGCGGAGTGTATTCCAGTTGATGTTTTTTGTGTAAAGTAATAAATGTTTTGTGTTGTGATCGAGTGTCTGTGATGTTACACCTTCAAAGAGCATGCCCGGTTCTTTATCTTTTTTTGACATTCATCTTTTCTATATTAATTAATTGTCCATTCATTTCAGCAAACAAGAAAACGGAGTGCTCATTTTTTTCCTTTTTAACATCATTTATTGTAAACCTTGATACACTTGGTTCTTGCATATCCCAGAGAGTTTCCCTTCCTGAGGTGCTTGCAAATGTCAGCGTATCCATCACTATCGGGTATCTTTCAAAGTTGTCTAAATCACAATGCATTTTAATATTAAGACAATTTGTGTTTCCTAAACATGTGGAAACTAAGAAACGTTCTGTCTAGAAAGCACGTCAAGGTTACAGTAACATAATTAACAGAGAATAACAGGTGTTTCATTGCTGATGAGTGTGAATAATAATTTGCTTCTTTTGTGCACATGTTTGTTAGTGTTAAAAAATGTAGCACCAAGATATAGGGGAATTCGGTTCATCACTCTTATTATTTTATTGAAATACCCATACGTGGTTTATATAAGTTTCAGGAAAAATATATTTAAGGAACAGTTCACACAACATAAATCTTGGCCCTCAGTCTCCGGCAGCTGGAATGTACCTGGCCAAGGCAGCGGCCAGTGCGACATGAAGGCAGAGGGTGCTAAGAATCCCCGGAGGACCGGACTAGGCTGCCATCTGATGCTGACCTTGGCTACTTACAATGGACGCTCCCTATCTTCTGATTCAAGGCTTCTTGAATTGGAAGAGGAACTACAAAGGATCAAGTGGGACATCGTGGGGCTAAGTGAGGTAAGGAGAAAAGGAGAAGATCTCATCGAACTGAAAAGTGGACATCTCTTCTACTATCGTGGGACAGATACTGGCAGAACTAGTGGTGTTGGATTTATAATAAACAAGAAACTGAAGGACAAAGTTGTAGAAGTTGAAAGTTCCTCTGACAGAGCTGCACGACTTGTTATCCAACTCTCGAAAAGATACCAGGCTCAGATTATTCAAACTTATGCACCCACCACAAGTCATCCTGAAGAAGAAATTGAAGAATTTTATGAGGAAATTTGTCATTTAAATAATAAAGGTAAGCAGCATTTGAAGATAATTATGGGAGATTTCAATGCAAAAATAGGGCAACGGCAACAGAATGAAACTTCAGTAGGTAAATTCGGTCATGGCAACAGAAACCAGCGTGGAAATACTCTCGTTGAGTTTGCAGAGGCAGAAGGGTTTTTCATCTTGAACTCCTTTTTCAAGAAAAAGCCACACAGGAAATGGACATGGAGACATCCAAATGGGACGACAAGTGAAATTGATTTTATTATGTGTAACAAAAAATTCGTCATAGAAGACTGCAGTGTGCTAAACAAGTTCAACACAGGTAGTGACCATAGATTGGTGAGATGTAAGATGCACCTCAACACTAAACTTGAACGTGGCAAGCTCATAGGACAAACAAAATCTATTGACATAACCAACCTTAAAAAACACCATAATACCTTCAAGTTAGAACTGAATAACAGGTTCTCTGCTTTAGAAGGCCTAACATCGGAAGAAGTGGACATCTCTGAAGTTAACAGAAAAGTAACCAAAGCTCTTATGGAAACAGCAACAAAATTAGCTGGGTCTAAGAACAAGTTGCATGTGAACAAATTATCAGGAAAAACCAAAATGTTGATACAAAAAAGAAGAGAGATGAGGACAACTAAAGAAGATGTGACTTCCAAAGTGGAATATATAGAGCTATGCAAGACAGTAAGAAAAAGTATCACTGAAGACGTAAGGAAATTCAACTGTGAACTAGTGAGGAAAGCAATTGAAAACAACCAAAGCCTAAAGATAGCAAAGGGACATCTCAGTAAGGGAAGAAAACAGATTATGGCACTGAGAAAAGAAGATGGTTCTGTAACAAGAAATAGAGGCGAAATTTTGACAAGAGTGAAAGATTTCTACTCCAAATTATATGAAAGGGATGATATATGCACTCCAGACATCATGAAAGATACCAGTACCAGAGTTCCTCCAGTCCTTCCAGCAGAAGTTGCACATGCAATCAAGAACATGAAGCGAGGAAAAGCTCCAGGAGAAGATGGAATTACTGTAGACATCATACAAGAAGCAAGTGGAGAAATCGAAAACAGTACTCGCCCAAATTTTCACTCGATGCCTTAATGAAGGAAAGATTCCTGAGGATTGGAACACCGCTACAATGATCCTGCTACATAAGAAAGGTGACATTAAGGATCTCGGAAACTACAGACCTATCAGCCTCCTATCAGTAGTTTATAAAATCTTCACTAAAGTTCTTTCACACCGCTTGAAGGTAGCACTGGACATGGCTCAACCGAGAGAACAAGCTGGATTCAGGAGTGGCTACAGCACAATAGATCATATCCACGTGTTGAGAGAACTAATTGAAAGAGCGAGGGAATATGAACTTCCATTGTGCATGGCTTTTATCGATTATGAAAAAGCCTTTGATTCGGTGAAACCATCAGCAGTTACAATGGCTCTGAAAACCTGCGGTATTGAAGATGCATACATTAATATTATTAATAACATCTATGAAAATGCAAGTGCAAAGATTAGGCTGTTTGAAAATACAACACACGTAAAAATTGGGAAGGGAGTGAGACAAGGTGACACCATATCTCCGAAGCTCTTTAATGCCACATTGGAGGGTGTTTTTCAGTCACTGAGCTGGGAAAACAAGGGGATAAAGATTAATGGAGATTATCTAACCCACCTTCGTTTTGCTGATGACGTAGTCATTTTTGCAACTACCCCATCAGAGCTGCAGAGTATGATCCAGGAACTTGCTGACAAGAGTAAAGAAGTGGGATTAAAAATGAACTTTCAGAAGACAAAAGTGATGTTCAATGCTTTTACAAGAAATGAAGATTTATCGATTGATGGAGAAAAGCTGGAGATAACAGACACGTACGTTTATCTTGGACAGCAGATATCAAGTGAGGGTCACATTGATGAAGAAATTAATCGGCGTACAAAACTTGCCTGGAGAGCTTTTGGAAGAAACAGCATAATTTTCAAGAGCAATATGCCATTATGTCTTAAAAGAAAAGTGTTTGATCAATGCATCCTTCCAGTGCTTACGTATGGTGCAGAGACGTGGACCTTAACTAAAAGAGACATACAAAGGCTGCAGACAACTCAAAGAAGCATGGAGAGGTGCATGCTTGGTGTAACCAGGAGAGATAAGAAGAGGAACTCGTGGATCCGAAAAATGACAAGAGTGGAAGACATCATGATCAGAGTTAAATCCCTGAAATGGCAATGGGCTGGACATACTGCCAGAAGGACAGATCATCGATGGACAGCCGAAATTTTAGATTGGATTCCAAGGGACAGGAAAAGACCCAGAAGAAGACCACATGGGAGATGGGTGGATGAAATTCGAAAGTATGCAGGGGTGACATGGAGGAGACTGGCACAAGACAGACCGTTGTGGAGGAAACTTGGGGAGACCTTCGTCCAGCAGTGGATTGATAATGGTTGACAATGATGATGATGATATGGTGAAGGAGGGCTTTATATTCTAAATTATTCCGTATATAAATCTCAGTATCTATTTCAAAATATCAGTATAATATATTATAAACTGTGTGAATTGTGAATCAGTATTATTGTGTAATATATCACAACCAAGACATAAATAATATAGACTGTGATTTATGAATCAATTTTAATGTTTTATAAATCAAATGCTTAACCGAGAAGACTGTTTTTCCCTGCCTTCAGGTGATGTAGATGATATGCGTTTCACATTATCAGCTTCATTTCATACTTAAACATTTAATTTTTTTTGCATGTATACTTAATCTTTCTCAAAACTCCTGAAGGTGTAATACAGGGTGATTCATAAAGAAGTATACAGTTTCAACGCACTGTAAAACAGAACAATGTAAGACATTTTATGTTACCTGTAACAGAGTTGTAAAGGAATGTTTCAAGCTCTTTTAGAGACAGTCACGTATGTTCTATGTGTGTACCTTGAGTCACACAACACATATCGAGCCGGTAATCCATTTCCGCCCAAACGCGAGGTAAGATATCTGAATCAAGTGCAGTGAAAGTGGCTGTGCTATGCTGTTCCAGCCTTGCTAGACCAACAGGAAGGGGAGGGACGAATACCTTGTCCTTTACGTACCCCCACAGGAAAAAGTCACAAGGTGTTAAGTAAGGACTTCTGGGTGGCCATTGGGTCAGTAGCGTATTGTAGTCCGCGGCTCGTCCAATCCATCGGTGAGGAAAATATTCATCGAGATAATCTCACACGTCGCCTAACCAGTGCGGTGTTACAGCATCCAATTCGAGAATAAAGTTGTCGCTGTCGTCCTGCAACTGTGGCATCAACCAAAGCCTTAACATATCCGGGAAATAACCTCCGTGACAGCTTTCTCGTGAAAAAAGAAGGGGCCGCACACTTTCTTTTTGGACACAACACAGAACACATATACTTTAGGGGAATCTCGCACGAGATGCACTGTAAATCTGGGATTCTCCGTTTCCCCAAAAGCGAACATTGTGCTTGTTTACCTGACCGCTCACGTGAAATGCCGCTTCATCAGTGAAAACTAAGTGATCGGCAAAATCGTCATTTTCAAAACGGTGCATTTCGGCACAAAATTCGAAGTGCTTCGTCTTGTCAAGGTCAGTGAGATTTTGCAATATCTGCACTTTGTATGGAATCATTTTCCGATTCTTTCTCAAAATTCTCCAGAGAGTGTGCTGCGACATCTGCACTTCAGGACTCACCCTGCTCGTTGATTTTCCCGGGGTACGTTTAGTGGCAGTGCAAACACTATCGACGACTTCTTCCGATACACGCGGTTGTCCAGGACTTTTACGTTTGCACAAACATCCCGTAATTTCACATGTTTTAAGCCAATCGTAGATAGATTTTCTGGTTGGAGGTTCTTTTCCGAATCGTGATCGAAATTGCCGTTGCACAACCGTTACAGATTCCGTTTTGCTCAATTCAAGAACACAAAACGCCTTCTCCACTGCAGACGCTGCCATTTGGACTGACTAGTTACGTGACGCGCGCTATCGCCTACGTCACGTCGCTCAGTAGTGGGACACAAACGTTATGAGTACATCTACCTAAGGGTTCGCAGTTGTGGTCCTTGTGTTCAACTGTTACTGTTTTACAGCATCTGGAAACTGCATATTTCTTTATGAATCAGGGTGTATATAAAATGAAATTATAACCAGGAGGTTAATTCAAATTATGAATCGGACAATACAAATAATTCCCCAACTCCGAAAACTGCGCCCTAGAGGCTATGGGAAGAAAACAAATTTAGTGGGTGATCAAAGGCATTGCAGAATGCGAGCAATTGGCATGAATTATCAGAGAGCTTCCACGAGCAAGAATAACTTGGGGAATAGCGGCGGTAATGCCCGGAAAACGGGTTAATCGTTCCCTCATTATTCTTCAGGGGCGAAGCAACAGAGGGATTGGAAGTCGGAAATGCCGAGACGTTGGCAAGGGACGCATCAACATTTCAAGAGAGTTCGCTGAAAAATTAGGCTCAAGGGTTACAAATACGGATCAAAGGAATTGTGTACCATTCGAAGCGGCCATGGACGATTGCTTTGCGCCACTTTGATTTAATAAAAACCTGCATTAGTAGCTGTTTTCGCTAACCGAATGGAACCCAAAGAGGATCTTTGCTTTAACGAAAAACGGCTAAAAGCCAAAATAGCGTTCCGCGTTTGTTCGCAGGAAGTCTTTATATCAGCATCTCCCGCCCCTCGACCAGCGATAAAGGTGCTGTCAAGCGCTTTTCACTGGAACTTTTCTCAGCATCAGGTCGCCATTGCTTTGAACTACGTGAGCATCGGTGCTTCATTTCCATTCATTTTGTTGATCCTTTAGCGAGATGTGTCCGAAGGTATCAGAAGAGTTTAAGAGAGTTGGTAAGAATGTTACGTAATTAAGCTTTTTGGTCGTAGTGAATAAAAAAAAGCATTGTGCATACGTAGAACTTACTTGTGCCCATCAAACGTATTGTGTACATGTAAACAGATATCATCTTTAGAGCTACCTAAGTTACTATAGGTTATTTTCGTAGAAAGTTGGACTCTTTTGGTGGGCATCATATGCATCACGTCTTCATTTAATATATAAAGATGAATGGACCCAAATAAGGAGTCATCAGGAAGCCTCGATTAATTCTAGCTGCACGGCGATAACTGCATAAGATGGTGGAGACGGTGTCATTATATTATCTTGTTCCCATTTAGTGCTTTCGTTCCTTTTATATTTTTATATTTTATTATAAGTATTTGGATGCCACAACATATCTGAAAATGATTGCGGACGACGTGTAATTCATCCTAACATGCATTTATGATGTCTTCATGTCCTACATTGTGTTAAATATATCCCAGTGTTAATTTTCTTTTGACACCCTTTTGTCAAATATTTTGAAAATACCAATTTTACTTTTAAGAAATTTACGTATCTCCAGTTGTGGAAATCGTCCTGAACGCAGAAGAACCCCGTTCCAGAAGCGAAACCCTACGTTCCGGGAGCGATGCGACACCAAAAAAACAGAGCATTTAATTTGAATAAAACATCTCGCAATGCATTATACATTTCAATTAATGACACCATATTGCATGAATTGTTCGTCGTTTCAAAAGTAAAAAGTTTACTTCTGCTCTGCTGGAATAAAGCTTTAATGGTGTTTAGTGAGAGAAAATTTCACGACATGAGCGGACTGCTGACCGTCAGGCTGACCGACATTAGAATTTATTTTAGGAGATAATCTTTGTGTTTTCAAATCGAAGTTAAAACAGATATATCAGTTAAAATAAACACATAATTCAGTCAGAGCCGAATTTCTTTATTTTCTCGTCCAAGACATTTGCACATATCCTTCTCAAATACGCGCTGACGTTTTTTCTCTAAAGTTTATTAATAACAGACACTTTTAATTTCACCGATATTTGAATAGTTTTTTCATTACAAACTAACTTCTGAAAGGAGAAAACAGCTGTGACTTCAGCTAAGTGTGAATATTTCATTTTAGAGTTTAGTAACGAAATTTTCTTATATGGTTTTATATCTATTGCGTATGGGTTTGTGCATGTTGAATTTTTAAAGCATTTACTTGTACGTTGGATTCCAGCAGCGAATAATAACAATTTCCACTACTCCGTGTCTCCATATACAGTATGGTTTGTAACCGCTATCGCAAGTTGGTAGATGCATCCAGTAGGCAACTACAAAACTGAAGAAAAACTTTTCGCATTTTTCCGTTATCCGATTCCATCAGGAACCCGGTAGTTTATTTTTTAGCACTTCTGTGAGTTTCAGATGTCATCAAAAATATCTATTCAAAAATGCCCAAGTAATTTTAGAATTCATCTGACTCTTATTTAAAAAATAAATTTTCCGTCCTTCAAAAACGTAACTTGAAAACGATGTGTATCCCCTATTGTGACCGTTCGTCCGACATGAGTCCTGTTTCGAATCCCGGTGAGACATTAATGCTGTGTTTGTCTTAATGCTTTGACTTTCTACTTTTCTTGAAACTAGTACCTTATACTGTATAGTAGGACGGGGAAGGAACGGAGTCGACATTTTTATAACTAGTTTAATTGTTCAAGATAGTTGTTAAACTCCAAAACTAATGAGCGATAGAGATGTAATGTGAAACTGCTCTATGAAAGAGATACGTATATTTAGATTTGGTTAAATAAATTTAAGATGAAGCATTTCCTAAATATAGTCACGTGGTGCACTGAATCTATTGAGGTGTTTTCGTTCACACCGCAAATCTTCCACTTCTTGAAAATTGTAGTATATCTAAGTTAAAAAACAATGCCGTCTTATGCACGATTCAAACATTTAATTAGACCTTTCGAGTTTACAATAAAATATACACATTAGTCCTTTCGAGTTTACAATAAACTCATCCTCAGATGTAACAGAATGTCAAACACAAGCGACAAGGTGTTGGTTGTGTATAGTCGTATCACAAGTCACGTATGCCCAATGAGGTGTTAACGCATGTGCAGAAATAATTGTTCAAACTCAATTTCTGGAGACTGAAATTGTTTTTCCCGGTCCATTAACTGTTTCCAAGGGAGGGGTATAGTACAAGGAGAGTCATCATTGCAGCATAAATGACTGTATTTACAAATCAGTGAACTTTCTGTGAAAAGGATAGTAGAACGATGTCTAGGGGTATTCAATATAATTGCCGCCTCCCAAATAGGAATATACAAACCCGTCGAACAAGACCTGGAGAGAGCTGTAGAAGTTGAAGAGGTTTTAATGTTATTTTTGTGTTCCGAAACACTACATTTCAAGGAACAAGAGGTCAAACCCACATACATCATGTTCTGCCCTTCCTCTAGCGAAGCATTCAGTGGTATGGCATAAATGCGATGTTGATTGTCCAGTTCAACCCTGTCTCTGTCACTTTTTATAATTACTGAGGTGTTTATAGTCTTGATCCCGAATCCAATGTTATATTTTCTACAAATACCATTCAAGGGGTTGGTAACTCCGGGTATAAAAGGAATGGATACGACATATTTGATGGGTTGGTGGTCTCTAGTTAAGGATAAAACAGAGTTTAAATAAATTCGTCGTAGTTGTTTATCCACCATGAAAGCTGGGCATCCATAGTCACTGGCCAACTTCTTAATATTTGTCAACTCCAAGTTCCATAGGGCAATTTCCGATGAACGTTGACACGACTACCATGGTATACATGACGAACACCTTGTCGCTTGTGTTTGGCATTCTGTTACATCTTTGTAAACTCGAAAGGTCTAATGTGCATATGTTTTTAATACAAATTTTTTTAAATCGTGCATGAGACGGCATTGTTTTTTAACTTAGATCATTTTTAGCACGAAAATATCATATCCGAATCGTAGTATAGTTTGTTATTTAGAAAATTCCACATGTGGACTTAGTTTATTTTTTAAAGCTGCCATTTACTGAAAAACTAGTTTAAGGGAGGTGCGAAAATAAGAAAAAGAGATGAAGCACAGCTTAAACCGTTTTGAAAACACAAATTCGTAAGCAGCGGCACTGAGCCGTGTCCCCTCACTCGGAGAGAGCCGCTTTCTCAACTGAGCTAAGCGGACAGAATGTCTCTCTGCAGATGTGTCATCTTGACATATGTTTTCGCCTCTGTAGTACTTCATATCATCTCCCTCTTAATTTTTTTTTCCTTCTTTGAAGCGAAGTAGGAATTTTCCGTTAATTCCAAATAATATTTGAAACAAACGTCAGACACTTTTTGAAGAACCCAACGGCTAGAAGATCCATTTTCCGCAATCGTGCGCTAATATGAAAACAAAAGTTTGTCCGCGATGAACATCGAACCCGTGTTCCCTCACTCTGGAGTAAGTCGCTCTCCTGAGATACGATGGAATGTATCGCTGCAGATATGTCGTCTTGACACGTTTTCACCTCTGTAGTCCATCACACCGTCTAGTTGATTTAAGAAATTAAGACGCCAAATACCTACGCCAAAGTCTATATTCCGAACCACAATCAACGATTTCACTGTAAAAGTCATGCATGTTAGTCATATTTTCTTCAGACTTTTAGCAACAATTCTATCACGAGGACATTAAAAACTTTTATTTCTAATTTTCAATAAATAACATAATTTTTTCCGATATATTGCTAAAAATAATTACCTTTTGATTTGAACTTCTTTAACACTGATATTTACTAAATGAAACATCCGGTTGCTTCAAATTAAGTGAATTCAGTTTTATTTTTGCGTACGGCAAATATACACTGCTAGCCACCTTAATGCAACACGAAGAAGGAAGCATAGGATTGGCCTGAAATTCGCAGCATACGTCGCTCGCAAGAGGACATGTAAACGATTAGCATTGCAGACATATGCAAATCATATGAGCCTGGCACGCCACCTAGAAGTACTATAAGAAGGGTGCACAGAAGGCGGGGTGTAAGTAGTAGAAGTGTGTTGTGCTGCCGGACCTTTGCGTGGAAAAATTCCTGATGCCTCGTCGCAGAATACATCAGTCATTCCAGCACGTTTCGGAGTTCGACAGAGGACGAATAGTGGCTTATCGCAACAGCGGTTTATCGTACCGAGACATCGGCGCCTGTGTGGGATGACATCCAGCAACAGTAAGGCGCGTATGGATTCGGTGGGTACAAATGCGACGGACGGACCGACGTGAGCGATTACCGCAGCCGCGACACACCACCGAACGAGAGGACAGACATGTTGTGCGTCGGGCATTGACGGCTCGCACCGCCACATCACGAACGTTAGCGCAGGAATTAGGTGTATTGCGCAACAACCTGTGTCAGCAGGTACCGTTAGACGTCGTCTGCAGTAGTGGGGCTTGTCGCACGGCGCCCATTGCTCCGATTACCAGTGACATTACACCACCGGCAAGTGCGGCGGAAGTGGGCCGTTGAACGCCGCACCTCGACTACGGAATGACACGACATTGCCTTCTCCGACAAATCCCGCTTCGGCCTGCAACACCACGATGGTCGGATACGCTTGTGGCGGCCCCGCGGCGAGAGACTGTATGACGCCTGCATTATGCATCTCCATACCGGTCCGTCGCCTGGCGTTATGGTTTGGGGTGAAATTGGATATGACACCCGCACCCCTCTGGTACGCATCGCTGGTACACTCAACAGCCACCGCTACATCTCCGACGTTTTGGAACCTGTAATCCTCCCTTAGCTGCAGGACCTGCCAGCGCCCACGTTTCAAAAGGACAATGCGCGCCCACACGTGACCCACATCGTGCAACAATTCTTCACGGCCCACCAGGTGTAACTGCTGCCGTGGCACGCCTGTTCTCCCGATATGTCAACCATCAAACACGTCTGGTCGCTGATCCGCAACCGAGTGCCCCGGCAAGTACCACCCGTGGCTACGCCTGATGAACTGTGGCAACGTGTGGAAGACGGCTGGTCCGAAGAGACTCTCATACTAAATAACTAATAATCTACACCTAATGTGAACATGACAAAAGAACCTCCTGAAGGTCATGCGCTGTGAAAGTCACAGCAAGAGACGTATCGTTCGTGAATCATACCAAAACGTGGCTTCAAATTATTAATTATTAGCACAGCAGTCAGTCGTCTCTGAGTTTAATGTATTTTACTGTTTCTCACGTAACATTAATCACATCAGAAAGCTCGAAAATTACATCACAATGGAGCAGGAATCGAACGATTTTCTTTCCAGTATGCAAACGTTATACCACCCAGGACGATGAAGTCCCGAGTATCTAAATAATAGGAACCAAAAAAGTCTGTGATCTACGCCAGTCTAAACAAATTCCGCTTCATCGTTGCCTAGTTAAGTGAATCTCCAGTCCTCATTGGATTTGTGTGCCGGAAATGTTTTTCACATAATGCATTGAAATACGTCTGAAGTATTTCCATATATTATGTGAAGAATATTTCTTCCACACAATTTACTTGGGATAAAATTAGTTTCCTTTTTGTGATCTGGCAACATGTGCTAAACTAATAAGCTGGAGGAAATTTGAAGATGATCGAACTGAATTGCTAAATCAGAGGAATTAACGCATTTTATCGGAATTAAGTGGAATTACGATTTTCCAATGAAATGTTGTCAAGTTTTAATATATCTGCTTAACACATATCGAGCTTCGTCGACATCACTGTGTTAAATGAAAAAGAATTATTCTTACAAAAACGTTTAACGCACATATATTTATAAAATTGTGTCGTTCAATATGTGTTGTTTATAGATTTCACTAAATATTGTAAAAGTATATCCTTTTCTAAGAAGCAGCAAGGAAAATTTGACTAACGATATCCCGCTCATAATACCTAGTCATCAAAACAATTCTTTCCGGAACTTGAGTTACATTTTGACATTACTGATTGTCTGATACAGAAAACAATGTGATGTTTTTAGTGTCAACATCATCGTATAATATTGATTCATGAAGTTTTGATATTTGCGACTGTTCTTGGCGAATCATTATCGACAGAACAATCAACATATTGCCTGAAATTATCACGAGACCCCTTCATGTTTCTGCCATTGCATCTGTTCAATTTGTCCAACTTGCAAATACATGCCCAAACGACTTCTTTAAAAATCCACTAAAACGTTACACTTCTACAAAATCATTTAGATACAGCTGATTACTGTGAAAATGCATTGTTATTTCTTTCAAATAAATATAAAAACTATGAATTCTGAACTGATGATTTAACAATTCCTTTAGTAATTTATAACACACAATATTAATACAAATATTCAAAATATATACGCGCCAGCAATGCATTCGCACAGAGAGAATATATTCATAAAGTTGTTTTTCGTACCTTGAAAGGTCTTCCTCGAGTTCCGAGGAAATGTTTGTACTTCTGATTTGTTTTTGCACTGCTACGCGGCAAGTATACATTAAATCAGATTAAGGTCTTATTTTTTTAATGGTACTTAGGGCGGAAACCTTTAACGTTCTTATGAGGCCCAAAGAGATGGGCAACGAAAACATTGGAACAACGTGCGTATTCCCATGCTTAATACTGCTTGTAAAAGTGAATTGTGAGATTTGGGTAAACGGCATGTATCACCAGATTTTTTTGAAAAGAGTATACATGTTTTTTATTATATATTTTAATTGTGCCAGATTTTTTGGTTCGTCACTAAACCAAAGAACTTTAACAACACCGCTTTCCTTAATTTATTAGAAAACTAGAATATAAATAAAAAATTACCTTCTGTTATTTTAAGAAGCCGCGGATGGCTTAGTGGTTAGTGTTTCAGACTATCGATGCTGGGTCCCCAGGTTCAAGCCTGGGCTGATCTTTCAGAGATGGTGTGATTTACTAACAATCGCTGAATATCCGCCGTGCATCGGACGAGCACGTAAAGTGACGGCCCCCAGGCTGGACCCACTGGTTAAATGGGTATCCTTTCCTATGTCCTCCCTGAAATTCTCTCACCCATCTATGTGCAATATCGTACTTGTACGGTGGCGCCATCTACTGTACTCTAATCTTACTACAAACTGTTCTGTCAAAAGTCGCTGGACTTGCTCTCATTCCTTCCGTTTCTGTGTCCTGCCCAAAAGGCGATCTCGCTGTAGGTGGCTGGGACCTAAACTCTACTACCTGTGGACGGAAGTCCTACAAGAAAATGACGCTGAGTCTAGTTCTGTTATTTTAAGAGTTGTAGATAAACTGTCCTAATCGGTGTAACCTCATACGTTGTTATTAGAGGTTACGGTAGTTTAAAGATAAGAATTCGAAAAAACAATTGTGAATATTATGTACCGTACGTACCTACCAAAGAGATAAACAGAAAGTAAACCGATTTCTTCTTGACCACACTATTTATGGCGGTTACGAGAAAATAAAAACACACAAGAATTTTATTATGTAATCCGAGCTGAAAAATTCACGCATTGATTTTGAACATGGAAAAGAACTTTTTTATTTAATGGTAGTTTAATTACTAATGGTAAAGATATTTACATACACTCCATTCCTAGAAAATCCGAATTTGTTATGCAAGTACTGTACAGCCGACCCAGTGGCGCAGTGGTCTAAGTGATGGCTTGTGATCACTCGTCCAAAAGCTGCCCGGGTTCGAATTCCGGTGAGGCATGTATGTTGCGTTTGCCTTACGAAACTGGCTCTCTCCCATCCCTGGAACCAGTGACCCTGAACTAGGGACGGGCGACTGCTTATAGCCCATTGAGTTGCTCACGGTGGTGGTTAAGCCTCTAATAAAAAAATACTATACTAGAGTGAGGAACGAACTTTCGTATTTTTTTTATGATTTCTAAATACAGTCACATAATTCGTAAGTAAAATTGTAAATATAATCACTTGGTAAAATATTATATTTTGCAGATATCATATTTCTAACAAGGATGCTTTAAAAATCTATTGACCTCACCTCTTTATGTTCTAATTCTGATCTCATGTTTTACCGCAGGAATTGCGTGATCACATTATCGTAAAATGAGTGACTTTTCTTCAGTTCTACCAGCAGTGCTTTTTCTAACACGAGTAGAGGTAAGCCGCATCCTCTACAACAGGTGCATCTCAGGAAAAGATCTTTTCTGTGTTTGCGTTGCTCTACATTCGCTTTATCGCAGAAAACTAGCGTTCGACTGTAGCGGTGGAAATCGGAATCGTGATGACCAATTCCGCTAATTGTAAGTTTCTTTGAATGCACATCGAAGTTGCATGAATCTTACAAGCTGGTGGACTGGTTTCTTTGCAAATTCATGAAAAAAAGGGGACTTTTAGTTCATTTTTTAAGCAAACGTTGTCGAAAAGAGGCCCGTAGAAATATTTTAAATTTTCTAGGAACCCATCAGGATAATCCTTTGCATACTGGTCATATTTTACGTTACAAAGCATTTGAAAAAATTCAAGTTTACAAAGCGAGGAATATCTTTCTTCCATCTCCAGGCATATGTCGTCGACTATTTCCTGCTTTAATAGAAGACATGAGCTTTTCGCATCTTCTCCAGATGTTTTTCTTCTTTTAGGCTTTGATTCATAAATCACATGCCTTTCTTTTGCTATAGAAACCCAAATGTCATCAAATCCATGCTCCTGATTATTGCTAAGCTGTTTTACAGGGTCATGCACTTTTCACAACAATACAATATGTCATACCATGCATTTTGTAATATATTATTCAAGACATCAGTATAGGCTAACAGTTTAGAAAACAATTTCTGGAAACAAAGTGGTCCTAACATTTTGCACGAAATACAAAAACCCACGTTCTTTGATTGCAGCATCCACGTCCCATTAACCCGAAAATTCCACAATATGATAAAAAATTCAATAAGTTGATTTCTGTGACAATTTACAGTGTTCTGTAAACGGGAAGTGAAGTTCCACCTGGTTGGTACGACTGACGGAATTTTCTTAGCAAAAAAATCTTGCAAAGCATGTATTCTTTTTGATGATTTAGAAAAGTAGACTGCTAATCCACTTATTGTTCGGAAAAAATGCCCGACATTCACTGATATTCGAGAGGCTTTGCTTCAGAACTAATTTCAAAGCATGGGTGTAGCAATGCGTAAATATTGCTAAAGGGTAAGCTTTAATAACGTTTCTCTGCAACCCGTTAATATGTCCACTCATTACACAAGCACCATCATAAGTTTGCCCAACCAATTTGTCCTTAATATTAAATTCCTCAACTGTATTTATGACATGTTTAAAAAGACCACTAGCAGTTCTGTCATCACTTACGTCGGTAAAACCCATGAACCTTTCGTGTATTTGCCCATCATGAACAAAACGTAAAATAGTTGATAGCTGGGATTTTGTCATGACATCGAAAGTTTCGACCACGAGAATGGTCACAAATGTGTTTGAAGTAATTTCTCTCTTTATAGCATCTTTAACCACATTGAATTTAACGTTAATGATATCATTCTGTACAGTGTAAGAAGTTCCTCGAAATACAGTAAACGATTATTAATGACTGTTTAAAACAGGGTCACAGTCACAGAGCACATTTAAAAAATCGATATAATTGCCCTGATTGCATGAATCTTCAGACTCGTCATGACTTCTGAAAGGAAGTTCTTGCTTAACCAGTTATCATACAGCATCAATTATTATTTTCAAGATGTCTCTATTTTTCTTCACTTCTTCATTATGACGTGTTATTTCAATTTCTCTCTGCTTGCTAATGAGACTCTCAATTCTTCGTGTTCCAATTACCTTGTGATTTAGAGAAGACTGCACGTGTACCTGGGAGCGCTCATCTTTTTGCATAGCTGTGGCAAAATGATTAAGTTCGGAATAACCGTTCTTATTCCAAACACTTTTCTTTTGGAAAACAGAAAACAAGCCCAACGAAAAAGTCTTGACCTCACTTTATATCCAGTTAACCATTCTACTGTATGGTATTGTGAAACAGAGAAATGTCTCTTGTACTCTGTTCCTTTATCTTTATGCTTGCACTCTAAGTTTGGAAGAGACGGACGAGACTTACCTTCCTCAACTGTATTTACACAATCTGGAAAAGCCCTAGTCAAAAATTGGACACTTAGTAAATCGTCAACACTGTTCGCCATCCTATATGTGTAACAAAAATTCTAATTCCATTTTTAAATCTGTGCTGATCAACACATCGATTCATACTGCAACGAAAAAACAAGAAAACAACTAGCAGTAGAACATTTAACTGTATGATGAGTCTACGCGATTACGAACCGAAATAAAAGCGACCAGTGGTGCTTTTTTAGGCGCTCACACCCTGAACAGTTTTTAGCCGTGCGTTGAAACCACGACAAAATAAAAACGTGCCCTGCAACGCCATCTGGACCGCTTTAAATCGCAGCTCCATTACGTACCTACGTGTCCGCTGTTTATACAGCACACCTGCAGAAGCAAATATTACTTATTATGTTTTGTTTGCTCAACAAAGCAACGTACCTTCTCTTTACGAAAACATTGTATAAGGGAATTGATTTTAGCTACCACGCGAAGCTTCAGGACAAACTTTGGCGAGTTTTTTTATCCAAAAAAAATAATATAACAGCAACTAGCAACAACGCTGAACTGCGTTACGCCATGGGATTGCAAGCGGTGCTTTTTCTAGAAAGCACAAGTTGAGAGATCAGCTGTAATGCTTGGGAAAATAAAAACGTGACCTGCAGCGCCATATTGGTAGCACCTGCACCACTGTTGCTTGGGCATCATCGGATTGCAAGTAGTGTTCTTTTTGGCCAGCACACCCTGAGAGATCAGCTGTATTATTTGAACCACATGGAAATGAAAACGTGACTTGCAGCACTCCTGTATATTGGCCCTTTGTCCGGTCGGGCTTAACCGAGATTGAGTCCCCAAGAAGAGATACCAACCGGAAGTTGTTCCTCATGGGTTTGGAATTAACGAGCTGAAAAATCACAGTTGGAAAGTCCTGCTTGGGACTGTTTTACAGCAGACACACCTTGGTGATCACAAAGGAATCTCTGAGAGCAGCTTTTGAAAATATTCCCTGACACTATTGAACGGTACACCCACTCCCAGTCCTTTGTTGACAATTTAAGCAGTTTTTCAGTCGGTAGGGTAAAGATGAAGAACTAGGTTTCAAAGTTTTTTACTGCAGTCTTCAAGGAGAGATGTCAACCTCCGATAATACTCATATTTATGGTGGCACGGTCCCTTACGATTTTACCGCCGATTCCTAAAGATCCTACTATATTCTTTCATTCATCAGAGGCCACTTGCTGATTACCTTACACACCACTGGAGGCACCCTTTTAGACACGTTACATTATAAACCTTTCGCAGGGTCTAAAATGATATTCACCTGCTCAGCGATAACGGATACGCTTGAATTGTCCTCTGACATCTCTACGCACAGAGGGTTGGACTGGTGCTCAATGTCGGCCTCGGTTAGGTTTACCAGCTATTCATTTTCGATGAGAGAAGGAGTCATTTCCATCCTTGGCCTCTTGACTTCTTCTGCAGGAGCCTCGAGAACCGAAGTGGATGGCTCTGTCATAGTTTTGGGCTGCGCTATACCCTTACTTCCCAGTAACATCAGCCTGCCAGAAGAATATTTAGATACTTTTGGTTTGGAAAGGTATTTAGCCCACAGCAGTGACCGCTGCATATGTTGGCCTATGCAATGATTCAGTGACTTCAACCCCATTCTTCGGCTCTTCCGCAGTATATCGGGAGACATCCTGTACTGAGTCGTCACTGCCACTTTCAGTATCATTCGACTCTATGGACACACTTGGTCTGGAGACCAGAGATAATCTACCAGGTGTCAGAACATCCTCAACAGATGAATTCCACAATTGATCCTCATCACTCATGGCATGTGCCGCCTTGTCCTTCTGCTAGGCGTCCAATTGCACTGCAGAGGGAAGCCAGGATGCTGCTCATTAGACCACGACAGTCCGAGCTTTCATGAGGTCTTAGGGTATTGAAAGAGAAAGGAGCTCCTTTGCTTTATTCACGACAGCAAGAGCACTTGCTGCTCTTTGGCTGCAGACAGATGAGATTCGCTCTAAGAAGGTCATTATCTCATAGTTTTCTTGTGAGGCGGCCATATGTGAGCTGCTACAACTCCGTACAATAAAGTGTGTTTGCTTTAAAACAACTCTGTACAATAAAGTACAAAAATATCACAGCAATATATCACTAGGAAATTAATGGACAGAAATACACTATAGGCCCTAGCAAAAGTTCTAATAATTCTTCTGATATTATAGATGCCTAACGATATTCTTCGTATTAGAGCCCCACTTTGAAACCTAGTACCTGAAACCTAGCACTAAGTTCTAACGCTAAACAAATAAAGACTACAGCATAAAATGAGTTCCACAAATGAACTACGACACGATACACCACTGCCTCCCTTCTATCTATTATAATCGATGTAGAGAAGAATTGCTATGAGCACTAGCCAAAATTACTTAACTCCTATATTACAACGGCAGAACAGCTATAGAAGAACCTAACTAACTGCCCATCAAAATATGGTTCCTAACACTATATGAAACACAGTATAACACCTAGCTAGCTCCAAAAGACGATCCACAAAAATAAACATTTCTGGAGATTAAACAAAACAAAATAAATTTTAACGAAAATCTTACCTTGCTGACGTCTTCTTCTTTACTTGCAATGGAAATAGAGACAAAAAACACTAACTTGCTGCAGCAAATCTGAGCCCAATTGAAGGAAAATATTAAACTATTTGGCTGTAGCTAATCAGTCTAAATTAACACAAAGCATTATTAGCTGGTGCAAATCACAGACCAATTTAAATAACCACAAAACACTTGCACGCTAGGACACACAACACTTAAAGTATGAAACATACATCACAGCCCTAAAGACACATTACACTTTCACAACGGTGAGTTGAAACACTCCTAAGATTTGAAGAAAGCAAAGGAAATCAGCACACAGAGATTAAGAGATTAACTCCACAAAATCCAATTATCGCTGACCTTCCTTGCAGGGACGTCACGGGAAGCATACAGCATGACCATGAGACTAGCACAAACAGTTGATCACACGTCTGTTCACAACTAAAGCAGGAAGTAGACTAAATTTGAGTACGAATTTCATGTATGGATTATTTGTATTTAAGGGTTTTAAAGGACTAAATTTATCTGCTCACTTGTCTCAAAAGGTGCTCAAGAACTACTTTTATTTACTAACATATTTTAAAGGAGGGGTGGCTTGCATCACTAGTATAATCCGAGACTTTGGACCTGCACCATGGTGACCATTTGCGCAAGTTATCCATTCTGTTTGGCCTTCTTTTTATCGGACGTGTCAGAACTTGTTGAAATCTGTTGATTTTTAGAGAATCCACGATTACTGCAGGAAGTGCACGTCTTGTAAGATTTTTCAAGTTCACAGTTAGGTAGAAGACATCTGGAAAACATCCACAAGGAAAAGACGTAAATGTTGCAATTCATTTTTACATTTTTTCTTTCTTTTATAGAAGGTGATATTTTGAAAATTTAGGTTTTTGACGAAATCCTCTATTTACCCTATTTTGCGTTTCGCGTGACATTCCCAATTAGTGTGAGTACTTATTTTTACATAATTAAATGGAGAAATTCTAATATACGTACATAATTTAAAAGAAATTTTGCATTCAAATAAAATTGTAATATAATTTTTTTTCTCCGACTATATTCGATTTTCGATCGAACCGAAGCCGTTGGTCAAGTAAATATATTAATAAGACGTTGGTCAAGTAAATAACAATAGCTCGAACAGTTGAAGGGAAATTAATACCAATGACACCTTAATCTTTACAAAGAGCGCTTTTTGTAGTTTTAAAATGACTCTTGAATAGACTACGACAAATCATCGAAAACTGCGGGATAAAATACAGCAGTTCGTTTTGTTTCAGTCTATTTAATGTGCATCAACTATAACAATTTCTGAGGCTTCATTATACAAGTTACTTACAAGCAGCGAAGCGACCGCAGTTATCAAGGGGTATGTTATTCTAATTCTGTACTTGCACGTGGAATTTACAGGAGGATTTATTTAGGAAAAATATTTGTTTTTCAATACCGTAAGAACCTTCGCATTACAACAAGTATTTTGTTTCACTAGGAGTCAAAATTCTCATTTAATAACTCCATTCCGTTGTGCACGTTTTTGTTCTACATAAATTCTTCTAGTGTGTAGCACTCGTTTGGAAAATACAACTGTTGCTATCTTCTTGTAGCAGCCAGCACCTATTGTTGTAACCGTATAGGTACCTGTACGAAGAAATGGAGTTCCGTATTTGAAGTACGGAACATTTTCAAAGGAGCATTATTTACCGTACTTTGATTTTGAATGTTAGGGGAAACCTAATTTTTGCTAGAATGTATGATGCTTATTTTAACGATTTAAAATGTCGGAATATCTCGTGCACTGACCAACAAATTCGTAAACACAATACATAGGACCTGAAATTGGTTTGCTTGCGTCGAACAAAAACAAACTTTGCTACGGCATTTCCTGAGCTGAAGTACCCTCCGGTTATTCAATGATATAGAAGCAGAACAATTCAATACCCACGAAACTTGAAGTGTTTTTGTGGGACCCCAATGAAATACTGATGCATAGTGTGTTTGTAGAGATGCTCATTCAATTACGTAACATATCGGGGACATTCGGGTTCAGAACCTGAAGTACACTAGAATTTGCAGTGTTATTTTTTATGAAGATATATATCACAATGTTTTCCGATTTACAGAAATGTCCCTTTCAACACAGTATGGTATGTGAGCAAAGAAATGGTGACACTGCCAAGGCAGAAAAACGAACAAGTTCTTCAGATACAGAAGCAGAACGATTCGTGGTTTATCGAGGCCTCAATGTAAAATTGTTAAATAGCGACCATCACTAATCTAAACGACAACAAGAACAAGGCTCATAGACATGAAAATCTTTAAACCTACAATCTTAAGTTGAATATTTATTCGGCTTATAAGATAACTGAAAACGCAATATAATCAACTGATATGTTTTGAAATTGCGTAGATTTTGCTTTGATTTGTAGATTATTGCACAGTAACTTGTATTATAAGCCAAAATTTCACTCAACACTTTGCCGTCAACTTTCCGTGGGTTGTTCTTCAGTATCATACAACGTTTTTGTAATCGTTTAAATGACAGAGTAATAATAATTGAAAATATATATCCTGTTCGTCATGCATGAATTATGAGTGTTTCGGCTTCCTTGAAATGCTGCAAGAATTAAATTGAAGTTGTTTGCAAGGAAAATCGGAATATAGAATTATGAATTTATCTAAAAAGTTACTTCAGAAATCAAAATATCTAAGCAAAATTGTTAATAAATTTAGGAAATATAATTGCAATCAACTATTTGTTGAAGGAATGCTTTTCGACCTTGAATTTTTTGTTGTCCTGAAAAACATGATTTTAATAATTTCTAAGTCATCTAAAAACTCATCTGATAACTCGGCACTAAATTTAATAAATTATTTAACCGTTTGTTAATATAGTTTCAAAATGTCCAATGTTCATTTGGAAACAAGAACATATCAAGCGTGGTTTACTCAAATGAAATCTGTTATCAAACTGAACAAATCTATTTATAGGATCCGAGAACTTAGCATGGAATTTAACCAATAGTTTCCCCATTAACAACTTGTGTAGATACTGGCGCCTGACAACAACATTTTTTTCCGTCTTGGTCAATCCAAATATTTCTCTACTTTTTTCTAAACAGTTTTTGCATAGCAAGGTCAGGTAACTCTCGAGAATGATTTTAGGACACCCGGCGATTACCCCGGCAGTCCACTACCCTCCCGTGATTAGAATATACAATACGTCATACATTATATAATGAGAGAACCAGATACACATTTTCATGCATTTTTTCAATTACATCGCTTTGCGATGCTTAGTGTTATTAACTTCTTTCACAAAGCAAAATGTAACTATTGTTTGTCGTACTTTTGGTAAACTTACAGTCATAATTATTTTTACTTAAAAATCCTGTGAAATATTCTTGCTTTCCTGAGATAGTGCTAATCGTGAGTGAGGTAATTCGTGCATTTCCTGATTTCTGTATTCACAGTGTTATTTACTAAGAGGCACAGCAGCAAAGATTTTCAAGGTGGAGCAGCAAAATTAGCTTAGATTCAGTAGACGAAACAAATATCTCTACTCTAAAAAAAAGTAACTGCCGCCGCTGTTTTAGAAATTTCGCGACGCCCTTGCTTTCCTAGCCGTCAGCGTAAAACGTATTGAACACAAAAATACGAAATTTACATCGTTTGTAGAGAATTGTTTGTTGTCATGCTCTCAAGAAATTCCCGCGGGCACTTACATTTTTTGTGCACTTATATTTTTTGTTCTTTCTAGGGAAATTTTTGTAATCTTTTAATTTCTTGAATGGTGACTGCAAATAATGCAGTACATTTTTTCTCCAAATGATCATTTTCCTCAAAAAGTTTAAAAGGAAAATTAAAGAAAAATCTTTAGGATCGTAAGTGAAAAATAATCCTAAGTAAAATCCTTAGGATCGTAAATAAAACTAACTCCTAAGTAAAATCCTTAGCATCGAAAGTAAAAATAAATCTTAAGAAAAATCCTTAGGATCGTAAGTAAACGTAAATCCTAAATAAACCTTTAAGATCGTAATTAAAAATAAATCCTAAGTAAAATTCTTACGATCGTAAGTAAAAACAAATCTTTAGTAAAATATTTAGGATCGTAGGTAAAAGTTAATCCTAAGTGAAATCCTTAGGTTCGTAGGTAAAAGTAAATCCTAAGTAAAATCCTTTTGATCCATAACTTTTGGGGTGGGCCTAAAAATGAATCTTGATCCATGACTTTTGGGGAGGGCATAAAAACGAATCTTGATCCATGTGCAATTATTTACTCTTTTTCGTATTTGATAAATTCTTCATACTATAATACGAAGAGTAATGTAAATAATTCACATATAATTAACTCTTATTTAAGCTCTTCAAAAGAGAATTGAAAGTCGCAAATACTAAGATTGAACGGTTGACCCTTAATTGTACATTGAACAAAAGGACATTGCAAACATATTTCTGATTAAAAGTACAGAAATAAGTAGAAGCGTATTTTACAAAACAATTTGAAAAAATAAATAATTTTTTAGATGATCCACAGCTGAATATGTTTTCTGGGCAACTGACGTCGTGACATTAATAAGGCTGTATATTCTGTAAGATATTATGCTTAATATTTTATCGAATATATCGTTATGAATTTAACTACTATCACTAAAATGGCGCTTAATGTAATTACTAACGCTAAAACTGTAAAGAAAATTATTAAAAGTAAAAAAAAAATGTTTATAATAACAGAAAGTCTGGAATTGCGTTTAATGGGGGGGGGGGGGGGGTTTACGTTATAGCACACACATTTTCCGCGGCACGAACTGCCACTAATTCGTAACAAACAAATCATGGAGCACGTGGAGGGATCTGACGCATAAGTGTGTTAAAGAAAAGGTAGAACCTCCGGACTGGAAACGTCGAGCAATACTGTTCAAAGAGTTAAAACGATTTTCTTTGCACAATACCTAATAACCCTTCCTACCTGAGGAACAAATTGCTGGTAGATGATTTGAAAGCACCATTTGTCTAAGTAAAAATAAAAGAAGAATAAAAGACAGAACTACGTAGAATAGTTAAAAATTTAATAAAATATACAAAAGCAATAAACAATCTTCTTTGTGCCTTCTTTTTATCTAACCGCTTTTTCCTCAACACATTGTAAACCAGAACATCAAGAAACCACAGGAAATTTGCCGTCATGTCAGGACAAATGAAAATTTCTGTGTTGCTCGTTTTTTTAATTTCGGCCACGTGGATCCCATGC